>CM023942.1:143871-192166 GCA_013407115.1 Glycine latifolia
TGCATCATAGCTTGGGTGTTTGTCTTCTTAAAAGTTCCAGAAACCAAGGGCATGCCACTGGAAGTTATCATTGAGGTCTTCTCTGTCGGGGCAAAGCAAGCTCAAGCTGTCAACAATATTAATAGCTGAGTTTTCATTCGACCCATTGGATTTTTTAATATAAAATTATTTTGAATCTATGGATATCTTGTTTTTTTTTCCCTCTTTAGGCACCTTCATAGTGGATTGGGATTTGGGATTGAGAAATGAGAAAGTCCAAGGAAACTCGTTAGTCAATAAAATTATAAGCATCTATAACATCGAATTTGATTTCATAACCCTTATTTCTTGACTTTATAAAATGTTATTTACTTTTTAATAAAATACTACTACTACTTACTTTAGTCCTTACCACTAGTGTAAAATATTATAAAGAAAAGATTAAAAAATATATTTATTTTAAGAGATTAAAATATATTTTATAAAATTATAGTTTTTTTTCTAGTTATAGACATTTATAATGTGATAGGAAATAAAGCGAGGATTTATATATAGAAATTAAAAAAACGTTCATTTGTAATTCTTGGTTTATGCGGCAGAGATAGGGAAATTAGGAATTTTTGGGATAACAAAGTCAAAAATAGGAATGGGAAAATTGAGGTCAGTAATGTTTACCATAGAAATCATAGTATAAGAAAGGTAGTATTTTAGTTAAGTGACAACAATCCATACATGTTTATACTTTTCTCCCAGATTTTGTACTAAATTTAGAGCTGAGTTAGTATTTTTTCTTAATTATAAAAAACATCTTTTTTGACAAAATTATAAAACATATAATCACTTTTAAATGTATTAATTAGTATTTTTTTATATTCTTGATTTATTGTGAAATTAAGACCCCTTTAGTACAAGTTAATTATTTTATTATTAAAAGATTCAATTAGATCGTATATATATATTTAAAATAATTAATTTTATTTTTAAAAGTTTTCAATTAAGTCCCTTATCTAGTAAGATAGATTCAATTTGATCTCTTATTTGAAAACACTTTATTTGAAAGAAAAAAAATCTGAAGTTTTACCAAGTTGTAAAAAAACTCTTTAAAATAAATTAATTTAACATGTATTAAGATCAATATATTAATTCTTTATTTCTTGTTGTCAAATTAATTTCTTAAAAATTAAAATAATCGCTAAATTTGTTGTTATTAATTTAACCATTTGAAAAAGATATTTTAAATTTCTAAGTAATTTGAGACTAATTTTTTTATGCAATAATATTATAATTTTGTAAAAGTCTAATTTAGTAGAAACAAGTTAAGAATTAATGTGATGGCAACTTATTAAGATGACCTAGTTTGCAAATTTCTTATAACAAAAATTAAAGTTCCATTTTTCAGGCACAAAATTAGTTAATGTTTACATGTACCTTTTTCCTTCATTCAAATACAGGAAGTTCAACAAAATCTTTAATACAAACAAGGGTAGGAAAATGTGCGCAGATTCTTTTTCAAACTTATTTCAAAGAAAAAAGGAGGAAGGAAAACGAGTAATAAATAACAAGAAAAACGATGGATCTTCAGCTCATCATAAAACAATAGTTCTTTGAGCGACCATGCATATCCTGGTAACGAGCTTTCGAATTAAAATCCGTGATGAAAGCCTCCACTGCACATGTTTTCTTACTTAGATATAACCAAGAAAGAATTAGAAAACATTGACAGTGAAATGATAAAGAGAAATATTAAAGAAGAATTAATGAAAACATATTACATGTTATTCAAAAGCTAAGATTAACATAATGAAACAAGAAAAGACTAAATGACTTCTTTTTTAGCTTTGTCAACTATCAAGTAGCAAGATAAAGATGATAAAAACAAAAGCAAAGAAAATCTAAAACATGCTTTTGAGTTCACCATAACACTGACCTGATCTAGGTCTTTTATAACTATTTATTAATTTAAATTTTGGCCAGCCAAATAAAGCTCCCAGCTTGGTTTGAATGTTTCTCTTTTTATTCAGACCTCCACACTAGAATGCTGCTGCTGCTTTGTTGATCAAATTTCAAATACATGTGTCGGGGCAGCAATTAGAGTGTTACGAGCAAGTTGGAAGAAATCCGGTTCTTGAAATCTACAAGACAGTCTCTGGTAAGCAGAATAATAAATTAGAATTCACTAATTCTGCATTAGATCAAGTAAGTAGCTGATACAAACTTGTCAATCAACCATGTTATTTGTTAAAGACATTTATAAAGTCGCAGGCTACAAATAAGCAAATGAGAGTTTGAGCCATGAAAATGAAATACATTTAACAAATAAGAAAATCAAAATAAATTTGAAGAATAGAAAAGAAATAATGAAATGATAAGGCAATTAACAAAAATATAAGGTAACATAGTAAAGTTCAATGGAGAATGCGTCTAGCACGAAGGCGAGCAAGCTGCTTAACATTTGAAGAAGCCTTCAAATTGCCCTCCTTGAGAAAAGAGTGAATCATATGTTGGGGAATGAGGTTTTTGCTGAGCTTGTCGGTGGCCTGGTCGGTGATATCGGATATGCATATCTCGTTAGGGTGAACCTGTGGGTCCACCTTCATCGACACAATGTCTCCGAGTCCGTCCACCGGTTTGGGCTCCTTTCTAATATTCATGGACACACTGCTGCTGCTGCATCTGATTATGAATGTCGCCCTTGTTGAATAAACTTAAAAGTTTAATGAGTTTAATTAACAATTTTGTTTTAGGAAAATGAAAGGTCAAGAGTCAACAATGATTGTAGTTTATGGCTATGAATGACTATAATGAGTTTTGATTGTAGTTTATGGCTATGAATGGTTATAATGAGTTTTGATTGTGGATTATGACTATTAATAGGATTTAAGCCTTTTAAATTCTTGAAGGGCATATTATAGTCTATAAATAGATCATTGTAATGTTTGACAAAAAGATAGGAGAGAAAAAAGAAAAAAAGAGAAATAAGTTGAATAAAGTTTTCTCTAGAAGTTGTTTTCTCCACAAGCTGTCACGGCATAAATTTTTTCTATTTTACAAATTGGTATCAAGAGCCAATGGTGAGTATGACCAACAATGTGTCGTTACCCCGACTAACGAAGGTGAACTACGAAAACTTGAGCATCCAAATGAAAGCTCTTCTCGGGTCTCAAGATGGTTGGGAGGTTGTCCAAGAAGGTTCAAAAGAACCGATAACTATCACGGAATATACGGCGGCTCAACACAAGGCATTGAAAGAGACGCGATTGAAAGATAAGGCGACTTTGTACAAGTTGTTCCGAGCAGTTAACAAGTAGGGCTTTGAGAAGATTGCGAGTGCGACAACTTCAAAAGAAGCGTGGGACATTTTGGCGAATGTCTACAAAGGAGCCAATCGGGTTAAACAAGTCCACCTTCAAACTCTTCGTGTATGTGTTATAGAAGAGTCAAAGAATCTAACAAAGCTCATAGTCGACTAGCTTTTCGGTTTTCTCGAGGCACACGAACAACGTAAGAAGAAGAAGAAGAAGGAGGAGGAGACACTCAAGCAAGAACTTCAAGTCAATGCATCAATCAAAGATGAAAAGGTACTCTATTCTCAAAACTTTTGAGGTAGAGGGCGTGGCTATGGAGGTCGAGGAGATGGTCGCGATGGTAGAGGCCACGGTAAAGAAGGGTATCATGAGGAGAGGGAGCAATCAAACCAACAAAATTGGCGTGGAAGAGGACACGATCGTGGGAGAGGCAGTTGATCAAATTATTTCAATATTGAGTGCTACAAGTGTGGCAAATATGGTCACTATGCAAATGATTGCTACTCCGATAAGTGTTACAATTGTGGCAAGGTGAGACATTTTGTGAAGGAATGTCAAGTCGATAAAAAGGTGGAAGAGATAACCAACCTAATCACGGAAGATGAGGAGGCGAAATAAGGTTTTCTTTTGATGGCACACAATGAAGTCAACACCAACAACAACACGGTGTGATACCTTGACATGGGTGCGAGCAACCATATGTGTGGTCACAAATGTAACACCCCGTATGCATCCGGTTCATTAACATTCATTTATGGTCGTTAAGTGCAACAATTAATTAAAGATAATAATTAATTCGGAAGCAAATAACAAAATGACATCATCAACAAAACCTACTCTGCATTATGTATGGTAAATATTCACATCTATCCACCAGAGGACCAAATCAGCTATATACATATATCTCAGTAAATGAATCTCAACAATGGTTGTACAAAACAAGAAGGTATCAGATACCCTGTCCTCTCAACATACATCAATATCTCTCAAGATATACAACATATACACAATGTACATCAACTGTGCATCTTCCCATCAGGGGTACAAAATACAGGCATAACAAAACAATGAGTCAACATGCTCTCAAAATAATATGTCTAAGGTTCACACAGAACCATATCCCTACTCAGACCTCTTGCCCTGGGATCCACCATTTGCTCGCTGAGCATCACCTGCAAAATATAATTCCCACACACGGGGTAAGATACAATCTCAGTAAACTCATGGTTCTTGGAGGTCTCTCCTCCCCCTGGTTCACTTCCATGACATATAGCATCAAAATTGGCATCACACCATCTAGCCATCATGACTTTCATAAAATACATCACATGTATATCATAACACAAGTGTCATTCCGTTGGGCGCTACCAACATCAGGAATGCAACACAGATACAACATACATACATACATACATATATATATATATATATAACATTGCACAACTACGAGAAGATCATCTACTTAAAGGCACATTCTCTCAGATATACAACATATATAACATTGCCTGAGGAAGATCATCCACTGAATGACACATTTTCTCAGGACTTACTCGGACATATATGGTACTTTCGAGAGAAGATCATCCACTTAAGGGCACATTCTCTGATGCCATATTTAGTCTATTCTACTGGCAAGAGAATCTCATCAATCATACAACATATATCATCACAGTGTACATCATATACATGTTCTCAATTAAAAATAATAACACACAATTTCAATACTACATGCATCATGACATACAATAATCATCACTCAATCGGAGTATGGTGGAACATAGTTAATAAGAAACATTCCCAAGAACAAAGAGCTTACCTACTCTAAGAGCTACACCGTTTCTCCCGGCCTCGTGGTCACAACCACCAACAATCTCGGTATCACGCCTTACATAAAGGCATACAAACAATCAATAACGGTGCTCAACCGTTAGTATGAAAAGAAACACAATTCTTTTCCATATAAACCTCTTTTTCTAAGTTATAAGGACTAGTCACCTAATTAGTGACTTACAGACCCCCAACAGGATCTATCTCGGTCTAACCAATGCACTAGAGTCTCCCTAAGATTCTGCATAAGTCAATTCAAAGAGTTCACTATTCTATCCATGTCAAACCTCAATGATTATCAATACGGCTAAAACGGTTACTTCAACACATTTTCACCATTTATATAGTCTCTTGAGCACATACTGTAAAAGCACCTAGGCTCATACATATCATAATATCATCAATCTAATCAACATTCTTCCTACTCATATATTTCTCAGAACCAAATACCAAAGTGTATAAAAATCATACTTCAAGATTAACGTTCATCAGAACAATCTCCTGATCATACTTTTCTAAAGAACTCAAGCCTAATTTCGGCTCTAACTCAAATGGATTACTATTCGCCTCAAGAACAAATTCTTAAACAATCGGTAAAACTTGAGTTTCTTACCTCTAAATCGACAAGGAAGGCTAGAGGACAGCTTCTCCAAGCTTGACCGTCCTTAAAACGCCTTCTTTTCTCCTCAGAGTCAAACTTTGTGAATCTCCCTAGAGAACTGGATCTCTTCGTTTGATGGTTTTCAGAGAAAAGTGATGATGAAATCTAGCTCACTGAGTAGTTCCTTTCAACTTTCATGTTGGGTGTGAAGGGTTTTGGTCAACGGTTGGGTAGTTATGAAGCTTCTCACACTCGTCAATGGCAGAAGCAAAGAAAAGGAAAAAGGGATGAAGCTTTGTGAAGAAAGAGAGAGAAGGGTCATTATAACAAACACCTATTCAAAAAGATGTGAAAGGTTGAAATTGGACATGTGTCATCTGGAGATGAGTCGAAGGTTGAGGTCAAAGGCCAAGGTACGGTTTATTATTTACAAAAGGATGGCTTAGTCGGGTCAATCCAAGATGTGTATTATGTACCAGACCTCAAGAGCAACATTTTGAGTATGGGACAACTCATGGAGAAAGGTTATTTGGTACTTATGAAAGACTGGGTCTTACACTTGAAAGATAAGCGTGGGCGTTTGGTCGTTCAAGTTGAAATGGGGAGAAATCGCATGTTCAAGATGAATTTGAGAAGTGTTCAAGAAATATGTTTGTGAGTCGACGTAGAAGACAAGGTGTCGCTATGGCATCTTCGTTTTGGTAACCTACATCATAGTGGTCTAAATGAGTTGGCGAAGAAGAACATGGCACAACGGGTTGTGGTGAGTTGTGATGTATGAGTTAATGAAACAAACAGGTGGGATTGGAATAACTCAACGAAGGTTATCAACGAAAATGGAGGATCATCAACGGTTATACCAACAAACATACTGACAAATTCTGAAACTACCGATGATAAAGATGAACTGCAACAACCCAAAATGCGAAGTTTGCAAGACTTGTATGATTCGACAAATGAGGTACATAATGTATGTCTTTTGGCAGATTTCGAGAATGTAAGTTTTGAAGAGGCGGTGCAAGACAAGAAGTGGCAAACTGCCATGGATGAGGAGATTAAAGCAATTGACCGCAACAACACATGGGAGTTAGCAGAGTTTCCGAAAGAAAGTCAGCCCATTGGTGTGAAGTGGGTGTTCAAGAAAAAAAAAGAAATTAATCGGCATGAAGGATGACAAAAAATTTTAAGTTTGCAGATGAGTTTTGTTGAATAAACTTAAAAGTTTGATGGGTTTAATTAACAATTTTTTTGGGAAAATGAAAGGTCAAGAGTCAACAATGATTGTAGTTTATGGCTATGAAGGACTATAATGGGTTTTGATTGTATTTTATGACTATGAATGACTATAATGGGTTTTGATTGTGGGTTATGGCTATTAATAGGATTTTAGCCTTTTAAATTCTTAAAGGGCATATTATAGTCTATAAATAGATCATTGTAATGTTTGACAAAAAGAGAGGAGAGAAAAAAGTTGAATAAAGTTTTCTCTAGAAGTTGTTTTCTCCACAAGCTCTCACGACATAAATTTTTTCTATTTTAAAGCCCTACCTTTCAAACTCACTGGAGACGGACACAGGAAGTATGTCCATGTCGCCATCTCAACTTTTGCGGGTGGGTGGGTTTGTCTCTCTTCCAAACTACAATTTGGAATATTATAATCCTACCAACTACGATTCGATTCGATTAATTCAATTTAAATTTTCCCTTTTTACTTTTTTTGGTTCTTCATTGATCATAGGCTATTTTTTTTTCTATAAATATACAAAATGTTCAAAATTCATAAAATTTTAACTAATTTCTTTATGTTACTTTTTGACTTGGTTCATTATTTTCATTTGTATATTTACTTTCCTTCTTATGTGTCACTTGCTAGTTGACTTCATAGTTGATTATTCTCTTACGATATTTAGGTTTAAAAGCTCTCACAAAATGCAAAAAAATTGTTATAAAAATATGATCCCCTCTTCCCAAACTCTCTTCAGTCTCTTCCAACCGCATATTACCAAATCAGCAACCCTATCTCCTCGTCATTGCGTAACCTCTTCCCCAACCTTCTTGTGCTCACTCCCAAATGATCTCAACCGATTTCTAGATTCCAATTGTAACAACTTGAATGAAACATTATAACCACATTATTAAGTATTAACATGTAGAACAAACCAACCTACCCATAGACACTCACATAACAAAAATGGTTATATTCTTGAAAATCCAAATTGGGTTCAACTTTTACATCCAAATAGAGTTTTTGAGCTTGATTTTGCATAAGCATGTAGAAGAAGAATGACGAACAACATAGTGCACGTTTTGGAAGCAACAAGAATTTTGAGTGCAAGGTTGGTCAATGGTGAGCCTTAAGAATTGGTAAGGTTCCATGGCGAGAGAGAGAAGGCAATTCTGGAACCAATGAAAGAGTGACACGTAAGTTTGGATACATTCAGATCAAAATGTAACATATTTTACTTTTGTGAGGACAAAAAAAAGACTCAAAATTTTACAAAGACGAATTCCAAATATATTAATATTTATAAGGATGAAAAAATATTTTAATCATTTTAATAATAAGTTATTAATATAATTATATATATATATATATATATATATATACTCAACTTAAAATTATTTTCAATAATTATTAATTCTAAATCTAAAATCAATTTTTTAACCTAAACATATACTTAAAATAAGTTAATAAGTATTTTAAGCTAATTTTGAATGATATAAGGTAAATCTAAAATACTATCAATTATAATTTTATTTTTAATTATTTTACATCTTTATTATGAAATTAGAGAAAAAAATTATCAAAATATTAATTCATAAGATAGTTAAAATATATAATAAGAAAAATAAATAATAATTTTAATAAAAAATATTGACTACTACATTTTTAAATTCTTATATGATAAGTACACATCACCCTTAATGGAATGAAATTAATATATATATATATATATAATTGCTAACTTACTTTCATTAGTTTTTATAAACGAGTAAATTAATAATTAATATTTTTCTTTTTGACAAAAAAAAACTCTTTTTTATTTAAAAAGTAATTTAAAACAAAAGATATTTTTGTCATTCTATTAAATTTTAGTTGACATCTGAAAAGAACATCATTTACAACGGTAACTTGCGACTTTGTGTTTTGTGCTCGAAGATGATAGATTCTTACAAGGAGATAACATATGTGGTTGCACATTTCCATTATGTACTTTCTATGAGAGCTGTTTTTGCTTTATTTGCAGGATTTCATTATTGGGTGGGTAAAATCTTTGGTCGGACATACCTTGAAAATTTTGGTCAAATCCATTATTGGATTACTTTTCTTGGGGTTAATCTGACCCTCTTTCTCATGCATTTCTTAGGGCTTTTGGGTATGCCACGTCACATTCCATATTATCCAGATGCTTATGCTGGATGGAATGCCCTTAGTAGTTTTTGCTCTTATATATCCAGAGTTGGGATTCTACGTTTCTTCGTGGTTGTAACAATCAATTCAAGCAGAGGAAATAACATAACAAGGGCGAACATTCCTTGGGTTGTGGAACAAAATTCAACCACACTGGAGTGGCTGGTACAAAGTCCTCCAGCTTTTCATACTTTTGCAGAACTTCCAGCTATCAAAGAGACGAAAAGCTATGTGAAGTAAAAGAAGAAAAGGTCGCCAACTGCTACTAAGAACCTAACAGAACTTTTAAAAATGTGAGTTCCAACGAAGAAGAGTTGAGGGCCAACTTCAACCTAATTTAAGAGTTAGGAAAGCAAGCTCAGTTTAGAATGGCTACGTACCAATAGAGGATAGCAAGGTACTACAAGGCCAGAGTTAAATTTGGAAATTGGATCGAGTTGAGCCGGAGCTGCTCCTACTGACTGTGACTGGACAACAGTGGACTTTTTCTCAAAGTCTGACCCTACCACCTCTATTTGATTGGATGAAGCAACCATCACTGAAGCAATGGATTTAGTAGCCAGCTCAACTCCATTTAACATGTTAGTAACGAAAGGTAAGGCTTCATTCCCGAGTGGACAAGAAGAAGGAGCAAGCCCTATTAAGTGAAGGGAAGAGAATCAAGGCTGTTTTACTTTACTTCACTAGACTAGCTACCAAGCTGACTCAACTTAAGGAAGCCAGAAAGAAAGGGCTTCAAGACAGCTTCGGCAACAGAAACTCGAGCTGAGGAATACGGAAGAGAAGCAGATTCAACTCAATCTTAGCCTAAGAGCAGTTCAGAGAAGAGAATCAAAGGTCAACGGCCAATGGAGGATTTCTCCCTCCCTCTGATTCATCTTAAACCGACTAATATGACATCCAACATGAGAGGAAGGAAAGGAAATGGTCTCCGTGCAGCTTCAAGTCACGCCATTCTCACATAGAATCATGGTCACATTTGTAGTATATATAGTTATAGAAGTGGAATGCCAATTGACACTGGTAGCCATCGGGATTGAGTTCAGCTGCTTTTGATGATACTGACGAATGAGTAAATAGAAGAATGAATTAGATGAGCTCCAGTCTAGACTCTCATTGGTCAAACAGGCGCAATGGGCCGAGAGAGAATAAAAAGACACTAGAAGAGCAAGAAAAAGAGTTGTATGATAAGAGTCCTATTTCAGTGGATAGCATGGATTCCCCTGGCACCTCTCTTCCACAGCTTGGCACGTTGAAAGAAGGTGCCTACATTATAATGTACAAAGTGGCATAAAGTGATTCTTTTTGGGTTCGGTCAGGACTCAAGAGGAACAAAAGAGAGATGCTTTCTATCAGTCAAAAGCAGATACCGCCCCCCTTATTCTCCCATGGTCTGCTTACCGAGGAATAGAAAGGGAGTGGCAGAAAATTGAAGCTTAGAAGTATATACATGGACTATAGTATTAAATGAGATAAATATTTACCGAGATTATATTTCTATTGACAATTTATTGTAATTTAAGGTGCTGGTAACAAAAAAATATATAGATAAAATAATTAAAATATCCTTTATTTTAAATTACTTTTTAAATAAAGAAATAGTTTTTTTTAAAAAGAAAAGGTTATAGACTCTTACAAGAATATAACATAAAGTAGCAAAAAAGGATGAAGCTTAGAATTATATACATGGACTCCAAATTTAGATGCGATAAATATTTTTAGGATGAAAATATTTTTTTGTCAAATTTTATTTATCTTATAATAAAATTTTAAATTAGTCAATTTTTTTTCCAAATGAAGCATGAAGCAGAGGGTTAAGGTTAAATTTTTTTATTAGGATTATATTTTCATTGATAATTTATTGTAATTTAAGGTGCTGGTAACAAAAACATTCTTTATTTTAAATTACTTTTTAAAGATGTCTTTGTTCTTTCTTTACTCCATAGTTATGCATTAAACTTTTAGTTTATTCATTGAAAAAATTTCGTTATATGATAATTGCTAAGCATACATAAAGTTACATGTAAATTACTTAGCAATTATTTATTCTTTTTCTCTTTTAATGCTTCTTTTTGTGATTAAAATATAGGAATTAACTTTTTCTAAGCTTTTATCTAGTGGATACTTAAACTAGTTGATTTATGAAGTGTTGGTTGCAGTTTTTTGTAGAATTCATTGCAAGGGAATGGAAGATGGAATTCCAAGTCTAGAGCTGCTCGCTCAGCGCGCCACAAGGTTACTTGGCGAGGAAGCAGCAAATCGTTCAGCGCGACCAGCTCGTCCAAAGCGTGGTCACTTATCCAACGGGACATTTTGAGACTCGCTGAGCACGAAAAGGACGCGCCTAGCGAGCACCACAACTCAGGGCAGTGTTTAAGGCAATTTGGAGGGAAATCAAAGAGATTTATTCATTGATTCCAAGGGCAGAACACACACTTGGAGACTTGGGGAGCTCTGCTAGGTCAAAGGGAGACATCCTTCTGCACCATTGGACTTCCTTATCACCTCCTTCCCTTCCATTCCATCTTACTCCATTTCCCCTATCCTCTGTTGTTGTTTCCATGAGGAGCTAAAAACCCCCATTGTTGGGAGTTCACCAATCGAAAGCTTTGATGTAAAGTTCTAACTATCTATTCAATGTTATTGGCGCATTATTGTGTTTCTCTGAGCTTTATTCATGCTTTTGGTTTGATCACCCATTTGTATGCTTTGTTTTAGGTTTTAACTTATTGGAAAATGGTTATTGCTTTAAGAATTGAGAAATGCTTCTAAATGATGTCATGTCTAGGGATAGAATGGTTTAATCTAGCCTAGGTTATATTATCGTTCCTAATCGTAATGCAAATCGTTTAAGATAACTCTTGAGAGATTAAGGGTTAAATTAAATGGTTTAGGTCTAGTACTTGGGGAATCAAGGTTAGATTATATTAGTGGATGAAGGTAATCGTATTTAACGTTGAGTAGAGAAAAACATTTTATATCGCATCAAAGTAGTTCTAGTTAACGAACTTCCAACACCAATCACATCATATTCCCATTGTCCATATTCTGAGTGTTTGTGTCTCTTTTCTTGTATTTATTACGCTTTCAATTTACATTTAAGTATAGTTTAATTTAATGCAACTCATTTTACCAATTAATTCTATTCATTAATTACTTGAAAACAAACATATATTAGTCATGAGTACAAGCGAAGTCCCTGTGGAAATCGACATCTAGACTTACCAGATTTTATTACTTGACAAATCGGTGCATTTGCCGACTGTGTAACATTATACTTTAATAACCCCTAAAATCAAGTTGTGTAAATATGCATGATTAAACGACGACATTTAATTATACATGTTTTATAGTAACTTGGACCTAGATGCAAGTTGATGATATTTAATACTAAACTATTCATGAGTGCTTATATCTTAGCCAGAAGAAGCAAGCAGAAGTCTTAGGGCTTCAAGGTGAGGTCACTTAGGATATCCCTTTCAGAAATACAAGTATAAAGAAAATTTCTACAGAGAACAGCATATACTGTTTAACCACAAGGTCAAGGAGCCTCTTGGTCTTGGGAAATGTCCTCTTGTATTCTCTTGGATATGCTCCTCAAACGATTTGATGAGATATAGTCGAGTTTTCTTTTTAACTTCTTGGGTGATACGTCTTCTTTTTCGTCAACAAAATGTAGAAATGTCTGGATGCGTGCAGAACGTGAGCTGCAACGATTAGAAGGACCAACTTTTTGAGGGGATTTCTTACTGAATTGCCGTACCATCGATAAAAAGTAGGTAAGAAGCGCCAGGAAACATGTTATTCCAGAGAGTAGAAACAGGCCCCGGAAGCTATTTAATTGAAGCTGTTCATCCTCAGTACTGTGAAAACCACAAGCCTTTTCTGAAAGCCACTTTTCATGGATCCTCTGAAGTTCACCATTCTCAGATAGGGTTAGAATCGCAGTTGACATATCAATTGCAAGAGGAGAGTCTCTCCGGAACGCCTGCCATGACAAATATATTGAAACTAATAAAGACAAGTAGTAACATAAAGATTTACAAGTACATGAATTGCAGTTGAGAATCATCTAGTAGTAGTACTGAACTTGAGCAAAACTTGTGCTCAGCTATCACCAACACGCGAAGTTGTGATTTCTTGCCTCCAATTTTATAAAATTTCACACCTTCTAACATTACGTTTTGCTTTTTGCATTAGTAGTTAGTGCAACAAAGTACATAAAATACTACACCAGTAAGTAATTCTACAGATACTCACAAATCCCCATCCACTTTTTGTGAACTCTTGGCCCCTAATTGAGAATTGGCAGTGGTTTGAAAGGAAGAGTTCTACATAGGGTCGTTCATCCACCACAGCCGCAACAGTTCCGCTTTCAAGGGCAACAGCATATTCTTCTGGTGAGCCAAGAGGGACAAGTCTATGTTTTGGGATGTTGAGTTGCTCAGTCAGATAGTTTGCAGCAAATGAGCCTACTTGGAACCCTATACGTTCACTGCTGGATATCAAGCTATCAATTCCTGTTATGGGTGAGCACAGCTGTTGCACAGTGAGAATTGATGTCAAGCTTGCAGTGTAGCTTGAATTGATTATCAGAACCACAAAAAGCCAGATTATCAACACAACTCGACCAAGTGGACTAACTGTGTTTTCTCCTGAAACAATAATAAAGAAGCTTATCTGTTTCTAGTCACACACACACTAGATGAATAGGACATGAACTGTCAAAATGGGTGGACGACTTACTGTGCGCAAAGAACATGGTTGAGAAACTAAACCTGCAACAGCATACAAAGATGAGTTATGACTAGTCTAGCTATGTACACAAGCTACAAGAATACTTACCAAAGAACTGTAACTATCTGTTCCCTCGGTGACCCCCGAAACTCGTCGTTTGTTCTATGTTCAAGAATCCATACCACTGCTCCAACAAAAAGGAAAAAAAATGCAGTGACACCCCACATCTGTGGGGTAAATGGTCGCAAGAAAGCCCAAGCATTTGACTTCAATTTTCTTACTGGAGCAACCACAACTAGCCCTGACTCTATATATGGTTGAGTAAAATCCACAATCTTTGTTCGGTCAGTGACAATCGCAATGTCACCTACAGCAGCATCAAAAACCTGTAGATTCAAGCGCAAAAAAAAATCAATAAAAGCAAGATATTACTACATTACGTCTGTACTCTGCAACGAGTATTACTTACATCATAAGTAATCATGTTGACAAGATCATAGTAGCTTGGGTTCTTGTGTCCATCTCCAAACAGAATGAACTTGTATTGAACTGCATACGGAAGCAATTTAATGGCAGCTAGGAATATGTCTATGCAATATCCTTGAGCTGCATTGGTGCCATTTATTTGTGAGACCATGTCTCGATAGCTAACTCTGTTGGGAATTCCAATTCTCAGTTGCCTCCCATTATTTGGGAAAACCCATCCACGAGGCTTTTCTGTTGTATTTCCTGGCCATATGACACGGTTTAGGTGCTGGCTTGAAATTGAACGATTGGCAGGCTTTGCGTGAAGTTTTTCAGGGGTTATTACAGAGAGGCCAGAGTAATTAGACCAGTAGCCGATACTCCTATAACCTGTAGCAATTACATTAAGAATGTCATATGATGGATTTAGAGGAGATCTATCTGAACCAAATTGAATAGGTCCAGTCAATCCACTCATATTAATGCGCAATATGTTATCAAGTAACTGCTTCCCTCCATCAAAAACGCTCAAAGCACCGAAATCCACAGTCTCCTTCTTCGTACCACTTAAATATGTATTATTAGAGAATGAAATGGTACCATTCTGATCAAAAAACAATTTGAGGGCCTCAGCAATCATCCAAACAGAATCATATGCATAGAGGCCGTATGGATTTAACCCAATTGAGCCATTACTGATGTGCTTCCACCTTGAGATAAATGCCTGTTTTTTTTCTGGATTGAGGGGTGTGAGGGCGAAAGGTAATAACTCCTTGAATTGAGTTACAAGTATTTGAAGGAAGTGAAGTAGTTGAATCCAAAACAGTTGATAACCAAGCAGTAGCTATCCAGACATAGCCTTTGGTCATCATTCCTAGTTTCTGAGCGACCTCAAAAACCAAGAGACCAGTTTGAGCGAAGGAATTTAAAACGATAACTCGAGACTCCATACTCTTAATCTTGAGTAACTGACTAGTAACATGGGTTGGAGTGGCGGTAGGATCAGGAGGCAAGGGTGCTTTGAAAGACAACTTACAGCGTCTCTGAGCAAGTTTATCACCCAAAACAGTAATCCCATTTCGACTCTGATCATCGTCAGTGAACACTGCTATGACTTCTCTCCAACCAAAATAACTAATGAGGTCGGCAACTGCAGTCATGTGGAAGTCATCGGTGGGTGCTGTTTGGAGAAAATAAGGATACTGGAGAGGTGTTAGGGTGGGATCGAGAGCCGTAGAGGAGAGTAGAGGAACATGGAGCTCATTTGCAAGATGCGAAAGCACATGGGCCATTACTGAAGTTTGTGGACCAATTATAGCTACTGTGTCGGTCATCAAGAACTTGAGGGCTGGAATCAATGAATTAGGAAGTCAATTAAGAATATAAAACAACTGAACAAGCTAGCAAGATGCAGGAAGTGAATAGGTGATATATCATATATTCATATACATACCCCCAATAAAGCCAAGAAAACCACTGAAGTTGGAATCATGGATGGTTATGGACAATTTACGTCCCCCCAGGATGCGAGGATCTGAATTCACATCTTTCTCAGCAGCTTCGATGGCAATTTTGGAAACTCGTCCGTTTATAGTTTTTAATGTGTATATGGCACCGATTTTGACGACATTATCATCGTTTCCTCTTGAGGCTCCATGTAATAGGATCAATGTTAATGCAACGCATAGCATAAGATAGGCAAGCTGCATAATTAACTATGTAAAGGAGGTCTAGAGAGAGCCTAAGATTACTACTGCTGCTGTTTTGTTTTAGTTTTAACTTTGAATGGAAAGAATAGACAAGTGATTATTTTGTTCAATATGAAGGAATGTTGCTAGCGTGAGTGGTGGTGAAGAGATAGTGATAGCGGGAGACAATGAAAGCAGAAACCCAGAGGTGGAGTGGAGTGTTCACGCGGACGCGGATATAACTACAAGAGGTTAGATTAGAGGACCACGTCCACCACATTAAGTGGGACGGTGTCTGAGTGAGCATTTTTGCTGACACGAATAATTCAAGCAGATTGTAACGTAATTTCAACGTTTTAAGTGCTGCTGTTATGGGATGGGACGAGGATTGTCTATGACGCACTATTCAACTTGGTACAAGAATATCTGTCCTTGCTATCTCCACAGCTTTCACAATATAGCCTATTTGTACCACGCATGCCGATGGGTCGGAAAGTGGACTGATAAGTATATGATGCCAACAGGAATTTAGCACTTGTCAATGTCAAGTGATTTTAATGAAGAGAAATTGCAAATAAAGACTAGTATATCTGCAATTAAGCTAAACTAAAGCAACACAAATTCATAACTAACTTATAAGTAAAACTAGAAAGTAAGATGAAAGTAAAAGAACAAATTTTATATTTTCTTGGAAGTTTATACATCTTTCCCTCTGAATGCATGTGTTGCCTTTTCAAGTGAGTTTGGGTACAAGTTTCCAACTCTTTGATCTTAAACCAGAAGCCTTCTATTTATAGACCAAGTTAGGTAATAACCTTTTAGTTATCTAAGTTATATGGGGATTACACATGTATATCAATTATAAAATATGATTAACCTACGAAACTGCATATTACTGTAACCAACTTCATATGTTGCTCAAAGACTCCCTACTACTGAATTAAGCAATATCAGTAGTTCAAATGGCATAAACTTAGTCGCTAATAACCTTGTTGCTTTGTTTGAGCTTTTAGTCTTTCCTTATATCTGCGTCTTGGCTAAAATATAATTTTGTTTTTAATATTTTACTCAATTCATAATTTTGATCTTCTTATAAAAAAATTTGAAATATTTAGTATCTTATTTTACAAAATCGAGAATTTTGATCTTCAAGTCTCAACTGTCAACTTTTAAGCTTTGATTGGTATTCAGAAATATTGATTATTAATTTGTTAACGTGATATTATAATATTGATTTCTTAAATAATATTTTGATTAGTAGAAAATTTAATTAAAAACTAAAAGTATGAACAGATTTTATTTGTTCGGTTTTTTTTATTATGTTAATTAATTAACCAAAAACTACACCTTTAAACAAAAAAATTGAAAAATAAACATGTCACCGCAATTAATGTTAGACATGATGGTGAATGGCCTGAAATTGATGGTTGAGATCAAAATTCTCAATTAGGTAAAACAGAGAGACTGGATATTTTTATTTTATTTTACTTTATTTGAGTAAAAATGTAAAATTAGACGACTAAAATTACATTTTCGGACTGCAGCAACCATCGCATTTTGGTTCGAGGCTTGAAAATTTGGATTAGTCTTATAATTTTTAATCATTGAACCTCAAACAATTTGTTTTGCACATTATCATTATATTTCTTGTTTTCTTTTAAATTTTGTAGATTCAACCATACTCTCTACGTTACTCGAATCATTTTTCAAAATAAAGAGTAGGTTTAAATTTCTTAAAAACCATGCAAACAAATAATTTCATGAATGATGACAATTTAGTTCACTGCATTTCCATTTAATTTTTAAATACTCCACCCAAATAACATAATTTGATCACGAATCTCTCCAATAACAACTTACTACAAAATCAGAACCAACCCGAGTGTTCTGATGAAATTAGATTGAAGAGGAATATTAATAAAATTCAGTCACTAATAATTACGTGAATTAAAATAAATTCAGTTAATAATAAAAAATATGTTAAATTATATTGTTTACATTTCACTAAATTTAATTAGACACATTGTTCAAGTTATACTTCACCACATAAATGATAAAGAATCATAATAAAATTCCGCCCAGTAAACAACACTCAAATCAGATAGTCATCAATAGCACAATCTCTTCTACGGGACTATGGAAAATTATCAACCAACAAACCAAAAATATAGACAGACAGGCCTTCACTTTCAATCTAAGAAGGGAAGTAAGATTGCTGGACTGTAGACAAACCCGCGCCCTTCCCCAAAGAAAAAGTGAGGAACAAGGAATACACAAGATTAAATACAAGAAATTCATTACACATAACAGGTTCCAAATAGCAAGACAGACAACCCACTCCACCAGAGGCAGCAGTCGGAAAGTCTGAAAACAGGAATAATGAATGCATCGGGTGGAATTGCTAAACTAAAAAGCACTCCAATTATCAGATCCTCGTCTTGGAGTTTGATTATCTGATGAAGTCCTAAACGGGCCAGAGCCGAAGGGATCCGAGTCATCAAAAGTTGGAAACCCATGAGCATGGTCAAAATCCGCACTGTTGCGTACTGAATCAAATTGTTCTGTCGTCTCCCGAGCAGGCAAAGATACACTATCGTGTGTTCTGAAGGAATCAAATCTTGAGAAGTCAAAAGCAGTTTCCAACCCCTCTTTTGGCCTTTGCGGAGAGCTACTTGAACTGAAAAGTGGCGTGCTCGGAACGGAATCATCAAAACTGAATCCACTGCTCCTCTGGAAGGGATCACCAGCCTGTGACGAACCTGTTTTGATGGGGTTTAAGCCCAGTTCCCCAGAACCAAAGAAATAGTTGTTCCCAGCTCTATCAAGTTCTCTCTCCTGTAACAAAAAATTCTGGAAAGTAATCAGTAGATTGCTAGAGTATATCCATTAATCAAACACATACAAACAACACAATGTTAAATTTAAGAAATATATTACCAAGTACATTAACAGAAGGTGAGGGTTCAGTAGAATAGGTGTAATTATGGTATTTTTAGTCAATCCTCAAATATATTCAATTTATATATATTTGGGCGGGCAGATCTAGCACATTCAGATTACATTATGCTTTCACCTCTGATACCATCAATCCTTTGCAAACTGGCTTCCATACTTTTTTGCAAAGAATGACACATCTATCCCTTTGATTTTAAGACAATCATAAAATCTTATAAAAGCTCTGAATTCCTACTTTGTTTAGGAACCCTATTAATATTGTGTGCTTTGGTGAGCCTGTCAAAATTTCAAGATGGCGACATACTAATCTTCAACTAGGGGGAGTGTTAGAATATTAGGATTATCATTATTGTGTAAATTGTGTAAAGAGTCTCGTAATGTTACTTATACAACATTTGTACTTACTAGAATATTAGTATTCATTGGTGTATTAGACTATAGTGTTGGGTTAGTGTTTTCAAAATATTACAACATCTCAATTCAGTTAGTTACACATACTCCATATTCGTCTCTTATCCATTCAGTCCCTACAATTTGGACAACCACCACTGGTCATGACAAGGAAGAACAAAGCAGGAGAAATTTAAACATATACATAAAACTGGCAAGCACATGTTTTGAAATAAAAAATAATTTGGCCAAGACAATACTTTAAGGTGTAAGAATTGGCATACCTCCTTAGTGAAGCTACTAGCATTGAATCCCCAAACTGAATCAATATCATCATTTGTGTCGAAGGTTCCCCAATTTGGTTCATCAAAATTTTTGTCCCCAGAAAACACAGACTGGACACCACCGTGATCACTACATATACAAGATTATATGTAAATTATTTTGCATCATCAAAAGATCCATAACATGTGAAGTATACATTGGTATCTATCGACACTGATGTATATCAAAATCAATTTCAAACCAAAGTAGGGAATTAAAGTCCGTATCATGCACTAGAAATGTTCATAGGACGGGTTGAAACAGGTTTAGCTTGATCCCTACCTAGTTAAAAATTTTAATGGGGTCATTTGATAGGACCTGAATGTGTATGCTGATGATAGTATCACCATTCAACTATGACTTGTATAAAAAAATATGATGGTCCAAAATCTATAAAGTGATGATATACAACAATTTGTGACTCTCTTAAACGCATCATATATGAGAGATGACAATTATCAATGACTCTTAAAAACTTAAGCTGTCCGTGGGTCTCTAACACACCCTCACATAAAAGCCCTTTGAGTTGAAGCATGGAAATGCACAGGCTCATTTTCCCTTGTGCTAAAGTTATAATATGATTGAAAAAAATGGGGCAGCACAAATCAAACTTTTATCCATACAGTAAGAGGCTGTAAAACCATGTCAAGGACAACTCTGCTAGAAGATTAAGTTGTTGGGTGGAGATCAAGGAGTCTTTAACAATAATGCCACCATTTTTGTACAATAACAATAATAATAGAGAAGGGATCAAGTTACTACAGGAGTAACTCTTGATAAAGTTACTCCCTTCAATAACTCTTTGTACATATCAAATTTTATTAATCCAACTGTTAAATTAAAAGTTCTTATTTAGTACATCAAGTCTACAACTTCTTATAAAATGATAAAACTATTTGATACTTCGTTAAAAAAATTTAATTGAAAGTATATAATATTTTTGTAAAAATATAAGTAAATGTTGAGTATAAGATTACATAACTACAAATGTCTGATTTATATAAAACTTGATGTGTGTGGTAGTTGAATCAATATCTACATATTCAATGGTAGGAATAATAAAAATTAAATAAACAAAAAGTTATTAAAGAGACAAATAAAAACAACCACCACAACCAACAACAACAACAACAATAATAATATTATTATAAATACCATAACCTTCCAAAGGCTTAAAGAATATCAATGGTCAGCAAAATAAGAGGACACCTACTAAATATATGATCATATAAGCAATTGGCCAGCATTTGGGAAACTGGTGAACAGATCTAAAAAACCATACCTTTGGGTTTCTTGTATGGTATCTTGGTCACGGGGTGAGCTATCTTCACCAGCTGTCTTTCTAATGTCAGAATCAAAATCCCCATGCGGGCTTCCAATAGCACTGCTTGCAAATGGACTATTGGGAGCACTTTTTACAGACCCATCTTCACTTTTATTATAAGCAGATCCATTGCCAACTCCCTGTTCATTGGTAGTCTGGGGCTTTTCTGACTTATCATCACTCTTGGGAGAAGCAGCAAATGTAGGATGGTCAGTGTTCACATCTTTCGTGTTCACAGCTGACGGAAACTTTTGCTTTGGAGGCGCGATAATGTTTTGCACGTCGAGAGTGAGTTCTTTGACAAAAACAAATTCTGCAAGCATAGTGAATAACAAAATTTATTTAGTCCTTTCCATGATTATCAAAACGAGAACAGATGCAGCAGGTCAGAAAATAAAGAAGTATCAATTAACCATTATTTTAATTAAATCAATATCTTATAATCTCTTTTAAATATACACCTATTTTTGGAATGTATTGTCTCCTGAACTACATAACTGTTCAAAATTGATCCCTCACATTTAGATAAACAGCTACACATTAACTAAGTAAAGTTCATCAGCTAACAAAGTACTTGGTATTAAAAAAATATAGATATAACAGAGGTATAAGCAAGCAGAGAAACTGATAGAAACTAAGGTCTGGCAGTGCATAGAAGAGAATAATTTACAAATAGATAAAAGACTGACCAGCTCCTACTGGTTCTTTTGATGCTGCAACCATTTGTAAAACTTATGAGTACCACATTTTATTATCCCTCACCCATTAATTATTTACTTGCCACAAAGGTTGTGAATCAGTTTGCTTAGTCTTCTGATATTATAATTTTCTTTCAGCTATTAAAAATGTCAGTGTAAGGCTGCATAAAATATCTATCCCCCTGACCTTCACATAACGAGGAGCTTCTGGGCAATGGCGTACGTAGTTTTTAGAGGACGAGCCCTGACACAACAATAAATATTGTGCCTTGATTACTTGTTGGTCATGGGTTCGGATCCGAAAATAGTCTCTTTGCATATGCAAGGATAAGGCTGCGTACAATATCGTCTCCCTTACCTTTGCATAGCGAGGAGCCTCTAGACAATGAGGTACGTAGTTTTTTTAGAGCGAACATTGGCTCAACGGTAAAGTTGTGTCTTGGTGACTTGTTGGCCATGGGTTTGACTCCGAAAACAGTCTCTTTGCATATGCAAGGATAAGGCTGCATACAATATCTCTCTCCCTTACCTTCGTATAACGAGGAGCCTCTAGGCAATGAGTAGGCATGCCTTAAGATTCAGCTCTTACCTCAATGTTGTGATTTCTTCTCTGATCTGAAGAGATGCTGTCTGCATTTATTTCCTTAATTATTATCTCTATATTCTTTATATTTTTTGTATTTGTGAACTTATCATCAATTAGGTTGAATAGGTTCATAAAAAATAGGAAAAATTACAATTTTGGTCTCCATTTAATTCTTGATTTGTGATTTAAGTCCCGCATTTTAGAAAATCTATAATTTTAGTACAATCCTCAATTTTACATACATTTTATTTCGGTCCAAATGAACCCTAGATCTAACATATTCACTTAAGGTACTATCAAGTATCAAAAAATAATTTAATTAATTAAAATGTAAAAAATAAAAGAAAAAAAATGTATGCAAAATTGAGGATTGAACCAAAGTTGTGGATTTTCTCAAATGTGGTGACTAAAATTGTGGAAAAAAAATAGGGGGATCAAAATCGCGGATCATAAATTAAAGGGGACCAAAATTGCAATTTATCCTAAAATATATTACGTAATTTAGTAAATTAGTTTATATAACCCTCCATTTCCTTTCCCTAGTTCATTGCCTTCCCTTTCCTCCCAACTCTCAAAACATATCTGTTGTGGTTACTAGGACTACAAGTACAAGCAACCAAGGAAGAACAGGAACAAAATTGATAATGAATTAAATCATAATGTATCACATATACATACTATCATAACCTTGTGCAAAAATTCCTCATAATTAATGGTGGATGCCACATAATTGGCACAACATTTTTTTTTATTCAATTAACAGATTATCATATCTAGTTAGGGTTATTTTGGATACCTTTATCTTCAAGCTTATCCCAATCTTCATCCCAGTCAGCAGCTCCTTCTTGAATACCAGGTTGCCAGCCTTACAGGATAAAATTGAGTGAGGCCACAAAATAGAACAAACTCCATATGCACATAATTATTGCATTATTCAATATAATATATACTAGAGGGGAGCACATGGGGTTTGTGGGCAGAGCACCACAAGGAAAAGAGAAATGACGAGACACGAATACAATGAGCAAAACAAGATTACATGATAATTATATCCAAAAGGCAAAATGAACAAAAAGGAAGCAAATTCATTTAACAAAAATGAAGAGACAACTTGTATGCTATAAACAGTTTTCTGAGCTTCATTAAAATCATGATAGATAAATGCAATCATGCAGATACAGAAAGCCAACAACTAAAGTTTCTTGTTAGAACATTCTAAATAAATAAGCATTACTTAATAGAACACCACCAATATCAATTAAATCAAATGTATTGAAAATGCATAGCATTTCTTGCATACTGTTGTCAGAAACATCGGAGTTTTTTCAAGTTTTCCTTCTTTTCATAAAAACAATGCATCAACCCAACATTTGATAGCAAGTACAGTAGCAACTATTACAAAGATCCATATAATTATATAAACATCAACACAAAGCATCATCATATTGTATAGTAAATTGATTTCCTAAAAAATTGCACAAGAGAAAACATGCACGATAAGGGGTATTTCCTAAACTGTATATATTAAATGCCACTTGATCAGACAACCTGTATCAAGTGGCATTTAATATATAAATTTTATTCTGATTTTATGTAACCTTTAACTGATTTTGTTACAAAGCATCATCATATGATATTTTATAGAAGCTAAAAAACTGAAGTAAAGCCTCATTCTTTGCTTGGAGACT
The DNA here is from genome assembly GCA_013407115.1 of Glycine latifolia. Taxonomy (NCBI): domain Eukaryota; kingdom Viridiplantae; phylum Streptophyta; class Magnoliopsida; order Fabales; family Fabaceae; genus Glycine; species Glycine latifolia. The sequence goes on from CM023942.1 coordinate 167,851, forward strand.
AATCAGGGATAGACTGCCTACAAAGAATAACCTAAGCAGAAGGAATGTGGAAATCAACAATGTCAGCTGCCCATTTTGCAGAATTCATGATGAGGACACGTCTCACCTATTTTTCAGATGTGCTAAAATCATGCCGTTATGGTGGGAATCGTTGTCTTGGGTAAACATAGTGGGTGTATTCTCGGAAACTCCGAAAGATCATTTCCTGCAACACTCCCACTGCAATCTTAATGGACTTAGGGTATAACGGTGACAGACTTGGTGGATCACTCTGACATGGTGTATTTGGCATCATAGGAATAGGATTGCCTTCCTAAATGAAAGTTTCAATGGTCATAAATTGATGAAGGATGCTTTAACTTTCTGCTGGACCTGGTGTAAAAATTTGGAGAAAGGATTTGACATCTGTTTCATTCTCGGTCTAGCAACATTAGGGAAGAATTTTGCATTCAGGGGGGGGATTAGTGTATAGGGTTTTTTGTGTGGTTGGGTGCCTAGCTTACAGCCAGATATTTGGTTTCCTAATTTATGTTGTTTGTCATGTATTAGGACACCATAGTTCTGCACCTTTTGATGCTAGGATGTATATGCAACAGTACTACTTCTACTGAATTTAATATTATATATAATATATCTATACTTTTGCCGATAAAAAAATGATATTTTATAGAGTTTGTTAAACAGAGCTTTGCAACAAAATCGGTTAAAGGTTACATAAAATCAGAATAAACTGTATATATTAAATGCCACTTGATCAGGCAACCTGTATCAAGTTGCACTGGCAGAAATAATTTTAATGCTGATTCAAAACCAGTAGTTCGGCAACTGAAGGCCAGTTCCTCAAATTACAAAACAAAGCTGATATCTAAAACAAATGCATTAAATAACATATAACGAAATTATAGACAAAAAAGATTTGAGAGAACTGGAAGTATATAACAACACCAATTATAAATTTGAATTTACCAAAGGGTAGCTCCAATAATGTCATGGGCTTAGCACGTAATCCATATTTCTTGCAACGCTCATTCAGAGATTTCACCAGCTCATCAAGTTCTGTTTGAATACGATCAACATGAGCCTGAAAATTTCAGATGACTAAATGAGATAGATAAGTTGATCACAATTTCTCAAGAAGAATGGTAAAACCTGGTAAAATTAAAATGTACCTGCAGAGTTGCATCACCTTTTCCATCCTGTTCCATCTTGACAATTGCTTGGTACAATTCAATTTTTTTCTCCTACACATAAATAAATCATTTGATAGCAATGAAGCAAAACAGGTAAAAAAAATAACATCAAACTTTTCAGCATATATGCTTATAAGCTATCAATTGAAGATAAAGCCATATTTCATTGCACCTGTATGTCACGAAACGTGGCTTCCTCAGTAGTTAACTTGGATGATAAATCTCCTACTTGCTTATATTTATCTTCATATTTCTTTGCTAAAATCTCAACCTGAAATTCATATATTGAGCAAATAATATATATTAAGTTTATTGAGGTAATAAAAACACATGCAATTCTAAAGAAAGATACCTCATGCTTATCAGCAGCTATCCTTTCTATGACCTCATTAAGACGATTGTCACATCTGCTTTTGTACAGAACCTTTTATGGGAAAAAGAACAAGTAATTTGTTTAAAAAGGTGAAAAGAAAAAGAAATGATGAATATTAAGTACTAATCTGACACTGACGCTATTAACCATACAAAAAAAATGAAAGATAGCTTTTTATATGCTTTACTCTTCTAGGTACCCACAACTTCATAGTACAAAAGGTTACAAAAGAACATGTCTGTTTCATAGGCTATTTTTTTCCAGTAGTTCCTAGGTATCCGCAAAAGCAGACAAAAGCTGAAAGAAAAGGTATAACATCTATTAATGCATAACAATTAACTAAAAGACCTTTCCAAGAGACCCTTTTTCACTTCCTTAAAATTAATAGGACAGGAAAGAGGCAGACAGGTGATTATGTAATTATGTTCAGCAGATCTATAGTAAGAAATGATTAGTTTTGTTAACAAATCTGGATATTGACAATAAAAACAAGGGCATGGGATGAAGGAATATGTTCTTATATATACTTAAACAATAATCTACATATATTTTGCATCCTTAAAGCTTTGCACAGTAAAAGCTCTTGGTAAGAATGTAAGATGCATTCTTCCTAAAGTACAATAAATCGTGATGGTGAACAATTTTTTGACCAAAGTACATTTCACAATTACTACTACTAGCAACATCAGTACATCTATATGGTATATAGCTCAGCCTGTAAATCAAGCTACAGTATAAATGTACACAAATCAAATGCTAATCTGTTAAGCATATTCTAAAATATATCTCAAGCTTGGACAGTTGGGCAAGCAGAACCCTGTACAGTAGAAATTTCAGCTATTATGGATCCAGTTGCCACCTCTTCACCATGTTTGGATGACATAAAAGAGACTAAAAACAGTAAAAATTTAAACCTCTTTTATTTTTAAAAGAAAAAGTGCTTTTTAATTAAAATGGCATGTTAAAAGAATTCACAATAATTATGTAAGCTTTCAAAAAAGAAAAACTACGAAAAATGCTGCTATAGTGGTTTTCTCAGAAGCAAAAAACAGTATCTTCTGAAAGAAAGCTCTAAAACAATGCATCAAAGAACCACTTTTTTTATACAAAGGCCTTAATAAGATACAAAGGAAGAAACCAAGGAAAACACTCACAAGTTCCTGCATTTTTGCACGGTAAAATTCTATTTTCTCTCTGGACTCCGTAATTTCCTTCTCAAGTTCTTCCACCTGTATTTAACAAAACAAATGAAGAGATGACAATTGACTGTGTTCAATTGAACCACAAGAATTTTATCAAGCATACATGCACTGTAATAATGATATGCTTCACAGAAATGACAATCTACAATGTGATCTTTCCATTCTTCAAAGATACCAGTAACAGCTAATAAATTTTGTATCTGTAAGTTTCAATCATCAGCCAAAAAGAGTAAGCACACTTCATGACTGAAACCAAAAATAACTTAAAATGCCATTGCACCACATCCTCAAATTAATTGACCTTAAAAGATTATCATAGAGGACACATCCCCCATATTTGTGATCACAAAGAACCTACTAAGCTGAAAGGTAAGTTTCATACTATTGCTATGCGACTAACTACACTCTATCTATGGTAGTGAATGTTGAGCTTTAAAGGGACAATAAAAGGACAAAAGTGAGAGTAAAAGAAATGATAATATTGAGATGGATGTGACCACAGAAAAAAAGAACAGAATATGGTATGATTGTATACGAGGAGATATTAATGTAATACCTATCAAGGAAAAAATGACAGAAAATTTGTTAAGGTGGTTTAGACATGTAAAGAAAGTCACCGAAGGCACTAGTAAAGAGAGTAGATCACGTGATTTTTAGCCCTATAAAAAGTGCAACAATAGAAATGATACAAAAAAAAATAAAGCACCTTCTTATCAGCTTCTGTTGCTTCTTGAAACTTTGAGTTAATTGAATTTTGCTCGTCTGAACTCAGCTGATTAATGAGGTGTTTCTCCAAGACTGGAATTCTAGATTTCTGTGGCTTGTTCTGAGGTCCTTCATCAGACTGAGAGACAGCAGCCGGCCTTGGTGGCCGACCTGCAGCAGGGTTCACTTGTCGAGCACTAGAACCAGTTATCCCTGGTTGTTGTTGAAAAGCTTCAAAAGATAAAAGGGGACAGAGACACAAAAATAAGAGAAAAATATAAATTTATCATTTATCTGAAGGGTTATACCAGTAATAATACTATAATAGTAGTAGTAGTAGTAAAATAAAACTTGCTAATTCTTGGGCACACACCTGATGGATTTCCCCAAGTACTGTAGTTAGCAGCAGGTTGACCAGTAGTTGGTAAATCGAGCACAATGTTACTTGGAAGTACTGCTGGAAGAACACGGCCCTCCCTGTGTCGCTCCATTAGGTACAATGCAATACAAAACTCCCTGAGAGAAAGCATGCTATCATTATCTTGATCCGATAAGTCCCAGACCTGCTTTAAAACCTCTGAAAAATATAAAACATGGCATACACATAATGTTCAGGAAATTAGCTAGCCGTGAAAAGTAATACACATGGAGGAGGTGAAAACTAAACAGAACCCCCCACCCCAAACAGAAACACATAAAAAAACAAAATGCTATCAAATGCAACTTAGTTCTGAAATATGTTAAATTAGCCATATTTAGGTTGATTTCCTAATGCGTGTAGAGCTAGAGCACTAGAGAAGTAGAAAAATATAGATAGCCTTTTAAGCCAACTGTACAAACAAAAAGGCAAGGAAGCAGAAGAAATATACCTCTTGGTAATCTCCAACTAAGAAACAAGTTCCGCGCTTGTTCCCCAGTGATTTTCCCATCTCTATCTGTATCTACTTCCATGAATACTTTCATATATTTCTGAACATCAGTTTGAGTCATCCTTGGCCATGGAACTTGGGGTTGACTGGAAGCAGAATCCTGTAATCTCCCTGGAAGTCCGGATGAATTTGGCATATTATGTGTCTGGACTGAGGCATGCTGGTGCTGTTTTACCACCGGCTGGGCTTGCTGAAGCTGTGCACCAACAGGCTGGGCTGCAAGTGAGCGCTGCAAAGAATCAGGGGCAATAGTCCTAGTAGAATGCTGGTTTCCTCCAGATACAGGAACAATAGCTGAAGAAAGTGCTGAAGTGCCAGAAGAAAATCCTTGTGGAGAAGAAGCTTGCTTGGGCTGAAATGAGCTAGCTGAGAACAAATCTCCTCCAAAAAATGAATCCGAAGAATTACCGTTAACAGAAGGATCCACTGGTTTAGAATCCTTAACCATTTGATCAGATGACTTTATGGGGGAGGCAGGATATTGGCCAGGTGGCCGTGCCACATTTGATCCAAACCGAAACCCCTCCTGCATTGATGGGGGACTAGTTCCTCTAACTGTTACTGGAGAGGAAGTTACTTCTGGAGTTCCACCAACCTTGCCATAACTGGAAATGCCAGGGGTTTCAGGGAGAGCCATTCCTTGAGTGGCAACAGCAGGTGGTAGATTAGAAGCTGGAGGCCTCGCAAACTGATTTCCCTGAGAAGGGAGGGTTTGCTGGTTAGCGCTCAAATTTGGAGCTGCCCCCCCTTGGTCCAAGATTTTGGTGGGATAAAGGACTAGCAGGGCTAATCTGTGGTGCAGATACTGTGGCACTGAAATTAATCTGAGGAGCAGGAATCTTAGATGCAGCCGGGCCATACAATGCTGTTTTTACCATTTCGGGAGTTAGTTCCCGCTTACTCTGTGCAACAGTAACAAGCTTAAGGGCATTGTAAAACTCTGCCCGCCCAAGGAAACCACTCTGGCTTTGATTTGCAAATGCCCAAATCTGCAGACAGACAAGTCAAGTGAAACGGATTTCTAAAGCAGTAACTAATTAATTCAAAAAAACAATGCTCTGAAATACTTGGTGGCACTTGATGTGAAGTAAATCAAATAATAAGCATAATTTGATTGAGAATAAAGAGTGAGACCTGCGCAAGAACATGTTTGGGCAATCCGGAGCCCTGGAAGAAGGAAACGGCTTCGGCACCGCTGATACGGCCGTCTCGATCCAAATCTGCACGGCGAAAATAGGCATCGAAGAGATCGACATTAGGCGCTGCCGATGCCATTGCAGAATTCAACAGCACCGCCTGATTTCAATTGATTCCACACTTTTTTAGTTCTCCTTTGCCTTTTCAGATCACACCATGCATTTAATTGTGATTCATAAAAGCTCAACAAACATCAAATTTCGTACCCCAAAGATTGATTAATCGCTGGATTTGCACTTTGCTTGCCTCCAATCCGATCAACACACTCACCCAACAACAAAATTACAGATCATCCCTCGATTCTCATTTTTCGCCCAACGGACAATTTTAATCCACTTTAGTGTCTGAATTTCAAAAATACCACTCCTCAATCTCATTACATTTTTTGGGGAGACCCTCGCCCACTCGATTATCATCTACTTAGTTTTTATCGATTATTTTTTATGTAATTAAATTTTATTTTATAATAGATAATTTTTAAATATATAAATTATATTTCAAATTAAAATTCATGATTTATGTTCATTTTTAATTATTATTAGATTAATTTATATATTGAAACATCTTGATCGACTTGCTTCAAAAATTGATTTGTTCACTTAAACATTTATCTCTACAAGGCTCAATACTTGTAAAAATCTGGATATGGTCGACCCGCATCAAAAGGTTGACTCACACTTCGTCGTGATCATAAACCCAAGTCCTAGGTCATAGGAAGGGAAACATTATCATAATCACCTTACCTCTCGGTCGACTTAGACATCCTGAGAAGTTGGTCTTATACTAGTGCATGAAACCTAAATCGTTTAGACGTAGTGACATGATCAGGAAAGCACTACATCCTAGTATGTAAGGCGTGCACAACTGTACCTCGTACATGTACGAGGGATAAGACTGAGCCCACAAAGGGGCATAGTGATGAGAGACCCATGAAACTATGGATAGGATTGTTGGGAGCACCATAAAGACAAGTGCATGATTCACCTCAAGTTCATAGTTAGATAGAGTACTTTTTGTTCTCTCTCTTTAATGTTCTCCGATGTGAACATATACTATAATGAATTAATATTTATACTTAAATAGTTAATTTTCATAATATATAAATTATATTATAATTTTAATTACTATTTATATAATTAAATTCTATTAATCTAAATGTTTAATAATTGATATTAACTTAATGGTCATGCATATCGGATTTTAGATAATTTGAACCTATGAAATTGTATAATTTTATTGTCAATATTTACTTATTTTTTATAACGTATATTACATGTTAAATCTAATTTAATTAACAAAGTATCAAATAGTTTTAATAATTTGTAGACTTTATCACACCTTAATAATAACTTTGAATAGCAATTTGATTAATAAAATTGAGTTTGTATAAAAACTTATTAGAAAAATAAATATATTGAAAACTATGGGAAAAAACCTAAGTTTCATATTGCTCGAAGATAATATTACAATAGATTATATAAGTGGTAGATAATTTTTATTATGTGAATTAACTTTTAGGATTGAGTTAAGTCTAAATCCTATGTCCTAAAAAAATAATCACTCTTCAAATAATTTGATATATCTTCTATGATAAATAAATATTGAATTTATTATATACTAGCGGAAATACAAGCGTTGTTACACTTGTGTGTTCGCATTTCTATTGTACTTCTTAATTATGCTCAATGAATGACACACTCTAAATGGAAAAACTAAAAACAAAATTGATAGCACAATTAAAAATAAAAATAATTAATTGTCATAGGAAAACTACAATAATCTTGGCTTTGAAAAAATATTGTCCTTCCCCTTTTTTTTCCATAAACTGCCTCCTTGTTGATAATGGCAGTTTCCAACTGCATATCTTATAAAAGGCTTGTTACATTAATTAAAACAATAATTATTAACAGATAAATAAAATAAAATATAAAAAGATGTGTAAGAATGAGTTGGAATAAAAAATCGAGGATAAATATATAAAGTGATGAGAAAGACTCTGAGAAAGAAAATGTGCTATGTACCAATATTCTTGTCATCGAGGGGAAGCGCCTTTGATCAAAATTGTAGAAATAATGGAGAATGCAAGAACATTGAAATAAGAAGAAGAAGAAGAAAAAAATACAATTATGGCTCGGAAGAGAAGAAAATTGGAAGCAACGATAATTGAATGAGAGCTTTGAGTAGCGGTTATTTTATAGATAGTGTGCATCAAAAAGAGAATTATAGTTTTCCACGTTTGAAGTGGCAGATAGATAACTTCCGTTGGTGAGAGAGTTGATAGAAGTAAGAGAAATGAGCAAAATTGGTTAGATAAAAGTTGAGATCACATTAAAGATTTTTTTATTTTTTTATTCTCCATTTCTATATGATTGTTGTCATTTTTGTTTTAAACATATAAAGACTTTTGATGGTAAAATGAAAAAAATAAAAGTGGAGATCAATGAAAGTTACAACATTATGTATTGCTCTTTATCTATTGGTATAAATTAAAGCATGAAATAAATTTCTTTAAAAGTAAGTATTTTTTTATTTTTGGTGAAAAATCATGATAAATTTTCTTTACTTAATATGTTTTTTATGAACAACAACCTAAGGCATGTTTAATACATTTGAGTTTTTTTTTGACCGGAAATATACTATGAGGTTCAGCACACTGAAACACAATACTAGACATTACTTAAGTTACGGGACAAGTTTTTACATTGTATTTTGTTTGATGAAAATTGAACATCACAATAAAAATGTAAAATTTACAATAATTGGAAAACAATTTTTTTTAAATGGAGTTTATTATGGGAGGGTATAGTATCATTTGCCCTTGTTACATCTACTTAGACAATGGACCCAAAACCTTTAGTTTCCTTCATTTATTTCTAGGCCTCTTCTTTTTGCGCCAATTTTAACACAACCCTTTTTTTCAATTTTCAAAATACCAAAGTTATCCTTCCCTTGTTTTTAAAATAAAAAATCATCACTCTTCTCTCATCTCACATACCTTGTAAAAAATGGAAAACCATTTATAAATGACGTAACAATTTTGACTTTTGTAATATCTCAGAATTAAAAAAATATTTTTTAAAGAAAAGTTGATAAATCCAAAGTTTTAATTCAGTTTTAATGCATACGAAACTTCATAAATTTTATTTTAAATTATCATTGACAAAAAAAAACCAGAACATATAAATGTAAAAACCTTAAATATCATAAATATATAAGTATTTATATTACGGGTCATTTTTTTTAATCCATAGTGTTGACATGGTGATGTAAAATACCGTTGCATTTACATATGGATAAACAACGTATTTAATGAGAAAACTCGTATTTGATTTTTATTATGTATAAATTTTCATTAGATCAATGTCATGTATTACAAGTGAAATTAATTTTTAACTAAATGAGTTGAGAATATTTGTGATCTTTTATGTAGGGAAAAAAATACTAAACATTTCTTATAATAAAAAGAATTATTTAACAGGTTACAATAGATACGGTTAAAACCTTTTTTTGTTTACCGATAGAGTTAAAACTCAATAACTACAAAGGTATAAAAATCAAATATTTTTTTAAAAGATAAAACCAAATATTTAATATAATATTCACAATAGAAAAATGAACACTCAATTTTACACACACACACACATATATATATATATATATATATATATATATATATATTCATATTTATATATTTACATTTTATACAAATATTGCATCAGTATTATTGTTAGAAAAATAAAACTTCATAATAAAATTTAAATACCATTAAAAATATTTTTAAAAACAACATCTTCAATTTAATTGTAATTATATTTAAAATAGCAATGAATATTTTAAAAAAATCTTAATTTGTTTGACTTACTATTTTTTTATACTAAAAGCTTACATATATCAAATTATCAATAATAATAAGCCGCGCAATACAATGATGTAGATGTCCTTGCTCTTGTGCTGATTTATGATCATGTATAGCTACAGCGGGACATCTAGTGCATGACGTAGATGCCCTAACCAGAACATGAGCCATTACACTAGCATGTCTCTTCACATTCTTATGTGCAGCTAACAAGGTTTTAAAAAAAAGACCGGATAAAAAGTGTTTTTTTTAAGCCTTTCACATATTAGTAATTATTTAGGCACAAAGTTTTTTTTGGCTTTCAACAACCCGAGTTTAATTAATTTAACAATTAAGAAAAAAATAAGGAAAACATGAAAGAATTTTTTAATTCGCAACTTGCACCAATGCACCCAGGATTTGAAAAGTAACCCGCCCGTGAAGCAATATGGTAATATTTTAGAAAAAAAACTTAAACATGTTTAAGGTAACTAATAAAGTATAAATTTTGTTTTTAATCTCTAATAAATTTTTTCATGAGTTTTTGATATATTAAAATTTTTGTTTTTAATCCATATTATCAATTATGTGATAACATGTCATCTTATAAATTAATCTTTCAAACATCATCAACAATTATGATAATACCACATCATCATATAAAACTAATAAAAAGAATTCAACAAATTTTTTAATATATGAAGGATTCAAAATAATGAAAAATTTATTAATAACTTAAAATAAATTTTGATCATTTATCAAATACACTATTTGTCTTACAAAATTATATTTCTGCATAAACTTTATATTTAAAAAACTCACATAATAAAGAAATACTAGTAGTTGACAAGAAGGGGAGAGAGAATGAGTGAAGGCATTATTGTAAGTCTTGACCAAAAACAAAATGATCCACGAGGTGAATAACAATTATAATAACACCCCTTTCCCTAAGATGCAAATTAATTGGTTGGTATTCTCTTCCTAGTACCCGTATACTTTTGATTCAAGTGTAAGCATTCTACTTAAGTAATCGAATTCATGTAAGTTGTCGATAACTCGTGAACTAACAAAGTATAGAAAATTGAGCGGCAATATTCTGCAAATGGTAGTCTATAATATTTTAATTCAACGGTGCCAGAACTCTCGTAGAAATTCGTAAAACGATTTCACACCCCAACGTTTTTGTGGTTGATGTAAACTAAACGCGGGATATTGGACATTCACAATTAATTTATTTTTTTAGAATTGAAGATGAAGATGGCTTGTTGATTCTTTGGTCCGATTTGACTAAATACTTTCCCCACGCCAAACCAAGCCACGAAAGTTGACTTGGATAAGAGTGTAGGCTGGCAGCAATTACCGGCGAAGGTGTGAGCTCATTTCCCACGTTGGACTGACTGACCCAGTCCATGTGACTAAATATCTCAATACAACAACAATTTTTATAAATCATCCTTCCATTAAAGTTTTGCCTTTTACTGTACCATATACATTTCCTAGGCTCTTGCAAAGCGAGATTCAATTATTGAAGGCAAAGAAAGAAAAAAATAAATAAAATAAAGAGAGAGCGACGACCAAAGGCAGAGGCAGGCGTGGAAGAAAGAAGAAAGGTTTGATCGATCGGTGTTGAACTTTTAACACTGAGGAAGAATAGCCACAAAATTCTTCTTTCTGCAGGGTGCAAGGTACAGGTTCAATGGGAAATTGCTGGGGTTCTCCACCTCACAACCCAACCCCAACAACTACCGGTAACCTTAGTAGTAGTACAGGTTGGTTGGTTGGTTTTTTTGTTGTTGGTCTCAATTCATTTGATTTCCCATATGTGTTCATTTAGTTAATTTATTTATGATTTCTCGTATGTAGGTACAACGGGGACATCTCAGGCGATCAGCAACATCAGCTATACTACTACTACTACAACCACTACGACTACTAATTCCTCTGGAAGTGGGAGCAGCTCCATAAATAGCAAGTTCTCAGTGTCAAGCGGTTATCAACCTTATCCAAATGGACAGATCTTACCTACCTCTAATTTGAGGATCTTCACTTTTGCCGAGTTGAAGGCTGCAACTAAGAATTTCAGAGCTGATACACTGCTTGGGGAGGGAGGTTTTGGTAAAGTCTTCAAGGGTTGGCTTGAAGAAAAGGCCACGTCAAAGGGTGGAAGCGGAACAGTCGTTGCCGTAAAAAAAACTCAACTCTGAAAGCTTACAAGGACTTGAGGAGTGGCAGGTAAACTAGTTGAATTGCTGAATTGAGGGAGTTTTTGAAATAGTGTATCTGGAGAATTTCATCATATGTTAATTGTGTAATAAAATGAAGCCATTGATTTCTGCCTTTTGTTTTATCCTACACTTATAAATTGCTATTAAACAAATTCTTCATTCTTTTGGTGCAGTCCGAAGTAAATTTTCTAGGACGTCTTTCTCATACCAATCTTGTTAAGCTGTTGGGATACTGTTTGGAGGAATCGGAGCTTCTTCTGGTCTATGAATTCATGCAAAAGGGCAGTTTGGAAAACCATCTATTTGGAAGTGAGTTGTTAACTAAATGCCACTGCCTGGGCAAGTGTATTATAAGTTCAAACATGAACTAAGATAGCAAATTAAATGTATCTTTTCAACTAAAAAGCTACATTATTTTAATTGTAGGGGGTTCTGCTGTTCAACCACTTCCTTGGGACATCAGGCTTAAGATAGCAATTGGAGCAGCTCGTGGCCTCGCATTCTTGCATACATCCGAGAAAGTAATCTACCGAGATTTCAAAGCTTCCAATATATTGCTTGATGCGGTGAGTTCTGCGCAAAATAAGCATACACAATGTATATTTACTGTTGCCATGCTATGAGCATGATGAAAAATTGAATGTTTTACTTTTTTTTTTCTATCTTCAACATCAGAAATCGTTTTAGTTTAGTGTGTACTATTGGGTGCTCAATTAATTTCTGTTATGCTACAGTCCTATAACGCAAAGATATCAGATTTTGGCTTGGCAAAACTGGGTCCTTCAGCTAGTCAATCCCATGTGACAACAAGGGTGATGGGCACATACGGCTATGCAGCTCCTGAATATGTAGCCACCGGTACTGTCACACTGTTCTAATTATAGTGCATGTGCATATTTGATAAAAACTGATTTTTTTTTCTTCTGTTTTCAAAACTCTTTGGGTAAGTTTTGAATTATAAGCTATGTTAAATAGAAAATAATCCAATTGAAATGTGAATTTAAAGCATGTGATGTTATTTTGTCATGTTCAAGTATTTGTTTTTTGGGGGGGCTGGAAATTTAAATTTAAATTGATTATTAAAGTAGTGTACCTGGAAATGTTGTTGGTTTATTATGCAGGGCATCTATATGTAAAGAGTGATGTATACGGGTTTGGAGTTGTTTTGGTTGAAATACTAACAGGTCAAAGAGCACTTGATACCAACCGTCCAAGTGGGCAACATAGTCTAACAGAGTGGGTGAAACCATACCTGCATGACAGAAGAAAATTGAAGGGCATTATGGATCCTCGATTGCAAGGAAAATTTCCATCCAAAGCTGCATTTCGTATAGCTCAGCTTTCTTTGAAATGTCTTGCATCTGAGCCCAAACAGCGGCCATCAATGAAGGAAGTTTTGGAGAATTTGGAGCGCATTCAAGCTGCCAATGAGAAACCTGTGGAGCCTAAATTCCGTTCTACTCATGCCGCTGGCCGTCAAGGTCACCAGGCTGTGCACCATCGTTCTCCACATCAGGACGGTAGTTATTAGTAAGTTTCTCTTAAGAAAACTAATCCCGTTGGTTCATTGTGTTATTTGTCTCTCCGTTGAAGACTTTGCCTATTGTTCATTATTTATGTATTTCTTGGACTCAGATTTGTACGGGTAAGTCATGTATTAGTATTGTAAAGTGTAAATTATTATTTGTGTTCTGTTAAACAAATAGAGAGGTCTCTAGTACAACATTATCAGGGAAGTGTTTACATTAAATTTGACGAGTCTATCTAGATACAATGTAACTGTTTACATATACATATGAACCGGTGAAAGAAAGAAACAAGAGTCCAGAAACAATGATTAATTACATCAGTAGCTTCGGGTATGCACAACTAACTTGGTAACATATTCATGATTAGCGTAACTGTGAGATTGGGGGTCTGATTCTCTGTGTGCGCCTGTTGTGGGAAGTTTATTTTTCACGTGTACTGCATAAGTGACAAATTGTTGGAAGTAAAAGTGCTTGGAATAAAAGACTACATGTGACAACTTCAGATATGGCGTTGTATCCTTTCAACAATAGAATTTTGTGGTGGTGTGGGAATGGAAGAGGTTTGATGAATGATTCCCAACTTGGCAAAAGATTCAGGATCATTGAATTCACTACCATTTTAGTACTTACGGTTTCAACAGTGATGTGAAATATATGTTTGAATGAATGCAACAAAATTATGCATTAGTTTTCGTGCTTCAGATTTTAATTTCATAAGAAATAGCCAAGTTCGTCGTGTATAATCATCAACAACAATAAGGAAATACCCGTGACCATGCAATGAAGATAATGCACTAGAGCAAAAGCATGGCTAGTGAATGTGGTGCTACGCCAAAAAGGAATTAGATTGCTATGCTATATTAACTTTCTGTCAAATGATTTGTCAAAAAATGGAGATATAAAATTGACTTAGTGGTAAAAGATAAAGAAACATATTGTGGGTTTGAATCCTCTGCTAACAAAAATTAATAAACTAATAATTAACAAAACACCAGTAAAAAAATTGATTTGTCAAATATTTTAATTATTGTCCTCCCAAAAATCTTCTGGGTGAAAAAATATTAAGGTACTTTCTTGCTATATATATGGATGAATTCACCTTATATAGATAACAATATATAAGAGGGATATCCTCTTTTCGTGTACACATTTAATTTGATGCTTTTGTCTCTAAATTAATCACAAAATTATCACCTAATATCCTTGCATTGCAATCACTCATGTAACTAATTATCATTATCTTAGGGTGTGAAACAAAATTGTCACGTCACAACCCCACAACTATCTATATGTCCGTGATAAAAGAAGAATTGTTGGGTCATACAACACTCGAGACAAGTCCCTGGATCGAAACCAGACTCTAATAACAAATGTTGGGCATGGTTCACACTATTAGCATCGTGTTTTATTATTTGTAATTTGAATTTAGGTCAATTAATAACTAAGGTGCTTAAGGTTTCTAAACCTATATATTCCCTTGTAATCTGAGTGTAATTATATGAGTGTGTGAGAAAATATAATAAATAATTGGACGTAACCCATATTAGATGAACCTGGGTAAACTTTGTATATTGTTTTCTTCTTTCCTTTCTCTTATCTCAATTGTTGTGTGATTGTTCGGTATCCAACAATAACCATTCACATACAAACATTTAACTACAATTTAAATTTCACTGACTATATTTTCTTACTTTTTCTATTTAATTTTATTCCTTCATTTTGTCTTCATCTTTGCACCATTCTCGATCAAAAACAATTTTCCTACAAACTCATCACTTCACCCTTTGAATATTGAATTTGCCTCATCACTTCACCCTTTGAATATTGAATTTGCCTATTAGTCGTATCGTTGTTTGCAGCCAACTCGATCTTCAACTTAATTTGCAGACTTGAACATGCTTTCTATGTCAACTATATCTAAAAAAATCATCTTACCCCTTCACTTCAGCAACTTGCTTCAATACTGTTTTATATCTTTTAATTTATTTTAAATTTATCCTCGCTTCCTTCTTAATTTATATTCAGGTTATTTGTTTAGTCTTTGGATGTGAGATTTTTCTTGCACGGTATGATACAATTTCTTTTAATTGTTTATGTAGGTGTTTTTAATTTTTTTTCCTAATGTTTATGTGCATTTCTTCAGGTTTATCACAATTCTATAATTTCAAAAAGGTTGTTTAAGCAATTGATTAACAATTAAATTCGAAGTAAGTTATTAGATTTTGGGGTAACTTTGATTTTTAAGAAATTCATTTATTTTGTTATCTTATTTCTCTCTCAATCTTATCTTTATTCTCTTATTTTTTATCTCTACTTTATATTATTCTTTCAGTCTTACTTACCGTCAATCCACCTCAAAACTCCTCTATAACTGTTACACAACTAAACTGCATACATAATTCATTTCAAATATATTGTCAATCTTCTATTTATCTTTTTATATTCTTTATTAATTTCTTTTTTTTTCATTAATTTATGAAAATTTTCTTTCTTTAGCCGGTAATATAATATGGATAATTTAAATACTCAACAATCAAGAGAAAAAATAACAAAGAGAAACATAGAGTAAAAACACAAGAAATAGAAGGCGAACCATGAAAAAAAAGACAAATGAATCATGTTAAAGACGAGCAAGTTATAAAGAAAATAAAAGTAACACAATTAACATAAGTACAATAAGATTAACATTTATACGACAACCGACCAGATCAATAAATTATCAACAATTTGATATAAGTATCAAAATATTTAGAATAATATGAATTTTATATTTTAGTTATTTCATGTATCCATTTTAAATGTATGGTATGTTTTAATGATTAACCATATGTAATTTTCTTTTTTAAATAACATTCCATACTTTTTTCTTTAATTCAAATATGATTTTTTATATAATTGTTAAATAATTGTTTAATTGATTTATGTTTAAAATTTTAAAAATAGTTAATTATAATTTTAGTGGATACAACTTTGTTGCATCTTCATATTTTGATCTTATAATTTTCTTTATTAAAAATTTAAAATAATCGTAATATATGCAATGCAAAATAAAATGGAATAACACAAAAGAAATTTACAATTTCACATGTTTTTTTAAATAATAAAAATTAAAATTTTTGCTCAAAAGAAGGTGATTCAATCACCTAACAATAACATCACTATGCCATTTCCTTCTACGTCATTCCCTATTCTAAAATCACGGTCAAGAGTGATTCTTGATTTTGTTACACCACTAACATCTTTTTTTTTATAATAAGTTAATAACTTCTAATTCATAGCTCTATCTCCTATAGCCTTCTCTCTTCATTTGTTAACGGATTAACTCTTATCATTACCGAATCTAAAATTGATTTTAAGTTACTTAATTGAATTTAACATGACTATATATTAATAATTTATTAACGCAACTCAATTAAAGTGAATCATAAATACACTTTCTACATTAAATTTTAAAAGAAAAACCTTCAATCAATTATACATATAACCAATTTTATATGTTTTAAATCAGCAAGACATGTAGAAAAATAAAAATCATATTCATTAATTTGTAAGCTTGCTTTTTTATACTTTTATTATTTTCTAAAAAAAACAGAATTTAATTAAAAAATAAGTGTGATGTTTTTAAAATTAATCATGCATTATGTATTTAGTAGAATAAATTTTAAAAAAGTAACATATATTAGATTAATTAGGAGTTTGAAATGACACATCCAACGCAAAATAAAATAAAATAACACAAAAATGGTTCACGATTTTTTTTAATGACAAAAACACAAGCTAGATATACCCTTAATTTGATCAATCCCAAATAAGTAGCTGGTGCATAATAAATGGTCATTCACATAATTTAAAAACCCATTTTGGTTTTATATGTAAATTTGGTAATTTTAAAAGCGAAACATATTTACTAATAAAAAAAGTAAAACTGATTTTAAATAATTACTCATTTTAAATATGTGTTAACCTATGTCAAGCAATCGTTTATTTTAATTAGAATGAACAACAAATAATTTTATAAATAATATTTTATAATATATATTTGCATCTAAGGCACCGAACATATTATAATGAGAAAAGATAAAAATAAATTTAAAATATATATAATTTCATAAAATTAAAAAATAAATGTTATATGTTTTTTATTATTTTTTATTGTGTCGTGTGTTATATAATATTGATACTAAGAAATATTAAAAAAATAAATTATTTTAAAAAAATGTAATACCAAAATAAAAGTGCAGATAACTGTATTTCTGCAAGTAAATATAATGATATACATGAAATGTGATAAAAGATTAAAAAAAATAGTGAAATGACAAGTTAGTTAAAGAAATGAATTGTGTAAATAAGAATAGAAAAGAATTTGGTAAAAAAATAATAATGAAAAAAGTTTGAAAAGAAGAAACTGCCAGAGGAGGAGTTACAGTAACCGTCAGGTGGGTACATAAGGCAATGTGGTTCCATTGGAAAAGGTTTTGGTTGGTTGAATTGAGGCATGAAGAGGGAGTCTGATTGTGGCGAAGCGAGTTCTTCTTGGTGTGTGGGAAAGAAGCCGAAGCAGAAGCAGAAGCGGTTAATGGAGGATGCAGCAGGGTGGAAGGGGAAGATATCGGCATCAACATCATCGTCGGAGCCACGTCCCTGTACGGAGTGCGGAAAGAAGTTCTGGTCTTGGAAGGCACTCTTCGGCCACATGCGATGCCACCCGGAGCGTCAATGGAGAGGGATCAATCCTCCCCCCAATGTGGTGAGGAGACAACAACAAATGACTCAAGAAGACCACGAGGTCGCTGCCTGTTTGCTCCTGCTTGCCAACGCCAAAGACAAAGAGGAAGATGTTCATTTCGAGTGCTCCAGTTGCAACAAGGTGTTTGGGTCCCACCAGGCTCTTGGAGGACACCGTGCCAGTCACAAGAACGTCAAGGGCTGTTTTGCCAATAATGCCGGCGTAGGAACATCGTCTAGTACTAGTGATCAGGAGAACAACAACATGAACATGATGACTCTTCATGGGCACAAGTGCAGCATTTGCCTTAGGGTTTTCTCGACTGGTCAGGCACTTGGTGGCCACAAGAGGCGTCACTGGGACAAAGGGGACAACCTCGGCCTCCTTGCAGACTCATCATCCAAGTCTCTCTCTCTCGTCGACTTGAATTTCCCTCCCCCCACTTCCTCTCCTCCCCCCCTCGCTCTCGATTTGAGGTTGGGACTCTAGACTAGATTATACTCTATTTATTATTGCTATTCATCAACTTTCAATGTTATCCTCTCCTCTCTTCATCTACTCTTACTTATACCTATATTTCCAATTTATGTACTATGCAATAACCGCATCTATTTCACCAATCAATTAATTAATCTTCATTTTACATACCCCCTTCTCTCTACATTTTGGCCTGACCTTGCAACTCTATTTCTACAGGGCCTTCTTCGTTTTCTATTATCTGTATCCATGATTTTAAAAGCATTTCTTAAGTTTTTTTTTTTACTCATTGTGAGTTTGTGACCACATGCCAATTACGTACAACTGCAGTCATCTCGATCAGCTACATTTTCTTTCAATGAAACTGCAACTGCCACTATCTTAAAACCTTGTGCGTCTCCTTATTAGTACTTACAAATATGAATCTCCTAATAAATACAACATTAACAATAATTATCAATTCAAGATATGTGGATGAAAACCTTCGTAATTTATACTGTACAATCGTCATTTATGTTTTATGTTTTTTTTATGAAAGTTTCATATAATATTTAATGGATACCTGGGAAGTTGGTATGCTTATCTCCCATGTGAAAGTGGAAGTGAGGTTGGACAGCTTCTTTAAGAGTAGATTTTAAAAGATAAAAAAATGTGCCCAGCATAAACGACCATTATAAGTAGTTTAGGGGAAACTAATATTAGACCTTTCGAATTAATCAATGAATGGAACCAGTTTATTATTATCTATTGATGGATGGCAAAAACTCATACTCCTTAATTAGTTTCAAATTAATTAAAGGTATTCTATTCAATTGTGAATTATTCCTATCATTCTGCATCTTATTTCCGCAAGTGCGATTCAGACTATATTTGGATTCACAGGAAGGACGAAATAAACAACAACAACAACAACTAAGTTTCATTACTCAATTTGTTTAAAATAAAATGAAATATGATAAAAATACATTTTGCTCCATTTCATTAATTGTTTCTTCTTTTTCTTCAATTTTTTTTATCAGCAAACGAAGATTATATTAAAGTGGTACCAGAGATACCAGCATCAAGCATTACAAAAAAAAAGGGGGTTATTATGTATTTTGAGTCATTGAGACTAAAAATTCCGCATAACCCGATTATAAAGAAACCACAATTACATTAATAACTATTTCATAAGATGAACCCCTCAAAACATGACCCATTTGATAGCTGCGGGTATCACAGAACCCGAACCCAGCTTAATTTGACGGGAATGGAATGAATTTCTTTTTTTTTCTTCTTTTCATTTCATTATAAAAATATCTAAATAATAAAATGATAACTTTATCTTGTTTCATTCACTTTTTGATGTAAAATCCAAACAAATCCAATTCAACTAGAAAATGCTTAACACACATCAACTCTCTCTTCCATCTCACTTTCAATTCACTCTACGTTCTTAATTTGTCATTCTTTTCATTTTTCATCATATCATTTATCACATATATTATTTTTCTGTCTATTCCTTTATTTGTTTTTCTCTCTCCATCTGTCTCAATTCTACCCATACATCCTAGTGTGTATTTATCATTACTCATCCAATATTTTGCACTTTAGTTTGGATCAAGTTGCTGGTTTTCAGTTTATTTATGTATGAATTCCAAAATGGTTCTTGATTTGATTATACTAACAAAATAAATTAACCCTTGAAAATAAGCAATATTTGAAGCAGCAAATCTTTCGTAAATTAAAGAAGCACATTACAAATCATTAAAAGTCAAGTTAGTCACACATTATCAATGTTTATATTTCTTAGTTACATTAATAGAGTCACCATCTCTACTTATGACTAAAGAACCTTTGAGTTTGGAATAGGTGCAAAAACAATGATAAAGTGGGCGTCCACCCCAGTGACTCAATGATCAACAACCTTCGTAAAGGACTAAGTGTCACAAGGACATAGTCATACATGTAAAAGTTTTAATAGTACAAAGATATATATGAATGACTAGTTGCAAACGTGTGATTATGTTGATCAAGGACTGCCAAATTGAAGTTAATCAGAGTCACTTGAAGCCCCTAGACTTTTCCCTCACTCATCAAGGATTCAATTTACCACATCTCCAGCTCCATGGATATCTCATATGCATACCATGAGTTTACTAGCTAGTAATAGAGAAAAATAAAGAAGAAAAAGAACTAGGGAGAGCATATGCCAGACAAGGAAGATAGACTTTGTATCATAAAATGTAAACTTTACGAAGATGAGAAGAAAAGGAAGTCATGAACGTTTGTTGAACAAATGAATAATGAAGAGAAACGCTCTTAGAGGCAATCCTTTCTTGAGAATGGAAGAAGTGTGAACAAGAGAGGGAAACCGAAGAAAATTAAAAATTCTGAAAGAATTTGAAATATGAAAGATTAAAGTGCAAGAAAAAAAAACTGCAACTAGCCTATTTCAAAGCAAATAAAAGATAGGGACTTATTACTATTTTCATCAGTGTCATTAGTTGTGGCAGATAATGAATAAAACAACTCTTAAAAACATGCGTCATAGTGAAGCCTGAATTAAACTCAAGGGTTGGATACCAATTACTAACAGTATGCTACATGCCCAACTACCATTGTCACCCAACAATTGAAAAGGTAAGTCACTTAAAATTTTTTTGAAGAATACCAAAAGAAATTTATTAATTAATGAAAGTCATTCTTTGCCACAAGAAGTGAATAGAATGACAAAAGACATAAGTAGATAAAAAGACTGCTCACTTAAATGATTACAAAACTATTTTTTTGTTACACACACACATATCCCTTAAACATGAGGGAACTCAAATCATTATAACAAACGATGCTCAGATGAACAAACTAAAGGTTTAGATTACTTCACCATGATCAAACAAAGGTTCAATTATTGCTACTATTAATTCATTCACCAAGTTGTGGTTTTTCATAGTAAATTCATTTGATAAAAGCACAAACCAAATGGATTAAATAATCAATAGCCTCTGAAGCTAGGGAACAAACTGTCAAACACTTAACCTGCAAAGTCAAGAGTTCTAAAGCTACACTGAGAAAACTTGGGGAAATGATCTGTTAATTACCACGAATCTGGTCACTGATCTGAGGCGGTTTGAATACAGTGGAGGGAAGACTGTAGCATAATCCAATTTTATTTGTTTTTGTTAATGTTTAAGATTCAGGGGGGAATAATTATTGCTGGAACTTTATAATATGTAATCTGTTTGGTACTTCTGGTACCTTGTTTATATAATATATATTATCTTTGCCTATAAAAAAACAAAAAAAACAACCAATAATCTCTTATCATGAAGACATGATTGACATAAAATAATTCTTTTTTCTTTTGACTTCTGACCTCTACAAAGTGACACTTTCATTTTTCATTTTCTTTTTTTTGTTCTGTTTTGTGCTGAAGTTATTGAAAAATAACGCTAATTGATTACAAATGCAGAGAAAGGTCAGCAACTACACTGTGAATTGTAATATTTTAAACTTTAGGAATTAAATGGCTTAAGTATTGGCATAAATAAATTTGTTATTAAATCTTACAAATACAGAGTAATTAGAATTTCTTTTTTGTTTTAAAAAAACATGTATAAACTGTTATTATAAAACCTTATTCATAATCATAACATTTGTCATAATTATTTTTAATTAGACAGAGAATTGCAGAAGCAAACCACTCATCGACCCTTATTTTTAATTAGATTGAAGTGAGTGGATTCAAGATTCAACAATTAGTTACTAAGCCTACCTGAAGGCCAATTGTTGGCTGTCATGTCTTTGTCAGGAATACATATATTATGTTTTTTTTTTCTAGTTGCTTATATTTCTCAAACTTGTCTTTGTAATATCTTTTACTTATTTGTGTGTTGTTTAGAACTAGTTACGTAACATAGCAATGCTCAGGAAATTTTGTAATTTTTTATCAATAAATATTAATGTTAGTTTTGTAAAAAATATAAAGTGTGAGAATTTGTACCTGCAACTTCTCCCTCCTTTCTTCTCCCTTCACCCTTTTCCAACTACTAGTAAACCTCATATCTCCCAAAAAAAATTGTCTTTATTTAGGATACAATTGTATACATAATATATTTGACTTTTGCCAACTAAAGGGATCAATTTTATTCTTTTTATTATTCAAAAACTACTGAGTGGGACTTAGCAAAGGAGAATAGACACAAAACATTAACTATTAACACATGAATAGTCAGAGGCTCAGAGCAATTCTGTTACAATGAGGTAGTACAAAGCTAATGGCCAGAGCTTATAAAATCGATAGGACTGTGATCTTTGCAGTTATATAATTTGGTTCTAAAGTTAACTATGTCTTGATATCTCTTATATGGTGTCACAATTCTGAAGTACAATAAACATTGTAGCTAAAAATTTTAAGCAATCAACAGAGAGCTTAAATCCAATAATTTTATCAAGCTCTAAAATACCAGCCATTGATTACTTCTCTACCTGGACAAAATGTCACTTTTATTCCATTAGCTCTGAAGCCATATTCAGGTACAACAACCCAAAAGACAACTAATTTACTTAAGGGAAATATAAACGCCCTTTGTATCCTCTATGACAGCTATTATGAGAAAATATATGGATACAAAATTTTAAAATTTACCCACACACACAAAAAAAGTATAATTTTGGAGTAATCTTACATGCTTCAGTGCCTCAGTATGCCATATTTGCGCTGTTTGGTCCACAGAACCATAAGCAAGTTTTGTGCCAATGGGATTCCAAGCCACGGAGTGCACCTATTGGAGAAAAAAACAAAAAATACCCATTTCAGAATTATAACATATACAAAACTGAGAAATGGGTTATCTTTCACACAAACCCAACCATTGAAGCACCATTGTTTTGAGCTTTGATCGCGTTAACCAGCAGTAAACAAAAGGGGCAAAATAGGTTTCGAATATTATATTAAAGACAAAAGGGGCAAACCAGCAGTAAACAAAAGGGGCAAAATGGTTTAAAACAAGCTTACAGACGACGGGATGCAGAGCTTTGCCAGCCTCTATCGGATTTAAGTTGGACCACGGCGACAACGGCGAGTGTGAGTGACTGAGCCTAGAGCATGAAAACAGAGAAAACCTAACTAGGGCACTATTGAGGGTGACGAATCAGTTCATTAGGTCACAAAGGATGTCAAATAACACGACCTGAGGATGGAGAGCAGCACGCGTTTAAAGACCAAAACGCTGTCGTTTTAGTCAAATTATACATACACTTCAAAGACGGTCTTGGTAAACTGTCTTTGATTACACATAAACGACGACGGTTGTCCTTAAAACCGATGTCGTATTGATCGCCATGTTTCTTTTATTTACAAAAATGCCACCGCACCCTCTACGAAGACGGTCATTGGGGAACCGTCGTCGAACAGCCGTCGTAAAATGCTATTTGTGTAGTAGTGTAATGATTCGATTGTCACAGCAACAAAGAGTTCTTTACAAGAGGTTCAGATGCTACGTACTTAAATCAAAGACCTTAGATGATATTTCACTTTGTCACGTTCCTTATCAGCATGCAAAGTTTTGTGGACTCTTGTTTGAGGTTTACCCTATAAGGCCCAAATTAGTATGATCGAACCCAGGATAGTTCTAACCACTCAAATCCCTTATAGGGTCGGGAGACCAATTTAAGGCCTAATACACTATTCAGAGCCCCTACACCGCAGTGCACTTTATAATTAAATATGTTCAAAAGAAAATTAAGAATCCTTATCACTTGTTCACATACTTCACGCCAGGCATGTTTCATGATATTTAGCTAAAAGGTCTCACTCTCTATTAGGATTACCACATGGCTGATGAGCCCGAATGACATTATTATAACTCACGTGCATTCAAGCATATAAATAAAGTATTTTTAATATATATATATATATATAAATATATATATATATATATATATATA
>CM023942.1:192266-206286 GCA_013407115.1 Glycine latifolia
ATATATATATATATATATATATATATATATATATATATTATCATGTTGTTATGATGTACATACTAACTTAAATGTTGAGTGTCTTTGTAAGTATTCAACCTTGCTTCCATGCTAGATCAGTATCAGTGAGGTCACTTTCATCAACCTAAAAGACTCAAGTATATCATATAAAAAGCTGAAGCAATGAAGTTATTTCATTTTGTCCGTCTATATATATATATAAACTGAAGCAATGAAGGATACGATCATGAATATAGATCATTTCGAATCTATAGCCAAAGGAATTCCTTGGTTTTGAAGGTATAAACTTGAGCGTTTGATTTGATAATATAGATCTGCTTCAAATTTATTTAATTGTTGTAATTATTAATTCTACCTGCCCATCTTACGTCCCTTATAATATTATGGATTTTTCAATTAATTAAGGAAAAATATTAGAAAGTAATTAAAGAAGGGGCAAAAAAATACAAATGAAATCAATCACGTAGACCAGAATTTCTTCTTACTAATAAAATACAAAAGACTGAATATCTAATGCAGATGCAATACAGATTCATTAATATCCATGGCGGGACCCTTTAAAATTTCTATATATATGGAAAAATTAAAGAACATTGTCATTTACATTTAAAAAGTATCATTCAGATGATACTTCAGAGAAATTGAATCAATATTGTTTGACTTTCAACTCACTTAAAAAACAGAGGAAAAGAAAATGCCATTGATTCAAATTTCAGGTTCAAAATCTTAATTACCTTGACGAAATTTGTGGTATTCACGACGGAGGTGCGCTTCTCCGCTACCACCAAACAGCGACAAACAACAAAACTGGGGAGTCTCGTTCTCGACCCAGAATCAAACGATAAGTGCGGAAACGTAAATCACAAAAACAGAAGCAAGAACAGGAGAGTAAAACACACAGCAATGGTTTTACGTGGGAGAAAACCTCAATGAGGAAAACCCACGGGACCTTGTCCAGAGATCTCCACTATCAAAATAATGGTTACAAAACACTCCACGGCCCACACACCGGAGTAACGCTCAACCTCACCAACAATGGAGGGAACCACTCTCTCTACAAGGGTTGCACTCAACCTCTCGGAGACTCTCTCTCTACAGCCTAATGCCGAAGACACTCACAGAGAAACTCTCACAAGAGACACTCTCCACTGCGCTTCCTCTTCTTTGTGTTTTTCCCAAGTCTGCCTCCTCCATCTATAAATGATGCATTTATAGAGAGGAATTAGGTTTAGGGATTCTGTTCCCTAAACATGAATGGGCCGAGATCAACACCCTCGGGAATTGGGCCCAAGTCAAACATTCCCCTTTCCAGAGTATGGGGATTTGGGCCAAGCATTAAAGCGGAAATATCCAACAATTCTCCCCCCTTCCGCTTTCAATGCGACAAGTCGGCAACCCGGCATAATCCGGTCTTCCACTTTTGAGGTCCGAGATCTTCACTCTGCATCTCGGCCTCTACATCTCGGCTTCATCATGCCGAGTTCACAAGCCCGGCTCCTTCACAGCAATCTTCAAGCTTCATTGCTGGCACCAGCTTCGTCATCATGTCAGACCAATTCTGACTTGTGTGCACTTTCCCAAGTGTGAGCTTCTCGGCCTCCACCGCATCTCGTATCCAGTGATACCTCACGTCAATGTGCTTGGTGCGGGAGTGATACGTCGAGTTCCTTTCTAATTGAATAGTGCTCTGATTGTCACACTTCAGCTCATACTTGTCCTGACTGTGGCCGAGCTCCTGGAGAAAACACTTCATCCACAGCAGCTCTTTGCACGCCTCGGTCGCGGCAATATACTCGGCCTCTGTCGTCGATAGTGCCACACACTTCTGCAGTCTTGACTACCACGAGATTGCCCCTCCAGCCAGGGTCATCATATATCCTGTCGTCGACTTCCTCGAGTCGGAATCTCCCCCTAAATCAGCATCCGAGTAGCCTTGCAACTCGGCCTTGCTTCCTCCAAACTGAAGACACAGCTTGGTTGTTCCTCGGAGGTATCTGAAAATCCACTTCACTGCTTCCCAGTGTTCTCGGTCGGGGTTCGAAAGATACCGGCTAACCACACCAACTGCATGCGCCAGGTCGGGTCGGGTGCAAACCATTGCATACATCAAGCTTCCGACTGCAGATTGGTACGGGATCTTCTCCATCTCCTCTCGGTCTTCATCTGACCTCGGACATTGCCTCTCATTCAGCTTCAAATGTCCGGCCAAGGGGGTGCTTACTGTCTTGGCTTTGTCCATGTTGAATCTCTTCAAGATCTTCTCAACATATTTCTCCTGACTTAGCCACAACAGCTTCTTCTTCCTATCCCGGATGATCTTCATCCCAAGGATCTGTTTTGCTGGACCGAGATCCTTCATAGCAAAGGACGATCTCAACGCCTCCTTCAGGGTGGAAATCTTCACATTGTCTTGCCCTACTATCAGCATGTCATCCATGTATAGTAGCAAGATCAAGAAGTCACCAGTCTCGTACCTCTTCACAAAAACACAGTGGTCGGCTTCCGTCTTCATGAACTTGTGGTCGGTCATGAAGGAATCAAACTTCCTGTACCACTGGCGAGGTGCTTGCTTCAAGCCATAGAGACTCTTCTTCAGTCGGCACACCATGCCTTCTGATCCCGGAGCTTCAAACCTTTCTGGTTGCTCCATGAAGATTTCTTCCTCCAGCTCACCGTGAAGAAATATCGTCTTTACATCCATCTGCTCTACCTCCAGGTCTGCAACAGCTGCCATTGCCAAAACTATTCGGACCGAGGTCATCTTTACCATATGAGAGAATATCTCATCAAAGTCTATCCCCTTTTTCTGGTTGCAGCCTTTCACTACAATCCGGGCTTTGAATCTCAGTCTCTTGCCGCTCTCTTCCTGCTTGAGCTTATACACCCACTTGTTCTTCAGAGCTCTCCTTCCTTTGGGTAGCTCGGTCAGCTCATACGTCTGATTCTCATGCAATGACCTCATCTCGTCCTGCATGGCCTTCTCCCATTCGCCGCTTTCTAGGCTCTCCACCGCTTCCTCGTAACTCTGGGGCTCGCCCTCTTCAGCAATTACGGTATATTCATCAGGTGGATACCTTGTAGAAGGTCTTCTATCTCTCGTGGGGTATCTCGGTTGTTCTTCTTCTTCATCGTCCTCGGAACTCGGCTCTTCACTTTCATTCCGGGCTCCGGTATCATCGGCATCTTGCTGGTCATCATCTTCAACATCGCCTTCAGCGATTTCTTCATTGACTTCTCCCCCTGCTTCTGCATGCACTTGAGGGACGGGTTCTTCTCCTCCGACAGTAACCCAGACTTGGGGCTTCGAGATGTCATGGATGGTCTCATCCTCATGGAAGACTACGTCTCGGCTTCTCACAATCTGCTTCTTGATTGGATCCCACAGTCTAAAGCCAAACTCGGTTTTTGGCGAACCGAGGTATATGCACTACTTCGTCTTCGCATCCAACTTCGCCCTTTCATCTTTGGGGACATGCACGAAGGCTCGGCATCCGAACACCCTCAGATGTTCATAGGTCGCTTTCCGACCTGTCCAGATTTCTTCTGGAATCTCTCCATTCAGCGATCGAGATGGCGAGAGATTTATCAAGTCGACCGCGGTTCTCACTGCCTCTCCCCAATATCCTTTCGACAACCCTGCTTTGGAAATCATACTTCGGACCTTCTCCTCGATAGTCCGGTTCATCCTCTCAGCTAGCCCATTCAGCTGAGGCGTCTTGGGGGGTGTCTTCTCCAGTCTGATCCCAGCTTCTCTACAGTAAGCTTCAAAGGGACCCCTGTACTCACCGCCATTATCTGATCTGACCACCTTCAATTTCTTCTCGGTCTCCCTTTCCACCATTGCGTGGAACTCCTTAAAGTATTGGAGAACCTGACCCTTAGTCTTCATAAGGTAAACCCACACTCTGCGGGAGTGGTCATCAATGAAAGAGACAAAATACTGCGCGCCTCCAAGCGATTTCTCCGACATGGAGCAGACGTCAGTATGGACGAGGTCAAGTATGTGCCTCCGTCTCCGCAGTTGATCCGGTCTCACAAACGAAACCCGGTGCTGCTTCCCAGCTAGGCAGTGCGAGCAACTCTCCAGCACTTGACCTTTCAACCCGGTCAATAGCTCTTTCTTCTCCAGAATTTCAAGTCATTTCTCACTCATGTGGTCGAGACGCTTGTGCCACAGCTCCAGACTTGAACCATCAAAAACCGTGTTGGCTTCATCGCCACACATCCTTCCCTGCATCACATACAATGAGCCTTCCTTCTTTCATCTGGCCATCACCAAATTGCTTTTGGCCAACTTCCACCTACAGCCCTCAAAGCTGTTTACCAGCCCGACATCATCTAACTTCCCCACCGAGATTAGATTTAGCCGCATGTCAGGTACGTGCCTCACGTCCTTCAGCACGATCCGGCACCCTACTTCCGAGGTCAGGGTCACATCGTCGATACCAACAATCTTGCTGGTTACCTGATTCCCCATCTTCACAGCTCCACAATCTCCACTCCGGTAGGAGGAGAAAAACCTTCTGTGCGGGGTCACGTGGAAAGAAGCGCCTGAATCCACTATCCAGGTGCAGTCATCGAAGGCTACGTTCACAGAATCATCCTCTCTCAGGAGAAATACCTCAGCATTGGCACTGGCAACTACGGCCGTGGTGCTCTTCTTCTGTGAACTCTGGTCTGACTTCACAGATCCACTCTGCTCGTCCTTCTTCAGAACCCAACAGTCGGCCTTTTTGTGCCCGGGCTTCCCACAATAGAAGCACTTCAGTTCACTCCTCGGTCTTGATCGATCTCGGGACTTCTCCCGTTTCTCTCGACTTCGGCTCTTTCCTCGAGCTCGGTAGTCGGACTTACTCCTTTCAGCCACGTTGGCGTCAAACGTGCAGGATGCACTTTGTTCCCTTCTCCTGGCTTCTTCATTCAGGAGGCTGTCGGTCACGACATCCATCTCCAGTTTCCCTTCAGGAGCCGAGTTGCTCAATGTCACTACCAGGGTATCCCAACTCTCTGGCAATGAACTCAGCAACAACAAAGCCTGCATCTCATTGTCAATTTTCATCTCGGCCTTGGACAACTGGTTCACGATACCTTTGTACGTGTTGAGGTGCTCGATCATGCTCATCCCTTCCGTATACTCCAGCTTCACGAGCCGGCGGACGAGATGTGCCTTGTTTCTCGGAGTCTTCTTCTGAATCATGGACTCTAACTTGTTCCACAATTCGAAGGCATTGGTGAACTCGAACACGTGCTCGGACAATGACTTGTTAATATACTTCCTGATCGTGGCAACCGCCTTTCGACTCAGGATTTCCCAATCCCTGTCCGACTTGCCTGTAGGCTTCTCATCCAGGACAATAGGATCATACAAGTCCTTGCAATACAGATGATCCTCCATCATCGGTCTCCAGTAGGTAAAGTTGTCGGTCGTCAACTTAAACATATCCCCGTCATGGGCGATACCTCCACTGGTACTCATCTCCATCCTGTCTTCTTCTTTCGTCAGAGCCCGTCGAACCTGATGCTCTGATACCACTCTGTTGTGGTATTCACGGCGGAGGTGCGCTTCTCCGCTACCACCAAACAGCGACAAACAACAAAACTGGGGAGTCTCGTTCTCGACCCAGAATCAAACGATAAGTGCAGAAACGTAAATCACAAAAACAGAAGCAAGAACAGGAGAGTAAAACACACAGCAATGATTTTACGTGGGAGAAAACCTCAATGAGGAAAACCCACGGGACCTTGTACAGAAATCTCCACTATCAAAATAATGGTTACAAAACACTCCACGGCCCACACACCAGAGTAACGCTCAACCTCACCAACAATGGAGGGAACCACTCTCTCTACAAGGGTTGCATTCAACCTCTCGGAGACTCTCTCTCTACAGCCTAATGCCGGAAACACTCACAGAGAAACTCTCACAGGAGACACTCTCCACTGCGCTTCCTCTTCTCTGTGTTTTTCCCAAGTCTGCCTCCTCCATCTATAAATGACGCATTTATAGAGAGGAATTAGGTTTACGGATTCTGTTCCCTAAACATGAATGGGCCGAGGTCAACACTCTCGGGAATTGGGCCCAAGTCAAACATTCCCCTTTCCAGAGTATGGGGATTTGGGCCAAGCATTAAAGTGAAAATATCCAACAAAATTTGAGTTGCTTAACAACTGATACAAATTAGATAATTTCTTTTACACATGAACAAGCTAGTATTCCAAGCTTAAATTATTTGAAATTTTAAAAAAAATATAGAAAGTTTCCAAAATCCAAAGAAAAGATAATAGAAGTGGGGATTCCCTTATTGGTAGAATATATATTTCAGGGTGATGCTATTATTAAATCATGCATTCTGCAGCTAATAAATTAGTAGAACTTCATCAGTTTTTATTTAAATTATAGACTATAAAAATGAGTCTCACATAAAATTGGTTCTTGAACAATGCATAGTCTGGGCTCGATTATTTCATATACAGCAGAACCCTTTATTTAATGCAGTCGAAGATGATAACTGAAGAAGCGACTAAACCAAACATCTAATATTAAATTATAAGGGGATTTGGAAATTTTGGTTTGAATTAACGACGTACGTTGATAATAATTACTAGTATTTTATGGGTTGGTCAGAGGTTAGCTACTAGTGTTATAGCTAATGAAAAAGACTGTTAAACAATAAGATAGAGAGAGAGAGAATAAAAGATAATTGTTGATAAGATCCCTATAAGATATGGAAATCCATAACATACATAGCGAAACTGTATCTATGATTTAGTGCGAGAATCTAAAGCCTTACGATTGCCTATCTCGTAACCATGCATACTTATATATTACTTAAGCAAATCCTCTTTCACACTGATTGCCGGCATGCTCAATTTTAGTTTAATTTGGTTTCCTGTTGATCAGACATGTTGCATTGCCATCAAAAGTATTTAAATACTAAACTATAATTATGTGTTAATGTCAAATCTATAGTTTCTAGAGCCTAATCTCTCTATTGCGCTACGAGGGAATTTGGAACTCGAGGAAAAACAAGTCAAGGAGAAGATCCCAAGGAACCTCGTAAGCACCTTCCAGTGATCTACAATAAGCTTGCTATTATTTTAGTCGTCTTAGCTTGCTTTACCGCATGATAGACCATAATCATGTATTAATTTCTTGGTATTATAGAAAAATTGAAGAAATGATTAGTTGGGAAATAAATAGAAAGATGTTAAAATTAATTTACTCTTCTACCAAATAATATAAAAAATATACATTTCATTTTCTACTCATTATTTTTTTCTTTCCTTTCTCTCTTTCCACAATTTTTTAATACTTTTTTTATCCTAAATCAAATATATCTAAGAAGATCTTTAGTGTAAGATCTTGAGTAAGGATCTTGAACTCAAGATCTAATTTTTACTAGATCTCTCAATAAATGAAATGAATAAATCTTTAACATAAAGAATGAGTTCTTATAGAAAAATCATTTAAGATATAAACATTATTAAAAAAAGAATAATTTTTTTCCTCACCCTCTCCCTAAGATCTTAAAATGAGATCAACCACTAAAAAAAGTGAAAAAAAAATCTTGAAAAATATTCAATAACACTATGGATCTATCAAAAAATAGTTTAAAATCTCAATCTAAAATCTACTACTAAATATATTTTAACACATGAAATATCTCATGAGTAAAGTCACATGTTGAAAAGAAAATATTTTAAGAGGTATTATAATAAAAGGTTGTCCTTTTATTTTAAGATGCATGTTTATAACAAAAATAAAATTAAGTAAATGCTAAAAAATAATTTATTTATATATATAACATCATATGATCCTAATTAACTTGAATTAAAGGTGATATTGATGTTAATATATATAACATGTGTTAATGTTTTTATGTTTAAATAATAATGGTACTATAAGTGTATTATAAAATAGTTGTGTTCCCCTCTTCATTAAAAATATTTGTTTTGTTGTTTCAAGTTCAAGTGCCGATTTAAGCATGAGATTCGCATTAATTTTATTCACAATATATATATCTTTGACGAGATTATGGGGCATGTTTTGACACTTTATATATATGTATGGGAAAATTCCATTCAGCAACAAGAAAAATGTATGGGAAAATTCAAGTTTTGACGCTTCATATAATATTCATAATTATAGTAACCAAGTCATTAGTCACAAAATGGTTATTAAGTTTAAGTTTATGTTGAATCTTTAGAATATTATCTGAATTTAAATAATTTTTAGTCAAATTTTATTAATTTCTTGTCTGAATTTTTAATTAATCATAATCTATTTTTAGTGATAAATTGGGAATTAATACCAAAAAAATATTCATAATTATAGCATGGGAAACATTAGCGTGACAAAATAGTCTGACTTACAGTTACTGATGTAGCATGAAACATGTGTAGGTTTTCATTAAAAAAATGTCACGTATAAGAGTGTTCATGGTTTGATTATTTAAATAACTATAATTATAACTAATAAATAACTATATTATAAAATTATAAGTGACTATTATAATTATAATTAGTTATTGTTTTAAAAATATGATCATATAATTAATTATGAATAAATTAGTTATATAATCATTAAATAATAAGTTATCTAAAATAACTATAGAATCCATTATAGTGTTATAACTACTTTTATATAAGTAGTTATATAAAACTAGATCTTTTTAGCAGCCCAACATATATAGGAATGTTAAGAGTTAACATGCTTGCGTTAATATTAGAATTAATTTATCATATTTTTATATATTTAAAGATAAAATTTGAATTATATATTTTTTAGAATATGTTTGGTTTAAAGAATGAAAATAAAAAAGATAAAAAATTAAACTAAAGTAGAATATGACATACGTGAATCTAAGAAAATCTGCTCTCTATGAAATACACCATTAGGGATTAATTTGTTAGTAACATTCAGCTAAAATACTATTTATCCAATTAATTAATGTGAAAATTACGAGAAGAGAAAAAACAAGTGGGTAGGTGTAGATCCTAAAAAAAATAGGAAATTCTCTCCTCTTTATCAAATGCATCGTTAGGGATCAATTTGCTAGTAACATACAGCTAAAATAGTATTTATCCATATTCTAAAAAAATTAATATTTATTCAATTAAATAATGTGGAAATTACGAGAAGAGGAAAACAAGTGAGTTGGGGTGTCTTAACTTTCAGTTGTAAATCCACAGCATCTGACTGGGTTCTAACGTCAGTGAAGATAAACGATAGGTTACATGTCAAATCATTGAAAGATGCAAGTGGATCAATCTGAAAAAGGATACCATCATTAAACGTACACAATTGTGGTCCATTATGATTATTATGGTCTAATAAATAAAAAGGAAACTTAAAGGTGAAGGATGCAAAAATAAAGAGAAAAAGTAAGCAAACTTCAAAAATTAATATTTTTTTTTATAGATATAAGATATCCTTTAATTTATTGAGTCCGGATCTTGTTTATGATGATATATCATTCTTTATGTGAATGAATCATTTGAGTTAAAAAAAGTAATAATTTGGATAGATAATATAATAAAAAAAGAAAAGAAAAATTAAAATGAAAATGATATGAAATAATTAAGTATACAAATATAATAATCTAATTTTTTAAAATTAATAATTTGGATAGATAATATAATGAAAATAAAAGAAAATAAAAATAAAAATAAAAATGATATGAAATAATTAAGTATACAAATATAGTAATCTAATTAGAAAACTTGGATACGGATCATGCGTACATTCAAGAGAAATTGTAGTGTGTAAGAATGAAGAAAAAATAAAAGAGAGAGAAAAGACAACAAACATTTTGTTGATATTTTAAAAGATTAATATGTTTATTTAATTAAATATAAAAAAAATTATAAATTAATTTACTAGTTATTAAAAATGATTTTTTGTTTGACGTAGTCTATTAGACTATGTGTACTTTATTTTTAACCTGGTCTTGGTGATTATTCTCAATAAAATCTCTTGCTAGTTTTGTTGTGCAAAATTTAAAATTTTATTTTTTTCATCTTCTTTTAATTTGATAGTATAAATATTTTTATTTAATTATAAATTATTATATATATATATAGTAAATTAAATTTTTTATAATAATATTGAGGTTTTATTTTTCATGACTTTTTTATTTTAGATATGTCCACTATGTTTTGCAAGAGTAACTAAAAAAATAGTTAAAAAAATAATTGAAAAGTTGAAATATAACTACAAGTTAATAACTAAAAGTTATTAAACTAACTTATTAAATTATGAAAAATTAAAAATTAGACATTAATATTTTAAAAATACTATTTGAAGTGACATAAGAAAAAATGTTATACACTTTTATTTATCAAACATTAATAATAAGGTCAAATGATTTTTTAATCCACAAAAAATTTAAAAATAGTTGAAATGACATGCTAATCATTGTAATTTTTTTCCCTACATAAATCTGGAAAGTAGTCATACTCTCTTTGTCTAAAATAAGTATAATTTTAGATTATTTTATATAAATAAGTAAAAATTAATAAATAAATAATAAATAAATATAAGAGAATATTGATTTTATAAAAACAATCTTATTATTAATATTACATTACAAAACGAAAATAACACATATTAAAGGTATTAGTCAAAAAATAATTAGTATTGCATTAAAAGGATAACATAATACTTTGAAATAATTTGATTTTCTTCAAATTTGATACTTATTTTAGAAAAAAAATACTTGTTTTTGTTTGCGCTTCCTTCACCGTGGATTTCTGGGTTAGGCTTCTATTAACATATTTGATTTAGATTCACTTCTAACATAATTAATTAAAAATATATAACAATGAAGAATTTATTTAAACTTTAAAGATTAACTTTTAGGTAAGTATTTTTTGCTAAATAAATATAATTTGTTTTTTAAAATAAATAGACAAATATTTTTAAGTAAAAATAGGTTAGAAAAGCACACTAAAAAGATAAAAAGAAACTACTTATTTTATTACATAAACATTTATTTCAATAAATAAATTCAAACAAATTTACTCAATAATAAATCAATCAATAGTTACTTTAACTTTTCTACCTTATCACCATAATTTTATGAACTAAAATCAATTCTCACTTGATCCAAACATATTACTTTAATTAAAAAATCTTCTATTTTCATCTTCTAAACCAAATAAAACATATAAATCACCCTAATATAAAACTTCATTGCAATTCAAGAAAGTGATTCGCACGGAAGTATTTCATTGTTTAGTTATTTTTGGTTGTGATTTGTGAGTGTAAACAGAAAGACACCAACTTTGGAAATTCAATTACTAGTCAAGAATATATTGGATGCTCAAGGAATTTCTTTTTTTAAATATCCGTTCGTTTTCTAAATATACTATCAAGTTTCTTTCCTCCATTGATATCAAACATCAATCATTATGATTATTATATTATTAAATACTCTTACGAATTTCGACTAATATAAGGTTATGCTTTCCGTTGACTATATAATAATACTAACACTTTTAAAAGTAAAATTGGATGAATCATACTTTTCTATTTTATTATAATCCATAGATGTTTCTTCTAAAAAATGGACAGATGTTTTTTCTTATTCGAAAAGATGTTTTAAGTAATTTTTAATATTTTTTATTAGTTAAAAAATTATTTAAATATTTAATAAATAATTGTTTAATAATTTTTAACATTTTTTGAAATGCTATTTGAAATAACATTTATTAAAACATTGATTTTTAATTTTTATATTTTCTTTCACTTTGATTCTCAATATATTTATTTATTTTCTTATTATCTTTTTCAAATAAATCATGATATTATTAATTTTTTTATCATTTTACACTTTTAAGCTAATTCAATCATTAATTTTATCAAATACTTATAATTTAATATAATTTAACAGTTAACTTTTCAATTAACTGAACATAACATTTATGAGCATGTATTATTTTTTTTATACTTATGAGTTAATAAAATCATAATAGGTGATCTCATATTCAAATTATAAATACATAATTATGTTAAATGCTTTAAAAGAATCTTTTTTCATAATAATTTTATTATAGTAAAAGATATTTATGGTCTAAACCAAGAAAAATATAATTTAACAATGAGACTCGTGCATCCCATCATTTAAAAAAAATAAAGAAAAATATCAAGTTAAAATAACCTTAAATTACCCTCATTTATTATTTTACATTTTTATACTATTTGATTTATATTTATTTAGGAGACATCAATTTCTTCAATGAATCTTAGTTTCTAGAGGAATTAATCATGATTGTTGACTAGAGAATATCTAGGTTCAAAATAAAAAATATTTGTATGAAACAACTTTCTATATTATTTTTGCTACAAAAACATTTTTTTAAA
Organism: Glycine latifolia; assembly: GCA_013407115.1. NCBI lineage: Eukaryota > Viridiplantae > Streptophyta > Magnoliopsida > Fabales > Fabaceae > Glycine > Glycine latifolia. The sequence goes on from CM023942.1 coordinate 204,652, forward strand.
AAAAGAATACTACAAAAACATTAATGATATGTTATAAGTTCCTTGTAAAATTCAAAATTGTAAGCACTTCACTAAAAAAAGTCTTAAATTCTTAATTTCTCAACTACATATAAAATTATAATTGGAAAAAATTACACATTTGTATATTAAAATTCTAAAACAACTAAACTTTAAAAAAAGCACACTAAAGTTTCGAAATATAGGAAGTATATTACTATCTTATTCTTATATCTATAGATCTCTAAGGTTAATGCACAAAAATCAATGTTTTGTTTTGTTTAAGAAAAGAAAGTGACAAGAAGAAAAGAAAAAACGGTAAAATGTGGAGTTGTTTTTTAAGTTGTTTAATTGTGTAAAAATTGAAAGAAAAGAAGAAAGGAGATATGTGTATAAAATGATACAAATATTCCTAGTAATAATTTTATGCATATTTTCCTAGTAATAATTTTGGAATAAATCGAGTCACGTGGGAATCTCATCATGACAAAACCTATCCATTTCTAAGGACAAATTTAGTGGAGAAGCTATATTGCATATTTTCAAAATATTAAGACATCTTTTAAAGTGTTAATTTACATTTTCTTTCTAATGTAATAGAACAATTTTATATTTTAAAATTAAAAATATTTAATAAATTCTTATTGGTATATATAAGTCTTAAAGATTCATAATATATATATATATATATATATATATATATATATAAGCTATATTTTTTCTCTCTCCAAAATTAAGAGGCGGCTCAATTTTATTAAACTCTATAATTAAATTTTAGGTAATATACATTTTAATTCCTGTATTTATAGTGAAATTGTCTTAGTCCTTGAATTTTTAATTTGATCAATTTGATACTAAGTTTTACAAAAAGCAGCGGATTTTATCTCTTCTTATAGTGATATGTAACGAATGATGAAAATATGTTTTAAAGTACTAGAACTAAATTGATCAAAATTAGAGTATGAGAACTAATATAATAGAGAAATTAAAAATATATTTTATTCTTAAATTTTTTTCGATTGTAGGTTAGGTTGGCTCTTGCCACATATACTTTAATTTCAATGCGTTAATACTGTATTTTTGTGTGTGTGTTCTTAATGCTGTATTCCTCTTGCTCTAGTTCTCCATTTCATTTTTAAAATATTTTTTTATTCACTTTATCATACAATTTTTTATATTATTTTTAATTTATCAGAAATTGAAAGAAGATTCGTCTGCCGACATATTTGTTAAAAATGATTTCTTTGCTCCGTTCACTAATTAATTACTGTACTTGCGTAAGCGCATTAACAAATGATCCACGTCGACAAAAAGCAGGCTAAGCCTTTTTAGGCTTAGTTAAAAAATAATTTTTTTTAATAATTGATTGTGTCAATAATTGATTATTAATATTATAACTAATTATATATAAAAAAATTATATTTAAACATATTAGACTGAAAAGGAAATTTAAGAAAAAATTAAAATATGTTTTAATTACTCTATGTAAATATAATTATATTTAATTTTTGTCCTTCAATTTTTTGGTTATTATAAATTTTAAATTACTTAAAGAGCAATAATACTTGTATAATAAATTATACAACAAAGTGTACAACCAATGAACCAATAAAGAGAAAGAGAAATAATTTTGAATTT
>CM023942.1:206296-295405 GCA_013407115.1 Glycine latifolia
TAAATATAATAAATGATAAAATAATAGAGAAAGAGAAACACAAAAATCATTTATTATAAACTATTATATGAATTTTTGTATGTGTATCATATTTCTTATTTAAATAACGACTAAATATAATAAATGATAAAATAATAGAGAAAGAGAAACACAAAAATCATTTATTATAAACTATTATATGAATTTTTGTATGTGTATCATATTTCTTATTTAAATAACGACTTACTACTATAATTTGGAGACATTCATTTACATAAGTTATCATTAAGAAAATGCTAACAATACGCTTTTCAATACTTTCATTCCAATGATAAAAATATAATTAAAAATAAATACAAATTTAAGGACCTAATTGAGGCAAATTATTTAGAAATCTAACTAAAAATATTTAAATAGTTAACCAATAGAATATATACTTGCAAAGTTGATTAATCTGTAAAAAAATGTGTTATGTTAATTTATCAGGATATTGTAAACAACAATAATGTAGATGAAATATTGAGATTGATTTAATAAACACAAATATATAGGGATGGTAAAGTGGGTCAGTCTATCCAAAAATGGACTGTGCTAGCCCATTTTTGTAAAGTGGGCTGAAAATACTAACCCGTCTTACTTTAAAGTGGGTTAGTGGACCAGCGGGTCAGCCCACTTAAAAAATAAAAAAAAATTTATTTTTTTTAAAAAAAAGGTAAAAAAATTATTAAAAAAATTCAAATGTAATTATTTATACTAAAAATTAATAATGTACTAACTTAATCCTATAACAATAATTTTTAATATAAAATACATGCCTAATAGAAGCAAAAGCAAGCAGGGAATAGATGTCTAACAATGGTTTTCAATTAGCTTCTAAGACTTAACAAATTCTTAGAAATTTGTTTCACAATGATGCAGGCAATCAAAGCATATTTGTACATGTAGTATAACTCATTATTAGGTTCCAAATAAAAATGTATTAGGGTTAAAGATTCAAAATCACTCATTTCTTCTTAATCACTCTCCCTCTAAACCACTCATTTAATTACCTATTAAATATTTTATTATTATTTTTATTGGTGGGCTGCTGGCCCGGTCCTGGCCCACATTTTTGTGGGCCGGGTTGACCCACCCCGTTTAATGAATGTGGCTCAAAATCTCAGCCCAGCCTACATTTTTTCGTGGGCCAAACGGGCCGGCCCGCCGGGCTTGAAGCCCATTTTGCCATCCCTACAAATACACATTAGTTAGTGGCACACATGCACTATAAAGAAAATAGCTTTTAGCAACAAATTATAGTTGACATTTAATAAGTGATGAGTCAAATGTTTCTTTTATTAGTGAGAAAAATACAAAGCTAAAGCACAGAAAAACCAAATAAAAGAAACTACGCAACTGCCTCTAGGGTACAAGGTTCCTAGGGCATCTCCAGGCAAGGTATAACATGCAACTCTAAAGGGCAAGAGAACCACAAGTCCAGAATACGAAAGGTTCTAAGCTATTCGATCCGGTCTTTGCTAGTGAGTTAGAGTGATGTATGATCAAGTGCAACGATTGATAATTGCGGTTGCAAAATTATAGAATATTTAGTCATTCTTAAACTTTCCAATAATATTTCACTGGATAAATGTATTTCAATTCATTGTAGGACTAAAAGTTTCCTTTTCTTTTGTAATAAAAGTTTCTTTGGTAATAAGTTATAAATAAAATAATATATGATTCAATTTTTTGTATATTATTAATATATGTCAGAATCAATATAATATATTTTAAAAAAGGAAATAAAAATATTTTGACATTATTGTTCGAATTTTACAAGGTAATATGCATTTTTTATTCGAAAATTATATTGATCAAATACATAACCTATAAAATAAAATTATTTAAGAATACTAAATTTATAATTGGCATATTTATATGGTATGTGTGTATGTTAGGATTTAGAAGAAGTAAAATTGGCATCCATTATGAATCTTAAATTGGTTTCCTTTCATTCTTTATTTTTCTTTATTATAATTTTTTGTAGTGATTTGTATTCTTAAAGTGACATTCAATCCTTATCAGACGTACATATGGTTATGTTGAATAAAGAATAACCGAGTTCTAATTTGCATGGATGACGAATATGTTTGACAAGATTTGTTTAAAAGTTATCTAAAAATTATTTTTAATATAATTAATTTTAAAATAATTAAATTTACTTAAAAAATATATTTAAATTAATATTAATTATGAATATATATTTAAATAGTGTACATATTTTCTATCAAAACGTACTGATTATTACTTTTTAACGATAAAACGTAGCTTTCACAATAACATAGAAAGAATACGATTAATAATTAATAATTACTGCGAGCTAAGAAGTTACCTGTTGTATATCCCTTTGGTTGAAATAATGTAATTTTAAATTCTATTGTCCAGCTGGTCTTATTCGTACGGTGACCCATTTCATGACAGATGTCAGAAATCAGAAATAAAAATCCCTCTCCATATATTATTTTTATTTATTCTTTATATATGTAAAATTTATTTACAATGTCAACAGTTCAAGATATAGCAAAAAGTACTCGTAGGTGGAGACAATCTCAATATTCCAAACGCTAGATATTTTTTTTTCCAGGGATGTTATTATGGGCACTGCTTGCTTGCTATCAATTTTAGTTTTTTTTATTTTATATATATATATATATATATATATAATATGATCATATTAAAGTTAGAATGTATGATCTCATGTATATTATTCAAATTAATCTATCACTATTTAGGTTGATTTATTGAGTTTATAATTAAGGTATTTTGAATCGATGAAATGATAAAGGAATAAATATAAAGTATTATTCAATATGATGGAGGAAAAAAAGAAAAATGTCCTTAAGTGTCATTGTTGATTAAAAATGTCTCTTTAAGGTTACATTTCTGTTTATCGTAAAAAGTGTGTGAAACGAGGTTACGTTTTTTTTTTAAAAAAAGGCCAAGCATCCATATTGATGTAACTAGCTAGCCAGGAAATTAAACAATGCCCAAGGTTTAACTACAGTGGCAGAGGTTATCACTTATCATCTAGGTTGGTGGAGATGCATTACGTCAATTAATTCACCAATGAAACAGAGAAGAATCTTTTTCAATTTTCGCGGCCTCAACTTGGATGTTAGAATATATGTTATGACCTTTTTTTTGAATTAAAAAACAATGTAAGAATTCCGAATCCACGAATGAAGCTTAACTAGTTGCGATCCACTTGTATCGGTAAAATTGAATTAATAATAATAATACGTGAATGTAGATAGTAGAAACATAACATCAATTTGTTTCGCCGATGTCGTGCCCCTTAACGCAATTTCCCTTCTATGGTTTGATTGCCATGTGGCGCGCAGAGAGGTAGTGACTCCGCATGAGCATGCTCCTACTCCTACACCTACGCCTCTCTATATTCTTTTTGTTTTGGTCACTGTAGTGCAGATTCTTCATCGTAATGATCTCCCACTATTATACAGCCGGTCATGCATAATTATATATAAAATATTATACATACAAAGAGCTGCAGTGCGACTTTAGATTACATACATTAATTAATGGGCAGACAGACATCCTAAGCAAGGGGAAAATATCTAATATTAATAAATAAATACCGGCCACAGTTAGAGGTGTGACAGATATGAGACTGAAGGCATTCTGGTGGGTCCTACTGAAATAGAAGAAAAAGTTCTTTCCTTTTTTGGTCATTATATAAGAGGCTTATCAATCTGTGGCATGTTGAGTTGAGCTAGAGTTCAAGTAATCATTCTCTCAAGCAAGCAATGTTAATGTAGTAGTACGGCCCAGAAAATAAAATTAAAGAAACTTTACTTGAGTTGAGTGACCTGAGATCGATCAACAACATATTGATATATATATATATATGTTCGATCGAGAGTAATTAAGGTTAAGGTGAGTGAGTCTTGATGCCTCCTCCTCTCTTTGTGTTTTTTTTTTTCTTTCTCTCTCTCTCTCTATACATATATGATCTCTCTCAGTGATTAAACTAATTAGTTTTAGTTATAGCAACAGGAGGTAGCATGGAGTATGGTGCGTTTGGGAGCTTGTCGGAGTGTGAAGAAGATTTGATTGAGGAGTTGCTGGTACAAGGTTGCTGGGTGGAAACGAATGGGAGCAGCGAGGCACAGTACGACATAGAGCAAGAATTAGCCATGCCCATGCCCATGGGGAAGACCACATGGTGGATTGGACCCAAGGGGCATGTGTCTGGGTCATCTTCATCGGTGAAAGAGAGATTAGTGGTTGCGGTGGGCTACTTGGGAGAATACACAAAGAACAACAACGCCGCCAATGTGCTCATTCAGATATGGGTTCCCCTACGGAGGATGACTGGCCATCTTGCCCTTGGCCTTGGGCCTGATGAGTCGGTTTCGGTTGCTTTTCCTTTTCCAACCAACATGAACATGAACTCGAACGTAAAGCTTCAGTTCTTTAGAATCCATGAGTACCCGCGACTACCTTATGAAGATGGACCTTTGGCCCTTCCAGTGTTCGAGAGAGGCAGTGGCACATGCCTGGGTATCCTCCAGATTGTAATGCCAGCAGCTCGCTGGGACACAATCAACTATCTCCCTGAGCTGATTCCAGGTGGTGTTGCAAAGGTATTTGATGAGGATGAGGTGTATGAAGCAGCAGTGAAGGAGATGATGGAGGTGGTGACGTGTGTGTGCAAGACGCAGAATGTGGGTTTGGGTCTCACATGGGCTCCTTGCGTCCAAGCAAAGGAAGAGAACAACTATGTATCGATTGTGGATAGAGCGTGTTTTGTGGGGGATGAGCAGCCTCAGCTATTGGGGTTCCAGGAGGCCTGCTCTCAGCACCACCTTTTCCGCGGACAAGGAATTGTTGGGACGGCCTTCACAACAGCCAAGCCCTGTTTTGCTATGGACATCACCGCCTTCACCATGGCCGAATATCCTCTCGCTCACCACGCCAACATCTTTGACTTGCATGCTGCCGTCGCTATTCCTCTAAGGAGTACTACCTACCCCCATTTTCATTTTGTCTTGGAGTTCTTCCTTCCCAAACACTGCCCTGACCACAACCTCTTCCTCAACTCATTATCTATTCTCCTTCAACAAGCTTGCCGCACCTTCCATCTTTCTGCTCCCATCCAGGATGATCAATTTACAACCTTGCCCTCCGAATCCCATTCCCAGCAGGCCTCCTGGATTTCCCATATGATGGAGGCCCAAGCCCAACACAAGGACATGGGGAATGCTGTGTGCGTTTCCTTGGATTTCCTGGAAGAAGAACCCAAAGAGGAGTTCAAAGTCACAACCACTCACTGCAACTGGGACCCTACTGCCTCTAGTACTTTCCATGCACACGACCAGGTTGTGTTTTCAGATTTTGGGGAAGAATCTCAATCTCAATCTCAATCTCACACTCACACATTTGGTGTGAAGCGTGGCAGAAAACCAGGCGAGAAGAGACGAACCAAGGCCGAGAAGACTATCAGCTTGCCAGTTCTTAGACAATACTTTGCAGGAAGCCTAAAAGATGCGGCAAAGAGCATTGGCGGTGAGTTATTTATTTGATATGATCCATTAATTAATTGCATTCCTCTTCTTCTAGCTCTTAATGAATGAATGAGTTGCATGCATGCAGTGTGTCCCACAACTCTGAAAAGGATATGCAGACAACATGGCATAACGCGATGGCCTTCCAGGAAAATAAAGAAGGTTGGGCACTCTTTGAAGAAACTACAACTTGTAATTGATTCAGTACAGGGTGCCGAGGGTTCCATACAGATCGGATCCTTCTATAACAGTTTTCCGGAGTTGAGCTCTAGAGCTTCTCAATCATCCTCTCCTGCAGCTCAAAGCCCTCCTCATGTTCCTCAACAACCCTTGAGAGTGAAGGCTACTTTTGCGGATGAAAAAATCCGTTTTAGCTTGCAACCACTTTGGGGGTTCACAGAATTGCAGTTGGAAATTGCAAGGCGCTTCAACCTAAGCGATGTTAGCAACGCCAACAACTTGGTTCTAAAGTATTTGGATGATGACGGAGAGTGGGTTGTTTTAGCCTGCGATGGCGATCTTGAGGAGTGTAAAGACTTGCATACAACATCTCAGAGCCGCACAATTAGACTCGCCCTATTTCAAGCTTCGCCTCTTAATAATCAACAAAATTCATATACTTTCGCCAACACCACCAGTACTCCTTCTTCTTAATTAACACCTTCCTTTCCAGTCTTGGCGTCTCTGTCTGTACCGTCACATTTGTATTGCTGTTGTTTTGCTTTTACTTGTTAGACCCCATCCAGCTGATGAGATGAGACGAGAACCACTTTATTTATATTTGTTACTTCTCTTAATTTCTTATTAAAATGCTAACATTACCTTACCTACACTTTATTCACAACCTCCATATCAGTTGCTCCACTCAACTATATATATAACCAAAATTCATATATAGTTGCATATAAAGTAATCCAGCATCAGATTGTTTCTCTCTCCTAATAGAAAGGAAATGGTGTGGGGTTGGAAGGGATTTAAGTCAGCTCTTGAAACTGCTTGCTGCTCGATTTCTCAAAGAATAATGATTCAATAAACTCGAAATTTTGGAAGGGAATTCAATTGAATTTTTATATGCATGATTGCCACATATATAGAACAGCATCATTGCCCTCGTGTTGTTAAACTTCAATGCTATGGACTATGACATTTGATTGACAAAGGTTAACAACACATTCTCTATTACACTTTATTTGAACATTTTTTTTTTAGTATTGGTTGAAGTTTATTTAAAATTCATAATTTTTTTATTCTTTATGAATTTCGCTTAACTTATAATTTCTTGGTTTTCAATGAATTTTAATTAATGATAAAGAATTTGAAATTTGAAATAGATTTTTTTGAATAATCTCTATTGTTAATAAAGTTTCGGTCTTTATATTCTTTTTGAAATTACAAGTTTTCTGAATAATAATAATGTATTAATAATAAAAAAAAATTATTTAAAAATAATATTTTGTATAACCCTTTTATTGTTTATTAGGAGAAACATGTGTGTCTTACTGTTTTTCATGTTTTGTTTAAATAAAAAAGAAAAATAATAAAAGTTAGTGGGTGATTTGTGAAGGTAGTTGTAGAGATAAAATAGTAACTTATGAATGTAATTATAAAGATAAAATGGGTATAAAAATATGTACATCAAAATATCCTATTTCTTTTATATATAGTTATAGATAATGGTATTATTTATTTTGAAAAATATATCATAAAATATATATTTACTTAAACTGTATAATTTTTATTGAACGATTTAAGTATACATAATTTTAATATTAACATATTATGTTAGTAAAACGGACTAACATGATCTTGTCCCACATATTACTTTGCCATGATTATGTTAGATTTGGATTCAAACATGATATTAAAATTATATCATGATACGATACGATCACCTATTTTATTTAAATATTAAAATATTAGAGGTGCCACCATTTCTTGATCATGTTAGTTTTGGGTTCACACATAATTTTACATGGTGTAATTCTTGTGTCATTTGATCTCCCTCTTTTTTAAGATACAACATCAAGTTTAATTTATTAAATAAAAAATTAAGAAAACTTTTATTATACTCCCGTTAAAATAATATTAATATCACATCATAAAATCTATAACCATTTCAGTAAATTATACATTTGAAAGTGTTTTTGATTAATATCACCAAAACAATTTTATTTTGATAAAAGTACTTTTAGAATAAAAATATTAATACATAGATTAAGTTACTCTAGACTTATTATTAGACTTACACAATTAATTTTTTTTAAACTCACATAATTCTTTTTTTTAACCACATTTTTCACTTTTTATCCCTAAAAAACGTTTGAAAGGCCTTAGTCTTAATTTCTAAAAAAAATTAGGGTAAATAACCATTTTCGTTTCTGAATATATAGAGCGTTGATAAATTCGTCCCTGAAATATAGAAATTCAAATTTTTGTCCCTGAAAGAGAAAAAAGTGTGACAATTTCATCCATATGTTAACTTTCTGTTACCGTTAATTGAAAAAGCCTATGTGACACATTCAATAAATGATTTGTCAACGCTTTATAAATTTAGGAACAAATTTGTTACCTCTCTACCCAATATATAATTTAATATTTATATTTTCCTTTTTTTAATCATTGAAAGTATAAAATTATAATAAACACTCAAAAATTAGGAAAACAAGCATAAGTTAAAACAAACATAATAATAAGCATAATATTGATTAATAAAATAATTTGTTTGTTGTTATAAAATTTCTATTGTAACCTTAGGTAATGACAAAATCAAGTTGGATCTCATTTTTTTGTAAGGATTAATTTAATGACGGTGTGTTTTAATTTGTTTGAGTATCATATTTTGGGTAAGGTACTATCTCATATTTTTGCTTTGAAATTTCTAATGTGACAATACATTTTCCAAAATATGAGACTCAAACAAGAATGCAGTCATTAAGTTATTTCTTACAAAAAAAAAATGAGACTTAACTTTGTCATTTCTTAATGTTGTTACAATAAAAATTTCAGAGTAACAAAGAAATTATGTTTATTAATCAATATTATGCTTATTATTATATTTGTTTTAACTTATACTTATTTTTCTAATTTTTGAGTAATTATTATAATTTTATGCTTTCAATGATTAAAAAAGGGAAATATAAAGATTAAATTATATTTTGGATAGAGACCTAACAAATTCGTCCCTGAATGTGTAGAAAACTGACAAATTTATCCATGAATGTACCATGTAGGCTCTTTTAATTAACGGTAATGAATGGATAAATTTGTCACACTTTTTTCACTTCCAGGAACAAAAATTTGAATTTTCATCTTTCGAAGACAAATTTGTCAGCGCAGTATATATTCAAGGACAAAAATGACTATTTACCCAAAAAATTATCATTATTTTTAGTCCCTTCAAGTGATGATATGGCAGTCGCATTCACATAATTTGGTAGGTAAACTACTGATTAAAGTGAAACCATCCTATATCAATTGATTCTCTTTGTTAACATATATTATTGTTTTTTTTTTAGTCGTACCCTCATTGTTAAGAATAATAACAGTAGTCAATTAATAAAAAAAACAGAAGTATATGAATAATTATAAAGGTATATTTGCTTCAAATATCAGGAAATGTTCTAGGAATTATATACACACTAAAGTAACTGTGATGATCAAACCTTCCAAACATCAGAAATGACTAAAAAATTGGCAGAGTTTCTCCACGACCATGTTCAGATATATAAGCAATGAACTTTTTCAATCTAAAAGTCAAAAGAGAAGATACTATTAATCCTCTATAATCAAAACATTTTTTCTTGTTCATTAAGTATGTGATCAGCGTAATTAAAATCTAACTTTCATCTAATTGGAGGCTGTTCTGATGAAGCAGAAGGCATGTCTTCTAACTGCTCCTTAATGACTGTATATCTTAACGGAGGACCAAACAAGCTCAATACCACCTGAAAAAAAAGGGCAGGAAATGTGAGATGTTTCCTAATTAGTTATTGTGCACATATTTTTTGGGTACAAAAAGGTATAGGGGGAAGGTACGCTGTCCTATGTAAGGTCAAAACATACCACAAGCCTCGGCAAGGGCTTACAGTGGTGCTAAATTAACAGATTGCCCACCATAGAGGATTGCTGGCAGTAGGAATTGAACCTAAGCCGTACAGGTAAAGTGCTTTCATTCCTACCGGCAGAACTAATCCCAGTGGCGATTGTATTGATTAATGACCATGTCACGTGTAAGGCTTGTTGAACACATTGTGAAATTGAATGCCAAGTGACCAATAATTAAAACTCGCAAAATGGAAACGGAGTAAAACCTATTTCATGACGTTAATGAAAGCTAGTCATTTATACTTAATAGAGCAGCACCAAAAACCACAAACTTACAGGTAGAAACACGAGACCATGTAAGAAGCCAATGATAACCAAGGCCAGATACATCTGGAAGTAATATACCTGCAAAGACCCAAAAGCTACTTTAACATTTCTTGAGCATACAATCAAGTGTTGGAGCCAAGGGTGATATGTCACATACCACAAAAATTTCTGATGTTGAGAAGCAAAGGACGAGGACTCCGACTAATTTTGTAAGTGTGATTCCACTACCAAACAAAGATAAATAACACAAAAAGAAAGTGTCAAGAAAATAATAGTGCAAGCAGACACTAATAATTCAACCACGATTCAAATCATTTTTGTAATTAGTTATAAATGGTACATCTGCATCAATTCTCTGACAACAGATCAAGTTATACAAAGCTACACTACTAAATAACTACTATAAGATGAAATTTTCACAAAGTCCAATCATGCACATACATTTCATCTTTCCTGAACCTTTAGGGTTTAGATGAGGAAAAGGGAAAAGAACAAATGATGGCAAACAATGTATTTTTTGAGATTAATGATAAGATGTCACGCACAAATACAAATGCACCTATTTATACCATTAAAAAGACCAAGTTTTAGTACTACCAGTACAAGCCCAATCCCTAGCTTATGTTACGAGTTGGTGCACAAATATAACATGTATATCCGATACTATACGTATCCAATACAGTGGTTACCATGGTACAATTATTTTAATATGATATGTGTAAAATACATATTTAGATATATACGAAAATTCATAAAACATAATAAATATATAATTGGAATTTTGTAAATTCAAATTAAGGACATACTTGGACATTATTAAAAATAAAATCAAATATAAATCATTATCATGATAAATCACTTCATAAATAGGAATAATATCATACGTCTCATTCCTTTATTGAAATCATCCACAAAAAGGACAATTACCATTTTTTATGCATTAAGGGACAATGCTTTTATGTTTTAATAGTATACAAGTTTCCATGTCTCATGTAGCTGTATTGGATTTTCATACAGCTACACCAGACATAACATGTAAAATTTTATTAGTCTTGGATACTTCATAAATAAATATTGGTGAAGTATCCAAAAGTAATGGTATCAAATATAGATATATGGAGCAAATTATAGTACCAGAGTGTTAACCAACAAGGTCCAACCCAATTCGTAGATAGTTGAGTTCTTCAAACATGCTGCTAATTGGGGTTCGATTCCTAGGTCATGCGTATGGAGAAGATTTTGTTGGGAGAGGTAAAACTTGCTTTGGTGATCTCTACACCTTAGGGGATTTGTCTTATGGCTTCTAGCTACGGAGATATCTTGCTTATTGCAAAAAAAAAAGTATAGATGCTTCAAGTAGTGGCCTCCCTCAATAACTCAGCTGATCTCATCCAAAAACTTAGGAAACTAGTGCCTCCATCAATAACAAAACACTTGCAACATCCTCCTTAGTGGCCCTGTCAACCTATAAACTTGTTTCCAAAATACTAAGCATCATACCACCTAGTTAGTGGCCTCCTACTGGGTTTATAGTATATACCACCCAGGAACACAAGCAGCATCCTCACCTAGAACGTCATTGCCATTGACCACATGTGGGTAGGGATTGTCAACCGAAAGTCCTCAAGTTTTGTCACTCTAGTGATATGACCAAAATAGTGTATACAAGTAGGGGGTAATCCACTAACCTCACCTACAACCCGGTTTTGTGAGATTGAATTAGACCGAACTCAAAATTTCTAAGATGGTAAAAGAGTCTATCCTTATTCCATTATTGGTCCCTCTACCATATTATTCACACCAAACTCCATTCTAAATTTTAAGATGGTATGAGAACCTATCTTAGCGATTGTTGTTGGGTTTAGTGGGTTGTTATTGGACCACTCATAGATGTCCAGTCCTCAGCATGACTGGGGGTGTTAAAGATCCCACTGACTGATGATGTAGCCAAAATAACGCATAAAAGTGTGTGTGTGGGTGGGGGGAGGGGGGATCCTCTCTTTACAAGCTGGTTTTGTGAGGTTGACTTAGGTCCAAACCCAAAATTATAATAATATAATACATAGGAAACATATCAGGTGAGAATTTTTCTCAACTGTTATCATGAGAACAAATTTTCCCATATATGATTGTATGGTCAAAATTTGTTCTAGTACAACAAACAAGAATGATTCTCACTTGATATGCTCACTTATATATGTAGTGGGCTCAGTCCAAGGCTACAAATATTACAATCAGTGATGTTTTCAAATGCCACAATACATATAGTCAACCTGAATACAGAAGCCCCCATGGTACACAATGCTGTCTTTGCTCGTTGGCTCCTATCCCCCAAGCTTACCTGTGAACACATGTATACAAGATCATCAGAAAATGTGCATACTGCATAGTCACCAAAAGACAGGTGGTTCAATTGCATAAAGGTCTCCCTGAGTTAATCAGTGAGTCAATATTCCCCGGGTGACAAAGCAGGTTGAATTTCACTTTTCACATGCTATAGTAATCCCCAATTCCCCATAATCCCATTTCCTTAACGAACAAGTAGGAATTATAAAGTGCCACATTGACAAATATCACTGTTTCCTCAAAAAGACCTCCATACCCTAGGGGAAGACCTGTCAATTTATAGAACAGAGGATCAGACTAACCATGAATGCATGTACTATATGCACACAGAACTCCACAGCAATCCCTATTGACATAATAAGGTTTACAACAGACACCGCATTGAGTTGAATACCCAAAATTGCCATTACACCCTGCAGGAATTACAAAGGTAGTTTGTTTCATTCTGTAACTAAGAGGTAATCAATAGGATACCAAAAGGGAAAGCAAATGAAATATGAAATAAATTTGCAACTTTAAGATAAATGTTACCATGAGGTCCAAAATTATCATGATCAGAACAAGTAATAAGATTGCTGAACTCCACAGGCTGCATTTAATAGCAAACAGAAAAAGAATATTACACTTAATCCAGAACTGGAGAGAACAAATTTTCAATTGGACTGTATTTGTGTAAATAAACAAGACTCAAGTATACCTGGATGTGATGATCAGACAGACAACAAAAATAGCACCTGTTATATCACCATAAGTTATTTGATGACAAATGAATTTGATTCAGGAAAGACAGGCTTGATATGATACATTTTCACACAAGTAATAGTTGGAGAATCTATGTCCGAGAAATGGGAAACAAAACATGGATAAAAGTGAGAAGACATGAATTAGATTTTCACTTTCCAATTTTGGTCCAATGAGAAATATCAAGAGGGTGACAAATAAATACTACCCATGAATATGTAGTCTAAATCCCGATACTGAAATCTTTCATTCATAAAAAGCAACAGATGTTATATATCTTCCAAGTGAAAAACATAAAATGGTTTGACATCGATAAGTCAACAGAGTACTCCATCAAAGACCATAGAGATAGAATTTAAAAGTTTGAAGCCAAGAACACAAGTATAAATCTTCTCAATAAAGGCTCAAATTTCAACATATAAACTGCAAACAGGAAGGGAAATCGAAGGATCATGACAGTCCAGCTTATACAACAAGGTTGACAAACAAGTATGTCATCCTGAGTGTATATTCGTTATTTAAACTGTTTTGGAATACTAACCTAGTGCTATTGTAATGTTGATCAGGGCTAACTTCCATATATCCAGGTATTGTTCAAAGAAGATATAAAACACTGAGTACGGAAAAATATCCATCTGCGCAAGAGAAACTTAGTCAACAAGAAGTGGAGATCCACAAAAGAATCAACAATGCGGGACACCGTATGATTTTAGCCATTACAAAATGCTTCATAAGGATGAGAAAATGGAAAGTAGATCAAAACTGATATCATACTACTATTTTGTTATAAACTTAATATCAACAAAGAGACATTCAGATAAAAAGTGACGAGCTACCAATACCAACAGAGATTGAGACTCAAAGGTCAAGTGAAAACAAGGACTCCCAAATAAAATATTAGATTGGTGAAAGACAGAAATAACACAAGAACAATTTTTTTTTTATCTACAAAAAATATGTATATATTATATATAATAATAAAATCAGTACAAGTGGTACTGTTGTATATACATCCTAGAGTCATTATGTGTGGAGCTATGGTGTCCTAATACAAGCTTTAGAGCAGGTATTAGGCAGCCATAGATCTGTATCTAAACTAGGATCCCAACCACAAAAAATCTATAATCCAATCCCCCCTGAACACAAAACCCAACCCTGATGTTCCTGGACCAGGAATAGAAAGGAATATCAAATCCTTTTTCCATATTTTTAAGCCATGTCTAGCAGAAAAATAATGCATCATCCATCAATTTTTGACTGTTGAAGCTTTCGTTTGAGAAGACTATCCTGTTCCTATTGTACCATATACACCAGGTCAGAGAAATCCACCAAGTTTGCCATCTTTGTAGTCTAATACCATTGAGATTGCAATAGGAGTGTTGAGGAAGAACTCTCTCAGTACTTCCGAGAAGACGCCCGCTGTGTTTAGCAAAGACAACGTTTACCACCATAGTGGCATGGTTTTGACACAACTAAAGAAAAAGTGAGACGCATCCTCTGCAAAATGGCCAGCAGACATCATTCAGTTCAACGTTCTTTCTCCTCAAGTTAACTTTGCAGGAAATCTATCCCGAATCAACCTCCAAGCAAAGTGTGATACTTTACTTGGGATTTTTAGCTTCAATAGAGCAGTAAATGTTCCGTCATGATTTTCATCTATCATATATCGATTGAGCAACATGTAAGCATTCCCCATTGTGTAGCTCCCACTTGGATTCCCCTCCCAAATCCAAATGTCTTGTTGCTGAACTTGTACTGTCAGACCCTCTATGTTCTCCATAAATCTTGCAGCTATGTCTATCTCACCCTCCAACAATAATCTCCTCCACTGGAACTGTCATTCCCGATCTTCATTTGTTGCCACCCCTAGCTGCTGGATATATTGTTGTTGCTGTTGAGAAATGCGGTACATTCTTGGGTACTTCTCCAGCAATGAAACCCCATCTTCCTTCCACCCGTCTTCCCAGAACTTCACCTTTGATCCACATCCAATTTTCCATTTTGTCCCACTTTTAAACAAGCCCCACTCATTAGTCGAGTTGCAAATAGTGCTTAAATCCCGCCACCAAAGAGACTCTCTATTGTTCCTTCTTGTCTCATCCAAATTCCTCCAACTTCCATATTTGGAGTCCAAAACATGTGCCCACAATTCTCCGTGGTGATGAAACAAGTTTCAGCGCCATTTTCCAAGTAGAGCATAGTTGAATTTCACCAAGTGCCAAGACGCCCAAGCCACCTTTCTCCTTTGGGAGACAAATTGTCTCCCAATTTATCCAGGCAATCTTTTACTAGTCTGAATTCCCCCCCCCCCCCAAACAAAAACCAACGCTACAACCTCCCCAGCCTATCCACCACCTTCTTAGGAATCCTAAAAAAGAAAAGAAAAATATAGGAATTAAGTTCAAGACTTACTTTAACAAATTCAACCTTCCCCCAAAAGAAAGATATCTTTGTTTCCATTTTGACAATTTTCTCCCACATCTCTTGACAATTGGATGAGGGTGAGCCCTGACACAGCGGTAAAGTTGTGTCTTGGTGACTTGTTGGTCATGGGTTCGAATCCGGAAATAGTCTCTTTGCATATGCAAGGGTAAGGCTGCGTACAATATCTCTCCCCCTTACCTGCGCATAGCGTGGAGCCTCCTCCGGGCAATGGGATACGTAGTTTTTTTTTTTTATCTCTTGACAATTGGATCCCATGTCTCACTATGCCTTGGGTCTACCCCAATAGGGATACCCAAATAAGAAAAGGGTACTAACAACAATCTGTAATTTAGATAGCTGGCAGCATTTTGCATCCATTGCTCAGACATCCCAATCGCCCCAAATTTGCTTTTGGCAAAGTTTATCTTCAAACCCGACACAAACCCAAAGCTCTTCAAACCCGTATCTCTTGCCACTCCTGTTTTTGGTCTTTGCGATGAAGACCTCCCTGACATCGCCCCACTTCTTGAACTCGAACTACAAATCCTTTTCCCCCAAATCCTCCAAAAAAACGTGTGAAATAGAAAGAGTATATATCTGATGCATCCCTCCAGTTTTTGCTCCTTGCCTTCCCTCGTCGTGCCGCCATTGTCGTCGCATCATGTTGAGCGTACCCATTCCCGACGTAATTGAGACGAGACCTCTCACTCACCCACTCTCTATTTCACTCTCTCACTCACTCGTTTCTCTCTTCTCTCTCTCATCTTTTTCATAATAACACAAGAACAATAATAACAAACAACAACAATAACAATAATAGCAATAATAGTAGAGTCAATCCTAGGAAAAGGCTCATAAATGCAGTTCAACATCAACATCAACAACACCTTTAACCTAAGTTAATTGGGGTTGGTGGTAGATGAACCCAATGATAAATCGGAAATAAGACAAAGAAAGAGAAAGGGAGAGGGGAAGAAAAAGTGGAAATAAGACAAAAGAGAGGAAAAATAAGCTAAAATAAAAAAGGGGTGAAAGGAGGAGGGGAGAAATGAAGAGGAAAAGAACTAAAAAAAAAAAGGAAACGACTGGAACATAGAAATACAATGGATTTAACCCTCCATCAAGCTTCTAACTTTTCTCCACTCCGTCCTAAGACATACCGTCTATCAATCTATATCTCACTCCATTAGCTCTTGTTTAACTACCTTTTCCTAGGTAAGTTTCGATCGACCTCTACCTCTCTTGGTGTTGAGCTCTTGGTAACAAACTTTTGTTCTTACGGGAGCATCCAGTGGTCGTCTCATAACGTGCCCAAACCACCTCAACCTATGCTTCCTCATCTTTTCACACACTGGTACCATTGCTACTTTTGGCTGAATATCCTTATTTTCTTATCTTATCCATCTTCGTATAACCACACATCCACCTTAACATCCTCATTTTTGCTACCCCTATTTTATGCTCATGTTGCCTATGTACTGGCCTGCATTCCACTCCATATGATATTGTCGGTCTTACAGTCGTTCTATAGAACTTTCCTTTTAGCTTAAGGGAAATTTTGCGGTCACCCAAAAACCCCGCACTCCACCATTTCATCCACCCTGCTCTGATTCTATGATTTACATCCTCATCAATCTCACTACCTTTTTGCAAAATTGATCCCAAGTATCTAAAAGCATCTTTCTTGGGTACCTCTTGACCAAGTAGATGCATTGTCTTGATCACTATCTCTTACCCACGAAAACTCACACTTCATATAATCCGTTTCGCTCTTGCTTATCATGAATCTTTTAGACTCCAAAGTGTTTCAAATAAAAAAAAATACGAGAAAAAATGTGTATGCCATATTCCAAACATTTTTTTGATCCAGAATGCCCAAACAACTCAGGTAAAAATGCATAATTCCATTGACGTCCAAACCTTTAAAGACGAAGAAATTATTGCCGAAAAGTCCCTTGCAGCTCGGATTGCATTAACATAGTCACCCTGACAAGATTTTCATTAGAACAAACAGAGAAATGTATTGAAAAAATATGCCAAAGCAATGAAATTAAGATCATCACTTATCACACTGCATACTTGTCTATTAAGTGGTGTGTGATAAGTACGGAACTCAGAAGCTTGGATGACACCACCCTCATAACCTGAAACCAGTTATAAGCAAAATCTATGTATCAGATTTCCAATTTTTGAGAATGTTACAGCAAATACATAAGGAACAAAACATAAGTTTTGTCTTTTTAAAAAGTGGGAGTGAGTTTTTATTAAACCATTCAAATCTACACTGTTGGTGTAAGCTCCATGGCCACCCTTTGCACAATCAGCTGATGGCAGTGCATCAAGAAACCAGGGAAGCTTCTCTCTGAATTGTGCCGTAGATGGACGATCATTAACCAAATCCGAGTGGCGGAAACACTAGGAATCAACCAAAAGTGTCAATCGCTTTACTAATTCACACTTTTGATTTACAGTCACATCTTTTAGAAAAGTAGTATCCTATGTAATAAACAATAAAAATAGAGGGAGAAATATATTACTGTTGTACAGTCTTTGCACACTCCACCCAACCCACATGGCCCTTCATCAGGTAAACAGCAAGGCGGCTGAACAAAGACAGACATTTACTATTGTAATTGAAAGATATATGATGGTACATTGAGCAATATTTAATTATATTAATCATTTAAACAATTGATGGAGATACAAAAACAAGGCAGGGAAAAGAGAAAAAAGCATATACATATACAATGCGCATTAATATAAGTTCAAAACATGTAGGAGAGAAGGAAAGTTGAGCATGCAGCACAAAAATATTATCCAAGGACATTTAAAGAAGCCTATACCTGATCATCAGGTGGACAATAAGAGTCATTTGTGAATTTTCGACAGCAACTAAAAGCTTCAGGTGATATCCATACAAGAAAATCATCAAGCCATGAGGCAGCTGGTTTGGCTATGTAGCTTGATGTTGGCACTAATGATGCTCTAGATATCTGCAATGTTACAGAACAAGATATACAGAATCAATTCATATATGCCAAGCTTAAAAAAGAAAGTTACATTACAAGTGTAATTATGTACAAGTCAACCATTCAGCAATATCAATGAAGAATATAATTATTGTAATTAATAGGGTTTATTTCTTTCATTAATTAGCCTGTACAGTTTCTTAGACTCTTGGGTGTTGTACATTTTTTTAATCTCTTGAAATTCTTGAATTAAAAGTAATGCAGTCTATATATAGGAGTGGTAATCATCCTTTGTAATAAGCTGAATAAGAAATAAACTTCAGCCACTTCCTTTCAAATCTTTTAGGTTTATCAAGTAGGTATCAGACTCTTGATGCATCAAAAGTCTAGCTGCAGCTATCTTAGGTAGCTTTCATTTTCACCTTGGCACCTTCATCGTGCCCACAGCCCAGAAACTGCTGCCATCAGTCACTACTGCCATTGCTGGAATTTTTTTTCCAGCAGGTTTCTCCAGTAAAGATCACCTCAGCAAAGCGGAAGTCGTTGATGTCCGTGTACCCAAAGTTTCAGCTCCCATAAGATCTGCCATATGCCCTTAGGCACACAACCAGTATCGATGCATTTCAGGTGTGTGTACACCACTTGCCACTGCCACCACAGAACAGGACACTGACCACTCCCTGTTATGTTTCAGGGTTTGATTTGTCCTACTACCGCCTCTTTTACAGCTGTTAGAAAGCACTATTTTCTCATTTTTTTGGCTATGAATGAAGATCTGTTTCACTTTATTTTTATTTTTTTAACATATCTGAAGAAAAACAACTTCTCTATAGTCTCTTAGCCCCGAAGATTTACCAGTGTGTCAAGGAAGGGTAATACCATCTTCATGAGCAAAACTACCTTCAGCGTGAACACTGCTAGTTTGCACCATGATAAATTCATTTTTTATGAATTCATGTGCATGATTTCAAAGGAAAAATTGAAGAAAAATAAACCAAAAATAATTTTTTTGGAAAACCCATAAAAATTAGCTTAGTTTTAGTTTAGAGATATTTCCTTTTGTAGATATGACTTTCATGAGGAATTTCCTTAATTTTGTAGGAAAACAAAGCAAAACACTTGCAATTTGGGTGCAGCGATCACACATGCAGAAAACAGGGAATGCTAGATTGTAAACCATTTGATACCCATGCGACCAAAATATGAAGCTTCTTCCTAATCAGGGGGAGCCTTATTAGTCACTTCATGAACTTCCTTGTCAATATCATTGTAATGCAGTTGTTTGGACTGAGGTACATTAAGGGGTGACGAGGAAAGGGCCTAGTTTATATGGCTAGGGGTCACTAATATTATACTATACTTAGATGCCAAGTGGGCAAAAGATGTCAGTGACAAATGATCCATTCCACTTCAGGCTATTGTGTTCTTATGAGAGGAATCATCTCATGGAAGAGTAAGAAGCAGAATGTTGTGGCTAGATTGTAGAGGATTGCACCATGGCTCACCCCACATGTGAACTTCCATGGCTAAAACACTTGCTTCAAGACTTGCAAGTTTTAAGAGTTAGGTCTTAGGAGCTTGTTTGTGATAATCTGCCCTATGTCATTAAAACTAGTTTTTTTACGAGAAGACAAAACACAAGTTGATTTCCACTTTATAGAGAGAAGATACTTTTCGGCATCATCAAAACTCCCTCTATGAGCTCCAAATATCATCTGGTTGACATTTTGCCAAGTCTTCAAGAGATCCTAGAATTACATAGAAACAGAATTATGGACGATTTGGTGGTTAGCCCTGACTTGGACTACTTGGAGGCATAGAAACAGAATTATCTTCCAAAATGGGTGTTTTAACAGCCAAAAGCTTATGGACGACGCCCTTTTTTTCTGTTGGTTGTGGACCAAAAACCTGGAGAAGGGTTTTGACATCCCTTTCCATTATTGGTCTTGTAATATCAGGGATATTTTTTGTATACAGGGGAGGGTTTAACTTGTACCCCCTACTGTCTTGTTTGGGGGTTTGAAGTCCAACCCGCCTATGGCTTTCTAATTCATGTCATTTTCATGTATTAGGACGGCATAGGTGTGTTTTGTTTTGGCCGGACTGTTATGTTTCTTTTCTTTCCTTGTAATTATCCTCTTTTCTTATATATATATATATAGATACTTTTGCTGATAAAAAAAAAAAAAAAAAACAAGATGGATATGACACGGCTTGGGGGGATTATATTTATTGTTTTTGCATTTGATATTCTTTCCTTAGATAGGTTAGATATTATTCATGTAATCTTAGTCAATCTGTTAAAGAGTTCTTTGTTTCCAGTATTTATTATCATTTACATAATCTTCCTTAACTGAGTTTTCTCTCAACTAATCAATAAAATAGTCAGCTTTTACTAGAACTAATGAAATGGAGGTTGACAGTAATAATCACTTGTTGAAGAACTTGACCATTGAATTACCTCATTTAAAAGAGAATTTGAATCACAGTGGCTAATGGAGCATAGCTGGTTTGTGTGTTTGGATTCCAAACTGTACAAGAGACTCACAGGAAATCAGTTCAAAAGTTCAGACAATACACTTAATTGATACTTCTTAAAAGACAATTACATCAATTAATAAATAGACAAGTACACTAAGAACAATAAAATTAACCAACCTGTAGTTGTAATCCTTTACAACAAAATATAAGGGTGGTCCAACTCTAAGGTACTCAGATATGTTACTGAAATAACCCTGAAAGAAAAAAATGAATGTAAGAGGCTGGATAGTACAAAATGGAACATGGGAAAACAAATAGAAACTTATACCTGAAGGTAGGAATCCCGTGGAAGAGCAATCTGCTGCTCTAGACCAGCTTCAATCCTTGTGCATAATGCCTGTCAAAATAAAAGGAAACAATAAAAGCACAAATAGAATGACATTTCTGAAACAGGTCTTACTGAAAATTAATATTTTCTTATTTACCAAGAAACTTACAATGCTTGCTAAGGTAAATGCAGCAAATACAGCAATGACCAAGATTTTAACTCCCCATAGTCCAAGAAATGGTGCATGAACCTCCTATATTCACACAATGATAGTAGAGTTAATTTTGATCAGAAAAGTGATAGGAACCCAATATGGAAACAGAGAAGAGTGATTTTTCTTGATTGAAACTGAACAGAACAAGGAGAAGTAATTCTCATCCAACAGCTTCCCTTTCACAAAGGATATTTCCTTTCTTACAGATCTTCAAATTCTTTGAATGCCCCTTCCAATCTTATTCTCCCTTATTTATATGACTAATCCCCTCTAACTAACTAACTAACCAGTCCTGATAGGGCAGTTATCATAATTATTGGACAATGACAATTCACCATTTGAATCATGTGATTCAGCTAGCTAGCAATTTGTATCATAAGATGAATCTCAAATGATTTTGAATCTTATTATCCATTAATGAATTGGTGCAATAATCACACAACTCAACGATTCATTATTTATCCTTTCCTTACTTTTCTTTCACCAATTCTCATGAAAGAAATTGAAGAGCATATAAGCTTACATTGATAAATGAAAAGGAATTGAAGGATAGTTTATCTTATTGGATTATTCCACTACTTTATTTGTCACTCACTCACTTAATGCATGCACTCTAATTGGTTGTTTCATTTCTTCAATTCTATCTTTCAAAGTAGAGGTTTCATAAACTCAGATATAACTTATAATTTTGTTTCACGAGACTCATGATTAAGTTGTTTTATCAATTTCTAGTATAAAATTATTACATCTACGTTCTAACACTATATATTATCTATATTCTAATATGTAAATAATTTAGGATTTATCTTTCACAAATGATTTCTCTTTTTCTTACAAATGTTCTAACTAACCAAATGCCCATTCCATCCAAATTCTCCCCTATTTATCTAGCTAATCCACTCTAACAAAGTAAAAGGTCTACGGTGTTATCTTGAGAAATTTTTGCCTGACCACCAAAGAGAATAAGAAAAAACAAAATTGAATTCATAAAACATAGGCAATACAATAAAAAAAATAGTTTACACATAATTAACTCATGAACTAAATATAACTATACCTTCATATATCGTGTCAGTAATCCATCTCTTTCTTGCCTAATGCCTACACTTTGACTAGGATATGGTTAGAACCATGTATAAGGAGAGAGAAAAATTTTAAATACAAAGTACCAACAGAAGCTGAAGATAATTCATGATTATTCTTGAATGGAAAATGTTAGATATATAAACAATTATTGAGCATCAATTTAAAAGTAAAAGTTTAATCTACAAGGTGGAGACTTAAGAGTGACTTGTATCCTTAACATGTTTGATGTTTCATTATGTGAGACTCCTTTCAAGTTGAAGCATTGACAAATTACATAACAACCATGCCTAGTGCTGAAATCCAAGACAAAAAAGGACAATAAGGATCAAACTTGTAACCACTAAATGGAGCCTCAGATATCATGTCAAAGACCAACTCAATCCTAAAAGTTTAAGGCTTAACTTATTAGATAGAGTAACAAGAATGATTTATAAGTCAAGTAAACCCCTCATGCAAAAGAGATTTGGGCTTGAAGTGTCGACAAAGTAAAAGGGCCCATTATAAATGCATAAGAATAGGAGCATAAATGATTAACTTATTGACAACATGGTCATAAAGGCTATACCAATTTGAAACCCTGCTAAACCCAAAAGCCTAAACTGTAAGATGCAGGCTTAGCAGAAAACCAAAGTATTCATGCCATAACTTGCACGTACCTTCATTCTGCTCCCCAAAGGGCGGATTCAACTTCACGCATGGAAAGCAGTCAATCCTATTATCCTTGGCCCTCATAAAGTCTAATGTAACCAAAGCTACAAAAGCAGTAATCTGTAGAAGGAAGTCCAGTAGAACCGCCAAAGCTATAAAAAAGAAAATTCAGGAGTTAAGAAATCTTAAAATCACTTTTTAAAGAAGTTGTATCTCTTACCCTCCTTTTTGTGTATAGATGATGTCAATTCAGTTTTCTTTTTGTCCAAAGTACAGGGTGAGAGGAAAAAAATTCTTTAACCTGCAATCATGGAGAAAACACGGCATGCTGGCATAGAAACAAATGATCCTACAGCAAATGCTAGAATCTCTGATAAGCTGGCCAGTGTTATCGAAGGTCCAACTTCACCCATTGCATTGCTTATTTGTTCCTCTATTGGTAAAACTGAGGGTTGCCGTTTCACAGCATCTATGATTATACACATGTTATCAACACCAACCTGATCAAAAAATGAAAATCCAAAAAAACAAAAAGTGAAATCTCACCACACTTGCAGAAAAGTAAGAAGGAAAGTTACAAAAATTAATAAAACTTGAATTTAGAGAATGACCCAAATTTAGAAGAAAGGTTCTGAATTATCTTAAGAAAGTAGTAGTCAGCATATATTATATTATATATATCAAGAGCGTATTTACAAGACAAAAAATGAATTTAAGCTACTTCCTATGGCACTGTTGGTCAAAGGATGCATGAACCAAATATAACAATTTTTAATGTTTACTTTCCAACATTCTAATAATTATAATAAAAAAAATTTATCCTAACGATTGTTGTTGGGCCTATCAGGCCACCCGCTATCAGTCTATTATCGGACTATCCGCAACTGTCCAATCCTACAAACTTTACACTTGAGATGTCTAGTCCCCAGCATGAAGGGTGTGTGTTGAAGATCCTACATCAACTAGTGATACATCCAAATTAAAGTATATAAGTGGGGTACATCCCTCAGCTTACAAGCCGGTTTTATAGTGTTGAATTAGGCCCAAACTCAAATTCTAAGAACAATATATTACTTGCTCTAAAGGTGTTACATAGGAGTCATGCAATAATTAACTCGAGGACTTCAAAGAATCTTGGTGAAAATGTAACAGCTGCTCACTGAAACAGTGAGATGAAAGAAGTGATAATTTCTCTAGGATGGCTCTTCTCCCTCACAAAATGAAAATCAACCTAAACGTGTTTTATTCTTTCATGAAACCTTGGATTTGAAGCTTTATGCAGGGAAGCTAGATTATCACACACAAGCTTCATGAATTTCTATTTACAAACACCTAACTCCTTAAGAAACTACTTTAGCCATACAAATTCACACATTGCAACTTCCATTGCTTGATGTCAGCTTCTTCTTTCCTAAGATATCAGATTACATCCAAAATGAAAGCAGTATCTTGAGGAAGAATGCCCAAGGGAGAACCTGCCTGATCAGCATATCCTCATAGTCATAGAGTAAGCATCTTCCTATAGCTCTTTTATGTATCTAAGACCTGAACAGTGAAATCCTAGTGCGAGTCACATGGAGGATCAAAGAGTTGACTCAACACTGTCACATCAAAAGAAATATTTGGCCTAGTTATTGGGAGAAATTTCAGTTACCCAATAACTCTTCAATATCAGGAGGATGCGTCACACATTTTCTTTCACTGCCCAAAGGTGTTGCCTATGTGGTGGGAATGTCTATCTTGGGTACAAATCAAATTTGTTTTCCCAGCAGTTCCAGCACATCATTTCTTACAAGATCCATACTGTCATCTGCCTGGGGTAATTCAGAATAGGTGGCGTACCCTGTGGGCTTCTCTCACCTGGTGTATATGGTATCAAAGGAACAAATTGATCTTTTCAGGCAAAGCATTTGATGGATAAAATTCTTGGAACAAGCTCTATTTTTTTTGCTGGCTGTGGCTAAAAAATTTCGAGAGAAACTTCAATATACATGTCCATTACTGGTCCAAGAACATTAAGGCTGGTTTTTTGTATAGGGGGGAGGGTGATGCTAACTAATTTTTGTTGTTGTTGGGTTCTCAGCTGTATTATTAGTTACTGGACTCTGGTACACTAATATGTACTTCAGCTGGTCCATATTAGGACACCATGGTTTGATGTATTGACTAGTATGGCTGAGCTGTACATATATCAGTATAACTTGTACTGTTTTACTTTTTTATATATAATACATACTTTTTTGCCGTAAAAAAAAAAAAATCTGCCTCGGTTCTTCATTCAATCTGTTACAAAGTAGCTTTAATTATGGTCACCCCTAACTTGCAAGTGTCACAGAAAGGGCTACCTACAAAGGGACTGACTAGAAAAGTTGGGTGAAGCATCATAATGTGAAGCCACCATTGGTTTTTTAGATTTTTCACTTTGAAAACATCAAATTATGTTTGATTATTTTAGAAGTTAGTTGAGAAGAACTGATCTTGTTTGGTTGGTAAAGTAGAATTGCTTTATGGAGTGTAGTTAAGACATAAGTTGTGGGTCTAACACCTAGAATCAATTATGCCCAACATAAAAGCTAAAAATTCAGGCTTCCCAGTATCAATTCTATGCATTGAGAGATTAATTCCATCCACTATCCAGCACAAAAATTATTCAAGCCAGCATGGCTACTGTAAAAAGTTGATTTTGGTCCCCCCACCCCTATCTCCCCAAAACAATATTCTGGAGGCACTTAGTCCGTTCAACTTGCATAATACTTATATAAGATAAATATGGTATCTCTATAGCAATTCATAAAATTATCTTGAGAATGATAAAAACAAAGACTTACAGCTAAAACCAGAAAAGGTATGACTTCCATTATGATTAGTGTCGATTTTACTCCAATAGCACTGAAAAATCCAACTGATCCAAGGACAGAAAGCATAACAAGTAAAACCCCCAAAAGACCGAGCAATACCTGGATAACATCAAGTTAAAGAATGAGAAGTATTAGAGTAAATAGCCACAGTTGAAGAGGCTATCTATAACATTTGAAAAAGTTAAAATTAATTTCTATAATATCTGCATCAACCACATGAGAAAAGAATTGGAAAAAAAATAATGCAGTTGTTGATAAGCATGAAAACCTACACAAGAATTCAAGACAGAATGTACATTATTGGTCTTCTCATTAACAATGGTACAAAATGGTCAACAACTTAAACCTAATCCAACATTATTATTAGCCTTTGTCTCCCATCTTACGCCACTAATGACACAGGAAATTGAAAACTCCTTTGAAACTTAAAATCTTTAGGCACTAAAGTATAAGTATATTGATACCAAATCTTCAAATTGAAAAGTGAATTGCCCTCAACAAACAATGAAGCTCCCTTGAGGGCTCACATAATGTAACCAAACCAGAACAACTCTGACACCAAAAAATGAATTTAAGATCTTGAGAGAAATCAGAGAGACCATACAGAGGATATACATTGAGAGAAGTAAGATCCATGAGAAATGCAAAAAGAAATTTTGATCAAGATTAATAGTCATCTGAAGAACAATGAAGATGAGAAAACAAAATTTGAAGAAAATATTATGGACTCTGTCAAAAACCGATGGCAACCTAAGATGAACCTAAATCTCAATACATTAACAAACATGATAGCAAATGAGAATATTTACAATGATCAACTAGTAAATCCAAATTCCAAAATATAAACTCTCCGTGTCATAAACCAACCATTCCAAAAGCTAAAGTTATTAGATGAAAACGTGAAACTTTTATATTACATCTCTAACATGCCTACTTATGCAAGAACCTTTAGGGATTAAAGTGTACACATGCATAGGCCCACCTACCTTTAGCTAAAATTTAACTTTTTATTAGAAGAATTAGGGCAGCAAGGAACCTTTACATCACTCAATCATAGATGTTCAGATGCCAGTCATGTACCAATTATACCAAAATCTTAAGTTATTAGGTGAAGACATGTGGCTGTTTTATATTACATCCCTAACACCCCACCACAATGATAACAAATGTCAAAACATGCAAATTGTTTCCTCGTCAACTCTGATCTTTTGCATTTATTATTATTAATATTGGAAATAGGAGCATCAAATGATTGTTATTCTTCCATGTAGCTTAGTTATTGTGTTTAGCTGAGTTGAATTATCTTAGGAAGTAGTTCTCTTGATAATAGTAGTTATTTATTATCTTTGTAATCACAATTATTATAAATAGATCACTCTACTAAGTCAAATTCAGAAAATAAAATATATTTCTCTCTTCTCACATTCTCTGTTTCTCTCAAGTCATAATTAATGGTCTCCACTTCAACTCCGCTGTGTAGTTTAGATGCTTGGAATCCCCATGAGCATTCGATAAGAACATTAACATACAATTTAGCACGTATTGGCACGTATACTGTGCATGTATGTTTTGACTTTTGAATATACACAAACAATTTAGTATCACAGGGTACAATAGATGGAATAATGGGAAAAAGACAATTGAAAGCTTCAAGGAAAATAATATACCTTGGACGAGAGGAAGAAAGAAGATGGATGAGGTGGTGTATCTCCCAAGGTCACCGATATATAAGCAAACATTACAATATAGCTCACCTAATAATATGATGGAGAAGACATTTATTGTATATTCCAATAAAGCACATCTTTATGAAGCCACAACCAAACTAATCAGTTCATTAGCTTACACACAACACAAATCATGTTTTCACATTCAGTTGAAAGAAACAGAAATTTCTTACGAGTATTGTTATGACATCTGCAGTGCTTTCTCTCTTTAGTTCTTCCTCAATTGAACTTTCAGTTGAAAATGACAAGGTAAGATTGCTAGATTGCACCATTGGCAGCAATTCGTCCTTCCAAATGTAAAATTGGTTCAAAATACGTATGGATAAGGAATGAAAAGAAAAGACAGATAGTAATAAAGTACCTTTAGCATTCAGCTAGCATATCAGCTATATCATGCAACAAGCAAAAGCACACTCACTCAAAATATGCATATTATATAGCCACTTCTACTAGGACAATACAATCAATTTAATTCAAACCTACTTATAAGTAGGTATATCTGAAAAAGCACTCATGCACTTCCCTTATTTCAAAAGTTGACAGTGGATAAACATTAACTTTATACCAATATATTGCCTACAGCCAGATTTACAGTCATGCATATCAGTAATATATAAACAAAAATCTGTATTCAGAAACATACTTTACTAGAACATGATAGGGTAACTAAAATGGAGACCTCAAGTTTTTCTTTCCTAGAGCCATCTGACAATCAAAATCTAACATCTAACTTTCTATGGTAGGGTTATGCACCATGTGATTAGGGAACTGATATGGAACAAAAAAAAAAAATTATACTTGAGGCTTATTGCTAAAATTGGGTTTGGACCTAACTCAATCCTACAAAACTGACTTGTAAGGTGATATTGCTCATTTGCTTCCCACTTATATAGTTTATCTCGACACCATCTTTAGTCAATGTGTAAACGAATCTCAAAGAGATTGAGAGAAAATTCACAACAGAATTTGAGGTGAAAGATTATAAGATTTAACCCAATGAGAAAACAGTTACACCTCAAATTAATAGACAGATACTCTTGTAACTGTCAATTGACACTAGTCAGTTAGCTAACTAACTACAAGAGTACAGAGAACTATAAATAAGCCTATACTCAAAGACTTAAGAAAAGAAAGAACTGTATCGAGTAAGTATACTCCTATAATGTGGGACTTCAACATGTCCCCTTTTGCCCATGGCTTCCCGCCGTGTGGGACTTTCAAAACACAACCTCTATCTAGGGGTGACCACAATTTAGGTGGCTTTTTCCAACATCCCCCCTCACGCTCAAGGCTGACTACCTAGAGTGTGAAGACACAGGGACCCATCTAGGATAGCTCAGATACCATGTCAAAAAGTGGGTTTGGACCTAACTCAACCCTACAAAACAGGCTTGTAAGGTGAGGATTGCTTCCCATTTATATTGTTTATTTCAACACTATCTTTAGTCGATGTGGAACTTCAACATATTCCCTTTTGCCCACGGCTACCCGCCATGTGGGATCGTCAACACACACCCTCTATCTAGGGGTGACCACAATTTGGGTGGCTTTTCCCAACAATATACAAATTACTTCACTTTAAAATCAATTTTACATAATCAATTTCATTCAGAATTAATTTTGCAAACAAATCACTCAAACACATTCAGATTTCGTGCATATAAGCTACACAAGAATTAATAACTCCAATAAATATATTTAGTCATACCTTAGCTAACTGGATGAATGCTTTTTCCCAAGCTATTGCCTTCCCATTCTCATCTCCAACTTTTGAAATTGCATTATTGACAGGGTACGTGATAACAAATGCAGAAGCCTAGAATAGGATAACCAGCATAGCAGTGATAGAATTTGAGAGAAGCTGAAAAGCTAAAATTTCTCATTGATTGAAAAATGAATACCATCTTAGAATGTGGGTTTCGCCTAACTCAACCCCAAATTGGCATTATCTCTAGCCAATATGGGACTTGGGTTTTCCTAATACACCCCCTCACGTCTAACACTTTTGGGCTTGGTGTGTGGATAATATGGTGGGTGACCCATTAATGGATCTAGGATAGGCTCTGATACCTTGATAGAATTTAAGAGAAGCTTAAAAGCGAAAATTTCTCATTGATTGAAAAATGAAAAGGGCAAGTTTACACAATACTGTTACAGCTCTTTATATAGAGAATGTAACGAAAACTAACTCTTAACAGGAAGTGTAACTGTAAACTAACTCTAACTGAAAGCTAACAAACTACAGTTAGAATAACAAACTGACAGCTCACTAGCAGTTAACTGTCAGCACAGTGACAGTTAACTGACGAGTAAGAATACTATAATAAGCAGTAACGCATAAAAGAAATCTACGCTAAAATTCAAGATTCTTACCTCAGAATAATTGTTTCCAGAAAACCCTCCCAAGGCAGTAGTTGGCTCAAGGGGAGCCTTAAATGCACTAAAGCATGTTTCAGTGGAAGTGTAATGCTGAAAATGATAAAATAAAATAATTAGAGCCAACAAATACACATCACAACGACACTGTTATGATTTATGTCTTATTAAACACAAGCTATGACATAAAGTCACCATATCTATAAGAAGTAATTATGTATAGAAGCCCCAATGGAGCATTCTACATTCAATGCATTTGACACAATACAGCTACACTATCTACAAAGAAAAAAGAAATGAAAAGCAGGTATTCCATCCATACCTATGCAAATATTTCAACTTAAATTAGTATATTTATTGGAATTTAGTATTTCTTAACACATTAATCTTTTTCTTTTAGAATTTTGTCTGCTCATAAAGTAAAACTGTTTTAAATTAAACTCGTCTGAATAACAAAACTAAGGTGATCCATAATCAGATGACAGAAGTTTACCTGAAAACAATACTCAGCATGTTCAACACCTCCGTAGTTGTCATAATTGTCAGGGTCCATTTGAAAATACTATTAGAATACAAACAAAGACAAAAAAGGAAATAAAATGAAGGCTTCTATGTATGCCAAAAAAAAGAATAGTAAATTGATATAGAACTGAATAAGAAAAGCCAACTGGTTGTACAACTTACAGATAATAGAAGCCAAATAATTAATTATTTGCAATACACAATTCAAAAGTACTATAGGAATAATTTGGATAGTAGTGGGTTGGACCTGCAAAATGCTTTGAGTGGCACAGTCGTCGCCTAAAGGCTTCAAGCAAATGTCACTCAGAGATACTAAAAAACCAGAATAATTTGCACGAATTCCATCAACCTGTTGGAATATTGAAATGTAATCATATTTTTTAATAAAGAAGGTTATGACAGCTCCATTTAAATTCTAGTACGTAAAAAGAACTGAAAATCAAAACACCTTTTCCTGTATTTCGAAAAGCAATTCAATATTTTCTTCTGTTATGATACTTGGTCGCTTGCCATGCTTAAATTCAGGGATTGTCGCTATTATGAGCTGAAATATACACAAACAGTATTTAAAATGTGATTTATTTCAGATAAAAATAATAGCAGGAAATAAGAAGGCAACATAACGAAAAACATTAAAAAGGAAACTAAGGTTGACTTCATATTCTCCGCAAAATACATGTTTGAATAGAGAAGGAAAACTTTCTTGGAAATTGGAAGGCATTGACAAGAATGGGACCCTAAAAATTGCATCAGCATCAATATCAGCATAATAATAAAATCAAAATGTGTTATTCGAAAAATAACCAAAACATATCTATTGAGATTCGCTGAGATATTTATCTCATTCATACAGATGTCCGAGGTCTATCTCCTATTAAGTTCTTGAGGCTTACACTAATGTTTACTATGCATGCAGGTCAGTGACTGACAGGAGGCCCACTACTGGATATTGTACCTTGAAGGAAATTTAGTAGCTAGAAGTAAAAATCAAAATGTTGTGGCTCAGTCTAGTGCTGAAGCTGAGTTCCGTTTGTGGCATAAGATATTTGTGAACTATGGCTGAAAATTATTTTAGAAGACTTTGAGATTAAATGGGATGGACCAATGGAACCCAACTGTGATAATAAGTCAGCTATCACCATAGCTTATAATCCTGTTCAGCATGACTGAATGAAGCATGTTGAAGTAAATAGGCCTTTTATCCAGGAAAATCTCAACCACAGCTTGATTTGTACTCCATGTGTACTTTCACAAGGTCAACTTGCAGATATTCTTGCCAAAGAATTATGCAGTCCAGATTTATGCTAGTTGAGAATGGAAAAGATCTATTCTCCAACTTAAGGAGGAGTGTTGGAAAGAAGAGTGTTTTAGGAGACAAGAACTTCTTTAATGTTTATTTTTCCAAGTAGACTAGATAAATGGTATAGCTAGACTAAATGCATCTTAGGAAGTAGTGGTATCTTAATTGCTCTCTTGTATATTGTCTTTGGCATTAATTGTATTGTAATACTCTTGAATGTAAATAGATCATTTTGCTGTGTGGAAAATACATTCAAGCTTCTCTTGTATCTTTAAGGTTTCATTGGATCAACAAGTCAGAAGTTTGGCTTCTATTTGGCATAAAGCACATGGTCTTTTTAAGGGAGGGGGGATCTTCCTTGTAGATATGTTGAGGGGTTAGGTAGCTTTGCTTCATTGAGGATTCCTTATCTTTCAAACTCTAATTTTTTTCTCTCCATCTAATTTTTTAAAGGTGCTGTTAATGTTGATGTTGATGTTGTATGTGTGTGGGGGGGAGGGGGGGGGGGGGGAGGTGCTAAATGCCAAACATGCAAATGAGCAGGCATCCTAGATAATTCATTTACATAAGAGGGAGCCTAGATTTCAGTAACTAGATCACACACATGGAATTAAGAGACTAGAAAGAAAAGTAAAATAAATTACAAGCAACTGAAACCTGTTCTATTCTGTAGAATGGAGCAAGGTGGCTATCAAAAAAACTCTTTCTCTTCAGCTGCCTTACTCCCGGGACCAACCCATAACTGCAACACAAAGAAGACAGCAAGGGCAATATTCTTCAAATTCAAGAAGAAAATATATATTCTTTTAAAATTTATATTAGTATCACCTCTTTTAAAAACTTATTACCCTTATTTAGTGACTCAAGATGAAGTACTAGAAAACATTGTGTTGTGCGTTGGGGAGGGAGGATTAAAGAAGAAATATTATTAAAGAGGCAGCGAGAGCAAGATACCCATTTAGAGAATAAATGTCCTCCAGCAAGAAAACAAACACAAAAATCATTCAACAGAAAATCATGATCGTATATCTTAAATTTAGAATATTGAGAATTCTCTAAAATTCAGGATTTAAGGCCCAGAAATTGATTGGTATGTATCTATCCAGAAAGCTCAAGAAAGCAGAAAGGTTGTTTCTATAAGAATGAACCCTTGGACAGTACTTTTTTTGTATAGAAGCACTTATTTGGTACCATAAGCCTTTATGAAAATATTTTTCTTCACATTATTTATATGTATAGATTCACAGTGTAAAACAATTTTAATTTGCTTGAGCTGTTATGTAAAATGTGCTTAACATTTGAGCATATGTTCCAACAGCTCATCCAAACATGCCTAAGGGTAGAAAAAGAAAACAAGGCAACAGACCAAAAAGGATAAGGTAGATATTATTTGATAGGCAGAGGAAAGAGATAAAAAAAAAATTGCATGTAGAAGTTAACAGCAAATCCCAGTTGCACACTGTGGAGTTACTAAAAATGAAAATATGGTACCTTCTCAGGACGGGTCTCCACCTCAAAACGAAGCAGACCCAAACAAAGCAAAACAACAATAGCCAATGAGGAACAAAGAACAATTGTGGGTTTTCTAGCGGCCCACCTTCCATATGTCCTGAATGCATAAACAAAATCAACGATTATGTAATTGTAAACCTAGCAAGAACTGCTAGAGCCACTGACCTGTAAAAGCTGGACAGACATCCTTGAACAAAAGAAAATTGCACCACATTCTGCCCTTGAGGATCTATCCGTTGCACCTTTTATTTGTCAAGAGAAAGTCAACAATATCATAATGAGTAATAACTAAAACTGCTCATTATACTTGTGAAATAAATCATTTAACTCTAGCACATCTTAATGTAGAATTCAAAGAGGCAAATTGAGAAACAAGATTCCAGGAATTAAATCAGGTCTCACGGCTAAAGAAGAAGAAAACACAACGAAGTTGTATTACAGATGCATTAAGCAAATCATTTTACATACCAACTAGAAACAGTGTCTCCTAGAACTCGAAGATCTTTGATAAATTGCTTTTTCAATAGAACATAGCTCCCTAGTCCCTACTTATGTTAGATGCTAAGACATTTAGACAGAGTATTCAAGGGTAGCACTCCTGTGCAGTTAAAATACTACTGTAATACAAAATATAGTTCGACAACCACCACTATGCATACAATACCAGCTATCAAAAAACAGACTCTCCTCAAATTATCTTCAAGTTTAAGCAGGAATGGATTTTGGAAAACAAGGTTTTCTTTTGTTTTTTGGGGGGGAGGGGTTGAAAAGAGTTCATCACGAGAGAAAAGTTGTATGGAGATGGAAAATCAGATATCACCCTATAGCAAGGGAGGAGATTGATAAAAGAAACATAGCATAGAAGAGTTAGCAGTCCCTTTGCATAATAAGACAAAGAAACTCCTTCAAAAGACTGGTGAGGTGAAACCTGCAAAAATGCTAAAAAAAAGGACCTTGTAACAGGAGGAAAAAAATGAAGAAGGAAAGCATTAAGTAAAATTAAGGTATTTCACTCCAACTAAAAGCAGCATAAACCAGGCAAAACAACACATTTCCTAAGCAATTTATTTTGCTAAGCACCTTCAAAACCTTGTGGAGGGAACTCTCTTCAAACAGAGAATACAAAAGAATCCAATGCTGTAAAGCTTCTTCACAATGTATGAAAAGATGACTATTTATTTTTAAAAATAAAAAATAAACTACACATAATATAAATGTTAATGGAAAGGGCCTTATGTATTTGGTGATTTGGAATCTCATTTATTTAAGAGAATAAATAAAGGTTCCCTATTCTTAGTATTAATTGATAGACATTTGATCTCTATGAGATAGATGGTTCATTAGATAGTATTAAAGTCTATATGACTTACTCACCAAAAAAAAAAAGTCTGTATGACCAAGTAGTTTGGAGTTCAGCCCTTGCAGCTCCCATTCTTTTAAATAAATAAGTTGAAATTAAGCACAAGACAAGTGAACCTGAACATAATCTATGTCTCAAGCCCAAAGAGCTCTTGCATGAATTGATATGCAGATTATCTAAGAATAAAATCAGTCATTTGACTTCACCTAACAATTAGCTTTTGGGACAGTTGGTTTCCACAATTATAACAATAACAAGAAGAAGAATTGAATCTTCCTTCTGAATGCAAAAAGGATGGATCGATACAAAACAAGCTTTTGCACATACCTCTGCAGGATGAGTTCCATCCTTTGGGAGGCCAGCAAAACTACTCCCTTCACCAACCATATCATCCAATAATGGTTCCGCACTGGATCCGAGTCTCCTCCTTCCTCTTGTCCTTTGCAGCAATGCCCACCCAAACAACACAAAAACCAATACAATGTACAAGATGGCTATTGAAAAATCTACACATCTGACCTGTAGGTATCATTATACAAAAACCAGTTTCACAACATGTATCAAAAGCTGAAAGACAGTTTTTAAGTAGACAACACTAGATCATGATTCATAAGGCATTACTTTCAAGAAAGAAAAAGGACAGAATTCATCCAGTCATAAAGCAAATGAAAATTAATTATAAAAAAAATCAGCCTCTATTGTTTCAACCTTTAGAGATCCAATTCCAATGGAGCAGGGATCTTTTCTGGGTGGAGAAGGTTCTGAACCCGAGCAAACAAGTGATGAAGGACAATCACCACAAGAGCAGCCCAGCGAAGTGTCATTACATGAATATACAGATGCATTCATAAGTTTCATAGGAGAAGAGTCAAGAATAGCTGTCTTAAAAAGTATAGAATACGGAGAACCAGGAAAACCAGGAGGAACTTTCTGACCAAGAAATTCAGCCCACTCTGGCAATGATAATCAGAAACAAAACACATTAACAGATGAAGACCAAGTATAATACATGCAGATAAAGAGAAAACAAAATATTCTAATGATATGCAAAACATAAGCAGCTAATTATTAGTACCAAATAGGAACAAGAAAAAGTATGTCTGCAGAACCTTTGGAGGATCTTTTGTATTCTTTTATGGCTAAACATGCATATCCGCAGTCTACCTCAGAACTACAAACATGACATACAAGGAGTAAGTTAACATTAAGTTAACTCCCCATTTTCCCATTTATTGTGTGCAAAACTCAAGATCCATCCCCAAATTATAGAAAAGCATGCACGATGAACATATCAATACTCAATACAAGAAGGGAATCATTCTAATTGAAAAGGTAAGATCACTTGATAACAGAGTTCATATATTTCATACAATAAATCCACCCATGTTATAATGAATCACCTTTAAAATTGCTAGCTCCAGCCCCAACAAAATCTATGGCCCTTGTATTCATTGTCCCAAACTTTACATCCTTACATGATTCATATAGACCTTGTCCAAAAGTTTCAGTTAAGTAATAATCAATGCCATCCACAGTCATATTACCATCAACCTGAAATGAACATAAGATGGTCAATATCAAATTATAATTTAAAGTCTACAGTAAATTTATAAGACTAAATCACATGGAAAAAAAAAATTTGAT
Organism: Glycine latifolia; assembly: GCA_013407115.1. Lineage (NCBI taxonomy): Eukaryota > Viridiplantae > Streptophyta > Magnoliopsida > Fabales > Fabaceae > Glycine > Glycine latifolia. The sequence goes on from CM023942.1 coordinate 242,747, forward strand.
TTTTTATTACTTTATAATAAAACAAAGTATCTCCGATAATATAATACGTCATAATGTCATATGCTCCTTAAGCCATTACCTACCTATTTTTCATCTATCATTCTAAACATTGATCCAACAATTGAGTTCTTGTTGGGTTTCTAATGGCAATTATTACTGCTTGGTTCAGAGTCACTGATTTTCTTTCCAAACCACCTCATTCATTTGCTTTGTTTGCTTCAGGAGGTAGCGCCAGCTTAGCTGAGGTAAAGGCGTCTGGTATGTTGTCCTCTTTCACAAAACTAAGGTGGGCCAACATGATGTTGCCTATTAATAATGCAATTTGTTTTGGCTTTTCCCCCTCTATGCACCAATTTAGTTACTTAAAGATAAAAATAAACAACAAAAGTTTGGATCCATTAGGTGAGGTCATCCACATGGATCACACAACGCTATCCAGCTTGATAAGAGACCAAATCTTCATGGATATTATTCACAATGAGATCCCTCCCTCTTAACAAATTCCTCCAATTTTCTTCTTAGTCTCCCCTCTCCCCATTTTCACATGCTAAAAACCATGCAATCTACTCTCATCATTGGTGCTTCCAGTGCTCTTCTTTATACGTGCCTAAACCAATTGTTGCCTACTAAAACATAAAATATAACCAAAAAAACTGGACCTTATATCAACAAGAAAACTACTTTGGCCTAATAAAAAGAAGGGAAATGACACCAGCAGCCCAATGGCAAATTATTACTATAGTTACAAGTCAGCCATTTTGATACATATATAAGGAACAAGGCGACCACGTGAGTGCACAAGTCAACGTACTAGCTATTTATAAAATTGTGAACTAAATTTCATTTTTCCCAATAAGTCGACATAAAACATTAACATGATTATGGGTGGAAAATATGTATTTTTTTCACAATGTGCAAAATAGCCAATACTAAACCGTTAGGATCCAATTGCAAGGTATGGGATTGGGACTTGAGTCCCACAATGGAATTATAAGATTTTAGTGCTGGGTTTATAAGGCTTCAGGCACTCCAACTACAATAGTTAGCTTTTGTGGTGTGGTTCTCCCAAGGTTCTTATCAATTGGTATTAGAATATTCCATGCACCATGTCTCTTAGCTGCCAATGAGCTGCATAGGTTGTGACGCAGCATTGCGGTGTTTGCCTGAGGCTAGTCAAAAGGCTAGTGCACAACATTCCGCATGGGCATTGACGTTGCGGAGCATGATAGAATGTTAGGATCCAATTGCAAGGTATAGGACTTGAGTCCCACATTGGAAGTATGGGATCCTAGTGTGGGGGGGTGGGGGGGGTGGGGGGGTTATAAGGCTTTGTGGTGTGGTTCTCCCAAGATTTTTATCATAAACGTATAACATTAACAAATAACAGCACAAAAAGCATCAAGTCATTCCATTCTTCTAAACTTTTTTAATGAGGAAAGATTGATTAGTTATAGGAGCAATGAGGCATGATTAAGAAACTATAACTAAACATATGCAGTTTACCAATACCAAGCTAAGCTTAAGCAATATTGCAAGTTCACTAAACTCATCATACTTCACACCTGAATTAGCAATTGGCATTTAGAATAATAACTGAAGTTTTCATTTATGATTCCATTAATAGATACCATAGTTTGGCTACTTTATTGTTGTATTTTTTCATTTTAAACATCCACCAGTGGAGAGAAACCTATGTCATAAGAAAAGAATAAGCTTTCAATGAGGATACATGCCTATCATAAGAAACTATAACTAAACATATGCAGTTAGTATAAAACAAGTACAGAGAAGGAAATGCCTGACCTCAGAAATAGACGTCACGTTGATGAATAAACTCTGATTAGGAGAGCAAGAAAGTTCACAAAAAAGATTTAGAAAATTCCTCAAGCATGCTGGACAGCCCACTAGAATTGGTACTGCCTGCAAGATACAAAGTTTCTGTTACTGCATAATAAAAAACAGAAATAAAAAAAATACTGATAAGGGTCGTTAGGTCAATATTTCATCATGTCAATGAGGTGATTAATGAGAGTAGTAAAAGAAAATTCATAAAATAGTGAGTCCAACATAAACTGTATATATACTAGCGCTGCATATTATATAAGCTTTTGGGATATCATAAGCTAGAAATGGTTGTTATATCAGAAGCTTAAGAGCGAGCTAATGCAACACAACAGACAAGAACCAAAATCAATCAGCTGAGTTAAAAAAACTTGCCTGTTGAACCTGAGCTCTTAGTGTGTCAAACTGATCCGCCGTACAACAAACATTTCCAGTTATGGTGGGGCACAAACTTTGAATTTTGGCAGACAGTAGGTCATCAGGCTGGAGTTAGAAGATTATAATTAAAAGAATGAAGATGGTGCGTGCGGCATTAAGCAAGTAAAAAAGAGATGAGATGAATAACCTTGACAGAAGGTGAACCATATGGACAATTGAGAGCCTTGCCATCACTGCGTTGACCGCAAATATCATACATTGCGCAGTATTCTTCAGAATGCTTAGCCCTAAAGAGAAGAGAAGAGAAATGATTACTATTACAAATTAGAAACCGAATGATGAAAAGTAGATTTAGCCGTACGTACCTGTAGGTTTGATGTTGTGAGGCAGCAGGCGAAGAAGAGAGTAGGAATACCTAAACATGGAGAATGGAGATGGTAGTCCAAGCTCAAGTCAACAAACCGATCAACAGGGAAAGAGAAGGAGAAAGGATAGGAATCAGTTCCTACCTGTAATAGAAAAGCAACGGAGAAGATGATATCCATTACAACGCAGATCAGATGATGATGAACGCTATGCTATGTTACTTCATTCCTCAACTCAATTCTTCCCTTGCCTCTTCTTCCTCTTTAAACGGAACCTACGAGGCCAGTTATTTAACGTTGAACCCCTTTTTTTATTTTTTCTTTTTTCCATTTTCCCACGGATATTTTTCTGTTACGTCATTCGCTCCTTTCCTGAATTTGTAAATTCTGTCACATTAATTCCTGAAGCAAATTAAAAAAAAAATTAGTGTTATAATATTATTAATTAAAATATACGTATTTTAAATCACTGTAAATAATTACAATTTAGAGACTTACTATTTAACATATCCAAATTTATTTAACAGTTTCTTAATTTTATTTTCAACACTAATATTTTTCTGAAGATAATATGAAAGTGCCTACCATTTCCATTTTTAACGACTAACATAATTGTTTAGGATTCTATTCAAACAACTGATTTTTAGATAATTATGAATATACATCTCAGTCACTTGTTTTACTGAAATACACCTCACCCTCACCCTTTTATAACTTATCTTTCTTCTATTTTAGGTTAAAAAAAATATTCCCTCGAATTTTTTTTAAAAGAAGGACAATGCACAAAAAAATGCAAACTAATTTTACATTGTCATCAATATATAAATCATTATTTATGATAAATTTATTAACTTTTACAAAATTATGTTAAAAAATTATATTAATCATAATTTATAATTAAACAACATTATAATATTTTATTTTTTTACACCTACATCAATATTATTCTTCATTTCTTGTTTTCGTGACATGATCCTATAAAGTATTAAATATGTATATTTTTTACTAAAATTTAAACTTTGGTTAAAAATTTGTTTATATATATAAATATATATGAGGAGATATCATCTACTTTAGTTACTCGTTATTCTTATAATTCATTTATTTTAGATTTAATATCTAAGATTAATTATATTATTGAGAATGAATGATAATAATGAAGAATAGCTCTAAGAAATACTCATTGAGTTAATGGATTCCTCTTCTATATACATATAAAGTGAAATCATTAATATATATCTATAAGCAAAAAAGTACCTTAATATTTTCTCAGCTAGAAGATTATTTTGGGGGACCGTTATATAAAGGGAATACTTGTTGATAATTGTTTTTTATGTCCACTTTTATTTAAGAGCACTTTACCCTTTAGTAATTATATATTATCATACTTAATTTATATTATTACTCCTGAAAAAGCTGTTTGATAGATAAATAAATGACAAATTAAAAATAATAAAGAATGTAACCGCACCTCATCACCTATCCCTCTTCAGTGACCCTCACTCTTAAACCAACTTCTTTTCCCACGTTAGTAAAAATTGTAACAGCAATCTCAATTATATTCAACCTCCCTTATCCCTTCCTCTCCTTTTTTCGTTTTCTTTTGTCAATTTTTGGTTTGTGGATTTTCATTACTTTGATAAAAAAAATTCAGACATTGTTAAAATCCCACTGTAATTTGTACTCTAAAATGTATTACAATTTTCCTTTTTTTAAAAGTTCAACTTTTTCCTTTTTTTGGCATGCATGTAACCGCATATATTGGCTCATCACAATTAGTCGCCGTAAATGTCTTTATGATTCTGGATTGAATATCACAACTTAGATCATTCAATTGGTAAGCGGAATTTTCCACACACTTTCTTCAAGCACATGCTAACTGACTTTCCATATATTATGTAATATGTAATTGTTGGATATCTAACTTGGTTTTTATTTACAAGACGGGTGACGGCAATGACATATAGGTTTTGCATACTTAATTGGCTCTCATTTTCCTAACTAAATCAGTTTTTCCTTCTGATTTCCAGTGCTTTAATTTGTTCTAAAGTTTCAGATTATCATTCTTCTTCTCACTTGAGATTTTACATCTATTAAGTACAATATTTTAACCTTTTTATTCATTAACAATAATTGCGATTTGGTTGACAAACACACCCATATTACTAAAATTTCAGCATCTTTTCTTTTATTTCTATTTATTTATCTGAGTTTGCATACTTATAATTTTTTATGTGTAGATAGACAGTTTAATTGAAAAAGAGGATTTCGATACAACATTCTTTACGTGCAAATGATATTTCTTTCTTTTCAATTCAATAACCATACTTATCTCTTAATTAAGTAACTAACATTATATCTTGAATTTTTGGTTTTCAAATTAAGTAATCACGCTTATTTGTATCATTGTATGTTTGTTGCAGGCAGACATGGGAGAGAGTATGAAGGGCGAAAATGCAAATGAAAATTTAAAGAGAATTGAAGAAAAATGAGTAAAGAAATAACTACTTGCAAATTCCCCCTGCAGAATCTTTGTATAGAAAGCAAGCCACTTTGCTTGCATGAACGGTTCATTTGTCCTACAGTGCAAAAAACTTTCTATTGAGTTGTGGTTGGTTGTTAATATTATTACTTGCAATGCAAATATCGTGATTTACTGGTTGTTGATGCTTTCATTGGGTCTAACTCCAAGTATATGATAAGATTGCTTTAAAAGTCCTGACTATCTTTAATAGTTGATTAAAATTGCATATTTATGAAAATAGAGAGATGAAAACTGTATTTTAACCAAAAACAATATTAAATCTTTCGAGAATTAAAAAAAACTTATAGTTAAACATATATTTTTTATGGAATAGATAAACATATATTGAAAAAAATATTACTTGTAAAACTAAAATTAATATACATGTCAATACATAGTAATAGAAAATGTTAAAATATATCAAATTTACCTCAATAAAAAATGTCAACACATGCACAATAATAATTGATTATCATATATTGAAATGAGAGAAAAAAAAATAGACACACTTCAAATTAAACTAAAATGTTTTAGAATGTAACACACTTAATATGTATTTAGAATTAAAATATTAAACTAAAATTAATAAACATGTCAATTAGAATGTGGTATATTAATTTTAGAAAAGATTAAAAAAATGTGAACATAATTAAACATGTATTAAAAAAACATCTTAAGCAAAAATTAATATGCACATCAATATATAATAAGATAAATTGTTGTAATTTATAAACTTTATCACAATAATCATGATAGTAAAATTGAAATACGAACATACGACGATGTGTGTGTTTCTGTTAGTATTATTCAATGTTTCTTTTTTACAACTCATTTTTCTACGTTTTTTTAAAATAGATAGGGAATAGGGTCGGGTTAACCCGATCCGTCACCTACCTCACCATTCGCAGCATGCGTAGTTTCCATGGCGGTGTCCTTGGTCGTTCCTTCAGAGGCCCCGCCGTCACTCCATGGTATGGCTTTTGAGAGACGATAATTTGTGGCAAGACTCGGTCGTATGTCTATATTTAACACAGTGGAAGCAAATATATAGAGTGTAACCCTTCATATTCTGACCATAATAAACTTTGGCACTAACGGCTGTTCTAGGTTAAGCTCAACACAGATGCGAGTGAACTGGCCTCTAGAGTGAATAGAGGTTACCCGATCGATTTTGAGCATAATGCCTAACATATACCCCCACTCTGGATAGGAATTCTTCATTCGAAAGCTCTTACGGAAGGTTCCGGATGCGAATCCACAAATCCACCTTCTTTGCCAGATCTGAATTCACAGCAAACCCAGGATGCCAACGCTGCACTAACAGATAGTGATTAGCAATCTTCCACGGTCCCTCAAAGAGGGCGTGTTAGTAGTTATCCACTTCTTCGAATTGCACCATGTAAAAGCTGTTTGGAAGATCGATAATCTTTATTTTTCCCTTAAGCCCCCATTCTTTTTTCAGTTTATTTTCGTAGCTCTTGTTTGTTAGCCCATCATTGAGCAGTGTTAGTCTTATATATAGTTTTCTGGTCAGATTGGAATCGCAAATCACGCCTAAGGCATTTCTCCATTTCATCTGACCATCTTAAACCCTATGTGTATACCCTTCAATCTCTGCAATAAATTTCTCATCACTTTGTAAGATAGATCCAATAATCTTGAACCATGCAACTTGCGCATGCGCTTCAGCTTCGGCTTCGGCGCAGGAAGTGGGGGCCATAACCGTAACTGATATGGCTGCACTTGCGCATGCGCATGAAGGGTCTTCTGGTGAAGCCTCCATCAATATGATATTGATATTGAGAGGTGTTCAAATGGGTAGCATCCATGACCATCACTGCAACTGCAAACTGAAGGAAGTATGAACCTACCTTCTGTTTAAATTATATTTTTATGTTATGAAATCAAAAATTCAATTACGAGTTAAGTGTTAGGGAAAGCGTACAAAAATATTTTATATCTTTGTTGTTGTTATTTTTACCTTATTTCAATAAACTCTTAAGGATAGTTTATGAAAATAATTTACTATTTATACTAACAACACAATTTAAGTGTATTTTCTCTACAATTATAAAAATAACTTATATGAAAATCACTTACTCAATATGTGTTTAAATTGTTCACTCAAACGCAGCAAAAAAATCAAAATAATACTTTTTTAATAATAAATTATCAATTTTTAAAATATTTTACAGATTTGGGATAAGGAGTCACGTCTAAAATGGGCGTGACCTAATACGTCGCTAATTTCATCGCTAACACATTTTATAATAATATTATTTTTCTAATATTGCGACCACAATATTCAGTCGCAAAAAGTATTAGAGACCAATTTTTAAAAAATTGAAATTTTTTGTTTTTTTAAATTGTAAATAATTTTTTAATATATAAAGCATTCTAAATAAAATATTATATTAAAAATTAGTTATATAAAAAATCCAAAAAATATTAATCAAAACCATATAAAAATTTAGAAATTATATTAAATAAAATAATATTAAAAAATATAGAAAATATATTAAATAAAGGTCTAAATATACTTTAAAATTAGATAAAAATAACAATTAATAATATTAAATAACAATTTATAAAAACAACTTTCATTTTCGAATAATTATTATATTAATTTTTTTGCTTTAATAAATTGATTAAGTTAATTGTTAAAAAAAAATGTTGACTGTTAAGTAATGTGACATGTCAGTATATTAATGTAGCCAGTAAATATTATTGGTAACTGGATATTTGAATTAAATAAAATTTATTTATTTTGTAATTATAAAAAAAAAATAGCATTAAATATGTATATAAACTTCGAACGGTCATAACTTTTGATAGAAATGTCCGATTGAGGTATACGATATGTCAAAACGCTCGAAATTAAGAAAAGTAATTGAAAAAAATAAAAAATAGCACTAAATTAATTAATTAAATAATTCAAAAAGTAGACAAAAAGGAAATTTTTGGATGACTAAATCTTAAATCCTAATTTTGAGGCACTTAGAAGCATTTTTTGGAAAAAATAGTTGACCAAATCCCCTTTGGCCAAATTATTAGGCCTTCTCTTCTCAATTTCATGCGTTTTGCCACCAGTTTCGCCTCAATTGGACATTCCAGTTAAAAGTTATGATCTTCCAAAGTTTATATACACATTACTTCATATATATGTGACACGTGTCATCACAGGATGAAACACGTCCAAATTGGACATGACTACCCCCCTAGTCACGCCTAATCTGAGCATGAATGGTCACGTCCAGGTTAGGCGTGACACCCCCCTTAGTTACGCCTAATCTAAGCGTGACCAATCATACCCATTTTAGGCATGACACCCTGCTCCAAAATTGTAATAAATTTCAAAACAGTCATAAATTTGTAATTTTTTATTAAAAAAATATTATTTACATTTTTCTGCCACTCAAACGCACACATCCTTAAAAAAAAGTTTGTATAAAGTTTATTATTTTCATATACGCATTTAAGTGAGAAATTGGAAGTATTTAAAATTTATAGGGTAAAATATATATTTGATCATGTATGTTTATCGTAAAAATTCGTTTTCTTTTTTAAAATATTTATTTTGTTTTTTTTTTTAACTTTTAAATTTGAGTAAATGTTACCCTTTTGTTAGTCTAAAATTAACGTCATTAGTATTTTATATAATAATTAATTTTAATATAGTATCAATTTTCAATTATCACTATAGTAATTTATTTTATTAAATTATTATAGTGGGAGGGGGAGAAAAAATTGTACACCATGGTGACCCCAATAACTCATAAAACGCAACAATGAAATATGCATGGGAATCGTCTCCAAACCCGACAACCACTAAAGTGTCGCTTCTTTTTTGTTGGAATAAAATTTGAAAGCACTATGATTAAATTATCCAGGGGAAGGGAAGGTGAAGAAGGAAGAAATAAAAGTTAATATTTTAAATATTAATTTGGAAGTATTAACTTTTGTTAATTTAGCCATTGGTTTGACTAACTTACGAATTAATTTGACTAATATAAACTTATAAATATTTTTAGCTTATTTTTAGAATATAGAATTATAAGCAAATAATCAAATATATTATTTTATAGTAAGGAAGTCCAATGATATCGAATTCAATTTCTATAAATAAATAAACAAAATATCATTTTATTTTATGTTGATTTATATTTATTAACTAGATTAGATTTTTTAGCTATTCTTGCTGATGAAATGGAGTTTGGAATGATTTTAGATGAGCAGCCTCTAAACCAGATGAAACAATGTTAGCCTTTGATATGTTTTAGGAGTTTCTATTATACGATTAGTTTTAATGTAATTTTCTTTTTCTGGGCTTAGGACCCGCCGATTATAGAAAAACACTTTTTAACCCATCGGTTAACTTATATAAACTTTCAGATTTTCAGGTAGTTTGAGAAAAAGTGTTATAAAGTTTCACATTTTCATATGTTTAGATATTATTATTTATCATAAATTTATTAATTTTTATAAAATTATTTAAAAAACTATATCAATAATAATTTATGATTAAATAAAAATGTAAAATAATTCTACATGTTAGTCACTATTAAAGTCTTAATTTATAAGATTTTAATCAACTTATAAATTTCCAAGTGATAGATTTATAAGTTAATTTTGTCAATATATGATTTATGGGGATTCAAACTCTGAATAAAACTCATAAAATTATTAGACACATATTTTTCATAAACAAAAATATATTTTTAGTCTTTATTATAAAATAAGTTTAATTTTATTCAATGTAAAAAAAATCTATGGTTTTCATCTTTAAAAAAAAATTATTATTCTTAATCCCTACTATTATGTGTTGACATTGTTTAACATGTCAATTGATAATTTCAAATGGCATTCACCGTGTTTGTTCTACTATGCCATCATGTGACACTTCTATTTTTTTTTTCCAAATCTTAAAAAATATATTACTTATCTATCTTCAAGTGAACATTAGAAACCGAAAATAGTAATTCAAATTTTAGAGGACAGAAATGAAAGCAAAATGTTTTTTAGTGACCAAAAGTAACATTCATTCATTTCACTAGACCAAATATAATAATTTCGATGAAAAATAAAGTTCTTTTTTTATAAGAAAAATCGAAATCAAAACTTATTCATTTGAAGAAGAAGAAAAACATTATTTTTTTCATATATTAAAATCTATATTTGAAAACATTTCACTAGTTTTTAGTTTTTTTAATGGCTAAAAAAATTATTTAATTATTTAATAAACAATTTTTTTTAATAAATTCCCACTAATGTTTTTTGAAACAACACTTTTTAAAACATTAACTTTAAATTTTTTTACATTTTTTTCCTCTTTTCATCATTAATATATTTATTAAATTTATTACTTACCTTTTTAAATAAATTATGATTTATTATTTTCAGTCATTTTATACTTTTTGGATACTTCAACTATAATTTTATTGAACACTTATAATTTAATAAGTTAACTTCTAATTAACTTTTCAACTAATTTTTGTCAAAACAAATTATAATTATAAATACTTTCAAACATTACCTTATCTTAGATCATTATTCACACAAAAAAAAAACTTTATCTTAGATCAATATTAAAATAAAAAATCCTAATGACACTCTGTTTTTAACACTATTGAAATATTAAATTCAGTTATAATAAATCCGGGGAAGCCTCAAGGCTCCAATAGATTAAGAACTAATTACTTGGCTAATGTTTTGCAAGACCAATTGGATCATTTTCAAATTTCACTCGTCACTATTTCCATCAATTACATCTATGTTGATAGATAGCTTGTGCTTCAACTCCTCTCTACAGTTACGGATAAACTTTCTCCAATTTTGGTTTCGTAACCGTAACATAGAGGAAAGAAATGCGAGAGCGAGATCATGCAACCACATGAAACACACGTGAAGAGTAGTAAAGAGCAACCAAATTTTTTGATGGGATTGCATAAATAAGTACTAATAAAGTTAAGGTGCAGAAAGAAGAATTTGTGCCTTAAATGTTCATCAATCAATGTATGTCGTTGTTACTTGTTGGCAGTGCCCACGTATACATTAAGAAACCACTTTTCTCTTTCCCTTTGATTTTCAATCGTAATATTACACAAGGAAATCACACTTATCAGATATAATTAGAACTCTTAGTACAGGTTTAAGATTTTTTTGAAATAATTATGTTTCAAAGGTTATTTTACAAACTTGTTTAAAAAAATAATGATTTCTTTGAAATAAATTCAAGCAAAAGCATATTTAAAAATATAAATCACTACTATGTAATTATACATTATTCTACCAGTTTATTTTAGTAAAATATTTGATTTAATTGTAAATACAATCAATTAAAATGGCCTGTACAAGGAATTTGTGTTAATTTAATCGGTGTAAAAATTAGAATGAGATACATATGTTTTTCACATTCCAATCCTCAATAAACACAGTTTGTCTCGTTACCTCTTATGATAATGATCTTAAAACTAATTTATGTAATGTAAATAGCATATTAGTTGAGCAATGAGCACGAATGGCGAGGCTTACAAGGTCGTAACGAAAGCTATAACAGAGTTGTGAGTAAGAATTTTCTCCAACCCAAAAGCAGGAATATGTAACAGTAGTAAGTACAGTTTAAATTCCAAATATAGGTAGAGAATCCGCTGGCTAATTAGTTAGAGTCAGGCATCGAAGAAACTTGCCATGCACTCCATATTTAGAGTTTAGAGATGGAATTGGTTGTAAACGACATTTGACTCAAAATCAAACTTGGACAGCGAAACCAAGTACTCAACGTTAAATACTAGATTAAGGCGAGCTTAATTGAAATTGAAATTGTGGTTTGGTGAGAAAGTAAAATTTACAAGGGGATTAGTTGATGACGCATTGGCACGATTGGGTTAATCAGATACGTATGTATTGTTGTAACGAAATCAACGGCTGATAATATATATGCATTGTATTTGATCGATCATCCAATTCCACGCACATACAGATACAGATACAGGTATCAATTTTACGTGCGGTTGAAAGGTCGTCGTCAATGAAAAACGGGGATGAGAAACGGCGTCGTTGCTGCGAATGCGCTTCTTCTTCCATGCAATTGCAATCAATAGCGGCGAGCAACGCAATATTGAATTAATGAAATTCGGTGTAAGGTACGTAACGATAACAATGTCCACAGAAACAGCAACAGCATTAGCAATGAAGAGAAAGAAGCATCACACTGAGAAATCCAGAATAATAGGACTCCTGGTTGCGCGTTTCCTTCGAGGTCGGCTCCTCCACCGCACTCTCATCATCGCCATCTCCGCTTGCCTTTTTCTGCTCTTCGCCCTATTCTCTCTGTTCGCTCCGTCCCCGCTAAATAATAATAAAATCAATCTTCAGACTACTCAGAACAATGACCAAGTCAGATCATTCGAGGATTCGGTGTTTCAGGTTCCGGTAAGCTATTCAGTATTAACTGAAACGCAAGTGTCATTCTGCTTCTGCATTTTTATTTATTTATTATGCTTAATCTATTTGTGTTGGTTGGACTTTAATTTGAAGGCTGATGGAGGTAGTTTCAGGCGTGATTTATGGAGTTCAATGCACTCCCGCCTCTTCTATGGCTGCAGTAATGCCGGTGTCAATTTTGCAAGTAAAGCTAATCCAACCAATTTATGAATTTAAATTAAATCAAAATTTAAGCCGTGTGTTCATTCGTTTTTTATTGGACGTCCAATTTGATTGCGTAAGTACTTATTTCTTGCACTTGCAGAGGCTAATGTCAAAACGAATCCAGATCGATACTTGCTAATTGCCACCAGTGGAGGTTTAAATCAACAGAGAACAGGGGTAAGCTTCTTCATCCACTAATAACTATTATTATCAGCTCACATGCAATCCTCTATGTTTCAAGGAGGTAACCAACAATATTGGAAGATTTACCTCTTTCTGTATGCAACCAACATGAATTTATTAATAATGTACCTGAAATATGTCATATGATATTGCTCTAAATCCAAGGAGAGACCAATTGATATGGGAGTTGTAGCTGCAGATAATTGATGCTGTGGTGGCTGCATATCTTTTGAATGCTACTCTTGTTGTTCCAGAGTTGGATCATACATCTTTCTGGAAGGACACAAGGTCTGTTGTCTGTGCCTTGCAAATCATACATGATATTTTTATTGGTCATTGTCTCTTAATTTGTGTGCTATTTTTTGCAGCAACTTTTCTGAACTATTTGATACAGAGTGGTTTGTAACATTTCTCCGGAATGACGTAAGAATTGTAAAAGAGCTTCCGGAAATGGGAGGGAACTTCGTGGCTCCATATACGGTGCGTGTTCCAAGGAAATGCACCCCCAAGTGCTATGAGGATCGTGTTTTACCCGTGCTGGTCAGGAAGCGTGTAAGTCTTCACATGCTCAGATAAAAAATATTTGCATGCATTCCACCAATTAGAATCTGGACTTTTCCTCCCCTGTTTTGACCCTAGCTAGCTAGGCAACTCAAGCAGTAACTACTCCTTAAGGATGCTGTATGCGTTTTCGCTTCTTTCTTCTTCTTTTTTCTTTTATAGAACTTAATCTTGCCAAATTTACAACTCCTTAAATGCACTCAGTAGTATAAATTTGTCAAATTGCTAGTTTTGAGTACTTTTTCTCTTACGAACTGAAATATTTTGTTGTTTTTTGGTATATAAAAAGTTCAGGGGAGAAAATATCCCTATTCTTTTCTATTCTGTTTATGATCAACTAGTGCACATTTGGTCATATAAACTAATTTCCTTTTTCTTAAAAAATCAGGAAGGTGAAAATAAGTATGTTTTTTTAAAATAATTTAATTCAAACATGGGGACCATTTTAGTGAAGGTTGCGTGAATTTTATGGTTGAGCAAAAATAGTTAATTTTCTTAACAAGTATCTCCTACTTACTATAATTCAGCAAAAAAAATCTCGTACTTTCTATAGATTATTTTTAAATTCATAAAAAATTATATGTGTGAATTAAAAATATTTAAGAGAAAATATTCAAAAATATAAAATGACATGTAAATAATTTTGATAAAAAAATATAATTATAAATACACATAATTTATTAAAAATATTATGATTAAAATTTAAAAGAATAGAAGTTACGAATGATATACTAATTTTGAAGATAGAGTGTAGTAAAAGATTAATGTACTTTTAAGTCAGAGTTTTCTATTTGAATATGTATGAATAAATTTACTTGAAAATATATGACATTTTATATAAATAACGTGAGTAGAACTTTTAATCATAAAAAATGATAATTGATTTTTTTAGTAGAACATTTGATATTTGATTAAACATATAAATAAGAAGGAACAAGAAACTAAAATGAAGTGATAGAACATTGATTAATCAAAATTGAAATTCATCCAAGCAATGATGACAGTTGACTTTCAAGGAAAAATGTACTAGTAGTATTCATTATTTCCCATAAAATACAATAAAGAAATTATCTTAAGTAGTGACTCGTGAGTCTGTCAAAAGAGTAGTGCACTTGTGCAGTGAGTAGTGTTTGGGGAATATTATTTTTGAAAAATTATGTTATTTAAAAGCTAATCTTCAACTATTGTAATAAGTACGTTAATTATGTTGTTGTTCTTGATTCGATGGATGATACTTAAATTCCTTGATGCATGCAGGTTGTTCGGTTAACTAAGTTTGACTATAGACTTGCTAATATGTTGGATGAAGATCTTCAAAGGCTGAGGTGCAGGGTTAATTACCATGCTCTCAAATTTACGGATTCCATTCAGGAGATGGGTAAATTGTTGGTTGAGCGGATGAAAATAAAAAGTAAACATTTCATTGCTCTACATTTGAGGTAAGCTTTATTTCCGGTTCCTTTACTTTGCCATTTAGTTCCTCAACAAAGAATGCAGTATATATGCAGCATTCATGATCATCAGGTTCTTTAAGTTATAAAAATTAACTAGCATTTTGTAATTGAGACGTACGCTAAGTTCTTTTCATGATTCATATTGAAGTTCAATGTGATTCAAACTGATGTTTTATCACATAGGTTTGAACCGGATATGCTTGCATTCTCTGGTTGCTATTATGGCGGGGGAGAAAAGGAGAAAAAGGAACTTGGCGAAATTAGGAAACGGTGGAAAAATTTACATGTAAGGTTTTTTTTGTATTAATTACATGTAAGGTTTTATTAGCATATCTAGGAAATGAGCCCCACATGCATCATGCATGTATGAAAATGATTGATGTATTATTTGTTATTTGGAAATGGGAGACAGGCAAGTAATCCTGAGAAAGTTCGAAGACATGGAAGATGCCCACTTACACCAGAGGAAGTTGGTCTTATGCTAAGAGCACTAGGTTTTGGAAGTGACGTTCGGTTGTACGTGGCATCTGGCGAAATATATGGCGGTGAGGAAACGTTAGCTCCCTTGAAGGCTCTTTTCCCAAACTTCCATTCAAAGGAGACCATAGCTACCAAGGAGGAGTTGGCGCCATTTGTGTCATTTTCTTCTCGCATGGCTGCACTAGATTTCATAGTTTGTGCTGAGAGTGACGTATTTGTTACAAACAACAACGGGAACATGGCGAAAATTTTAGCAGGAAGAAGGAGGTACATGGGTCATAAAGCCACCATCCGGCCAAATGCAAAGAAGTTGAACCCGTTATTCATGAACAGAAATAATAGTACGTGGGAGGAATTTGCCTCTCGAGTTCGAACTTTCCAGGTAGGCTTTATGGGAGAACCAAATGAGTTGAGGCCCGGCAGTGGTGAGTTTACCGAGAACCCATCAGCTTGCATATGTCAAAAAAACTCTGCTGGGGGAATTTCCTACCCCCTAAATCATAGCAATATTACCGAGTTTCAAGAGCAGCTGGAGTGGTCGTCTGAGGTAGATAATAAGCTCAATGGAACTAAAATTGATTCACTCCCTCTTCTAATGACCACGGACCAATCAGCTGAAGTGCAAGAATTCTTCTCCGATTAACTATTATCTCCCAATGATTAAGCCTTAATTTGTACATATATATATTCAGCTTGTTAAAAAATGTAGACTGTAAGTAGCAATTGTTCTATAGAGGATAGCAGAAGCGTGCGTGAGTGTTCCATATAGTGTGGTCATACTTTTTTGTCCAAAAAATGAAAATTACCATTCAAATACTTTTTTGTCTTTAACTTGCTTTCTATTGTGTGTGATTTTCTAAACACACCTGAAGACAACTACCGGACTATCTACCCTTCTGGATTTGAATTGACTCCGTGGCCCAATATTTGTATCATTCGTCTTGCTTTGCCCTTTATCATAGCATTTTATTCTAGCTTCACTTTATTAGTAAGTTTGTCTTTTATTTCAATTGGTTTAAGGAGCACTTTGAAAAGTCATATTTACGGCAATTTCTATTTGTTGAGAATGTAAAAAAATTTAGTAACAATATATGAAAATTAGACTCTTATTTTTTTTATACCATCATTTTAATTACAAAAATACATTTCCATTGAAAAAATATGTTGGTGATGTAAGTATACAAAAATTCAAGATTGTAAGACTCGAGAAGATGTTAAATTGTTTTTTTTTTAAATAAAACAAGAGAAAACAATTAAGATCCTTTTAATTTTCTAAAAAAATTGATACTAAATTACTGATATATCCTTATTACAAATGAAGAGATGATAGGTTTTTCCCCCAAAATTTACGATTTAAGTTACTAATGCATTTATACTAAAAGTTAAGTGTGAGTGCATTAACAAACTTTTATATATGATCATTTTTAAATATTAAAATTATTTGATATTTTTCATTTAACAAATAAAAAATATTGTAAAAAATATTTTTTTTAAAAGCTGGATGGAAAAAGTTATCCTTTACCTGGTAGAGAAACTCAAACAAATAAAGCATTAATGTTTTACCACAGTCACATTATGATATTGATTCCATTTATTTATTAAACTTATTTTTTAAAGAGTGTTTTTATTGACAAAATAAGTTCTTTTTTATTTTTTAAAGTTTTTTGATTTTTTTAAAATAAATTCTATATACTTCTTAAAAAATACTTTTTTAAAATTTAAACAGCTGACTCGTAATTATTGCTATTTTCGTGTTCTTTTGATAATAAGAAAAGTGTTATGCATAATCATCTGCTGTCAGTGGTGGTTACTTTTTTTTATTATTAAATGTTAGCAGTTGGTTTTATTATAATGTTAATGCGCATGATCTCTTTCTCTTCCTCTTCCCTCTTTAATTACTAAACTAATTTTATAACTTCTGTCTACTGTAGGTGGTGTACATGTATACTTTGAATTACATTTGTCTATCGTGGTGTGACCTTTCATAGCTAAAAGAATTTGTCCTAAGCCCTTCTTACAGTTTAATCTGTGAACTGAAAAAATACATTTCTTCTACTTTTTCACCATTTTGTATGATTAAACCAACAAGTAGTTTCCTACTTTTCTCCCACTGACTATTTTTCCTAGGAGACTTTGTATGAGTTTTTGGCTCTACTTAATAATCACTCCCAAAAACTGACACCAATCATGAAGCCCATCAACTCACAGAGACAATCCTTTGAAAGGTGATGACAACTCCTTTCAAGTTGGGACCATTAGCGTAACTATGACATTTAAAAAGATCAAAGTTGATGCCAATTCCCTTTACAATCAAAATGCACTCAGTAGTTACATAATCACATTAAATTGTGAACTTAACATGTATTTTAATAAATAAAGTACAGTTATGATTAATAGTTGTCTATTTTATATATTATCAAAACAAATTATATTACTTTGTTTAACAAAAAATGGTTAATTTTTTTTTTCAAAAGTTGAAATTATTAGATTCGTTTGTTGAATTAAAAGTGTTTAATTAAATTATTATTTTTAACTAATAAAACATAAATTAACATGAAAACTTATATATGGTATTTTAATTTTATGAACAGAGATATGGTAGTATTTTTTAAAAGATAAAATACTTTTATTAAAAAATTTAAAAAATCACGTAAAAATATAATACTAAAATGGGCAGTGGTGGTAAATGATGCATAAAATATGTAATTGTTAAGGGCAAGTGTACCTACATAATAATAATAAATTTGAAAGTCTAAATATATAACCTAGACTAGTTGTATTCTTAAATAATCTAAATCACATAAATTAAATAATTTTAGATTCTTATGTTGAGTTGAAGATTTTTGTATTTGTGTTTAAGAAAATAAAAATAAAAGACATACAACAATTTTAAATAAGAGATATGTATAAATAAAAGTGACTCGAATTATGATTTCACATGTAACATTTTTCCCTAATTCCCATTTTAATTAAGAAATCTCATTTACCAATTAATTACTTAATATTTCTTATTTTAATTATCAACCTATGGTGAAGGTTTGATAATACTCTTTTCCCTAAATCAATCCTGGTTATTTGGGATTTAACTTAGGGTTAAGAATGAATAACAAAAAAGTTTGTAAAAAGGGAATTCATACTGCCAGCTTGGTCATGCAAGTTTTATGAATTTTATCATTCTATAAGTCAGTTAATTACAAGAAGATGGTTACAAACATGAAATTAACTAACAATTAGAATGATTAATTTCAATATAGAAGTGAAAACGATAAAAAGATACAATTAACTAAATTACATCAAAGAACTTTATTAAAAAGAGGAATTAGAGTAATGGATCCAACTACATCACAATTTGAGTTCTAAGGGATTTAGTCAATCATGGTTATAGAATAATTAAATAACATACAATATTACATCAAAAATAAAAAAGATAAAAAAAATTTACAGATTCAAATTCCAATTGTTGTCGGTGCAACTGCCCTCTCAAAAGCTCTTATTATTTGTAAAATGTATAATGAATTTCGAATCCATTATTATCATTAGATTTTCATGAAATTATGCATTTTTCAACTTTTTCATTTGATTGAGCGATTATATTTTTGCAAGGTAAAAATTAATATCTAAATGTGAGTTTTGTAAAAAATACATGAAATAGTACAAAAAATTACAT
Organism: Glycine latifolia; assembly: GCA_013407115.1. NCBI lineage: Eukaryota > Viridiplantae > Streptophyta > Magnoliopsida > Fabales > Fabaceae > Glycine > Glycine latifolia. Next base: position 261,848 of record CM023942.1, read on the forward strand.
AAAATATTACTCAATTATAGATTATCAATAAGGATTTGTGAAATAAATTTAGAAGAAAATAAAAAGAGTATTATAAAGATGAAGATGATACTTTTTGTAAATTAAGGTAAATAAAAAAGTTTAAAATATTAAAAATAAAATGAAAAATAACAATAAAATGTAAAATATTAACCCAAACTCTTAAATTTTAAAAAAGATCGTAAATTAATTAAAATAAGTTAATTTATTAATATTTATATTTTTATCAAATGGAATTATAAATTAATTAAAAATAGTCGAAGACATATTGATATATATGTATGTATGGCTTGTTTGTCATAGAAGATGAGATGTAAATAAGTTAATGGGGTTGGTAGGTAAGAGTTAGAGAGAAATAATTGTAAAATAGGTGAGATTCATTGTACTTTTTTTAATTTATTTTACTCATTTTTATGTCTCACTCCTTATCTCTTTTTTATTTATGTTCAATCAAATACCTTTTTTTATTTTTACTTTATTTCTTATTTGTTTTTTTATTTGATTTATTCCTCTCTTCTCCGTCGAACAAAGACGCAGAAGGTGGAAATTTGCTAGTAGATCTGGCAGTAAGTGCTACGCACACAACGCTAGTTTCTTATTTTTTTTCTTATTTTTTTATATCATCATAATTAGAACCTTAAGCTCCTTAATGATATGTCAATGTATTTTAATAAGTTTTAGTCATTTGAACTAACCATAGGACTAATCTTAGATTCTTTACTTTTTCTGTTGTTATTTCGCCATTCATATTTAATAAAATATACTAATTATCTACAATATATTTTATTTTCTAATCTACATTCTTAACTTCATCAGTCACAAATCCTTCTTTTGTATTCCTTAATGACTTGTGTTTTGTGGTGTAAAGTTGAAAGTAGAGACCGCAATAGAAAGTGTTACTTTCTAAATGCTCCTAAAGTCGTAGATTAATTCTGTTTAACTTTGATGATTTTAAAAGGGAGCTCACATTTTTTTAAAGGAAGAAAATTAACTCATTATTAATAATAAGATGAAAGATACAACCGTGAATATTATGAAAGACTTGGATATAAACATAAGAATTTGATGGCCTTACTAAGAAACGAGCAATAATATCCGTTGGTCTCCTAATAAAATTCATCATCGTGTTTGAAAAATTAGAAAATAAAATTCTACATTTAGATAGAAGAACATTGAAGTTCGTAATTTCTGTAAAACTTGTTGAGATTCCATCAAGAACTGTATTATAATCAAACTCAAATATTATATTTTGAAGACCTAAGTTCTTGAGCCCAAAGTAATCCATGAAAAAGACCCACCGGCTTCTGCCTCTCTCCTTTATGACTACCTTTCCAATCATTATTTACTAGCTGAAAGTATTAGAATTTATTTATTTTAATTATTCAGATATTATAAAAGAATTACATATATATTTTAGCTCCAAGAAATGGTGTGTCTCTCAAGAAATTGAAGGGAAGGAAAAACAGAGCAACTTTTATAGCTAGAATATCTCAATTGGGTTTGTTTTGGCCTTTGGGCAATCACTTACAAAAGACAATGTAATGGGCTACCATTAAATATTACCATAAAATGAAATTCCTCTTTGCATTGATACAAACCTGCTTATATTTAGTTTAGCTCATTTAAAGGAAGAAATATATAGTTACTTTCTATACAGTATTTTAGAAGTTTATTTTACGTAATTCCTCTAACCATAATCGGTATCAAGCAGCCAATAAACCTAACTCGTTAAATACAAATATTTAAAGTGCTTTTATAATTTATTATAAAGATTTAAATTCAATACTGTAACTAGCTGGGAATTAAAAAACATGAATTAAAAAATTGAACAGTGTAACTAAAACTTTTTTTTTATAATAGAAAAGACAGAGGGGATTCGTATAAACTGACAGATCCTGCAATAATCAATCACATGCACATACATATACTTGTACAAAACTTGGCCAAACATGAAAATTAAATAGCATTAGAAGAGGTCAAAACGCAAATAAGAAAACCTTTGTGGCAATTGACCTGACCCACTCACTCTTCAGATTCAGAGCAATAACACACGAATGATCTTTCACATTTGAAATTTGGGGACGCTCCAAGGCCAAGGCTCTCCTAACTTTCCCACATTCCTATAACAACATTATGATTAAAATGCTTGTCCCATCAGTTGAGTGGAAAGAAAAGAAGATCCTCTCTCTCTGATTTCATCTGCACAAAGTCCTCATTACTTTACTTTAAAGCCTAAAATATTGGTAGGCCTATCTGCATATTCTCCAGCTGATCCCATCCTCTCTTTGACTTCTATTTTTTTTATAGAAAAAAAAGTTAGCACCTTTGTTTTCATCTCCTTAATTAACTTTAACGTAAAAAATAATTTAATACCATAAACTGCATTTGTCTACTTTTCTTCTTGACCTATAATACATGGACACCCTTTAATTATAAATACCTATATCTTTTGTCTCTTTTCATATTTTTTTGTTATATTACATTTTTTATGACATTTATATCTTTCTCTTTTCTTCTCTCAAAATATCAAATAACATGTAATGTTTATACATCAATATTCTTTCTTTTTCTTTCACGTGACTCTTCTTCCTTTCCATCTTTCCTTTTATAAAATAATAATAATAATAATAATAATAATGGAAAAAGGGTGAGATATCCTATTTCAATTCTATTGACTAGGGAGAGAAACCTGCATTCCTCTGTTTTGGAGAACATCACTTCATGGTTGATGGTAGTATTCTCGTAACCCTTACATTAAAGCAAGTAGGAGTGAAGAAGTACGAACAGAGTCAGTAATCGACTGATTGCTAAAGAGAGGAGGTTGTTATTCTCACTCCTCATACTACTATTCTCATCACCTATGTGGTGGGTTTTACTTATTTCCAAAATTACCTTTTCTATGGAAATACAGTTTCCTTATATAAATATAAAGTATAATTGTGTTTTCATTGCATGTATGTGGGTGAAAAAACATAAACAATAGAAACACAATTATATGATATATTTGTATAATAAAATTGTGTTTATGTTATATTTGTTTGTGGTGAAAAAATATATGTAACAAAAATACGATTTTGTGATTTACTTTTAAAACATTGTGCTTCCATTAGTTTGTTTGACCGAGCATAATTTTTGACTCATGACTAATTTTAGTGTGTAATATGTCTATTTCATATAACTTGGTATAAGATTTTTGCAAAAAAAAAAAAAAACACTTTCCTTCTATGAAAAAAATTGTCTTGAAAGATTTGGGGATTGGATGCGATGAAAAACGAAGGGAGAAAAGGGAGTGGGGGTGTTGTGAGAGAGAATAGCGAGGGAATTAAGGGAAAGGAGGGTAACAAAGACAACCTTTTGAGTCTTGACCTATAAATTACATTTATCAACAGTTTCTTACTTACCGTAAATTACATTTGTTCTTCTTGACCTATAATATATATGTGAATGTGGACACCTTTTAATTATAAATATGTATTATTTTTTACAATAGATTATATATATATGTATTAAATCTCACTTTAAATAAAGATGAATAGATTGAATCTCATGTAAGTGATTGAACCATATACCTAACATCTTATCTTATGTTAATATATACAATGTCGAAAAATTAATTAACTTATACTCGTATTATGTTCTCTTAAAAAAATTAACTTATATTATGTTAATAAAGATCTTTTCAAATATTTTACCCTCATCGTATTCCCAGCATAAATGATGAAGTATTTTCAGCAGCTGGACTTTCCCATTTTATGATCTGAACGAGACACTGAGCGGCGGAACCAGAAAATCTAATACCAATAATAGTCTATATCTAGTAATCTATCTGAGTCTGAGTCATATGTTGATCGAGTTTGGCAGCAAAATCTACGCGTTGCATCTAGCTACATCGATTTTTGTTATGTGGAGTGTAGAGATTGAGGCATTCCATTGTCTCAAAAGACTATACTATATATTAATATTTCCCTACAGCAAACTGATGTGGTACTAATTTAATCTTACATTATTATATTGTAAGATAAAGTGATACGGTAATCAAGTAAAACAAAAGGGGAAAAAATAAATTTTGAATTATTCTTTCAGTTAGAAACTTCATGACATAGCAAATAATAATCTAGATTTCTCGATAGGACATTCTATATTCCATATATTTTATAAAAGGTGATTGAATACATGTTTTGTCCGTCTGAGGATCGAGGAGAATAAGATCAAACTGGCAAACAACATACTGTACAATTTTTTTTATAAAAAAAGTAAAGAATATTTTGCATAACCAATATGAAAGTTTTTGTCCCGATTATGGACTAACAAGGTAAATTTTTTTATTGGATTTTCATGATTATATGTTTAATCCTTTAAGAATTTTGAGATTTTTTTATGAACAAATGATGTATTATTATTTGAAACCAAACATGGTACAAGTAGTGTAAAAAAAAACTAAATAACCTTTTAATCTCTAAAGAATAGTTTTTTTATTTATTATTTTAGTCTTTGCTGTTTTAAAAGTTAAAATTTACAAGAACTTAAAATAATGTTTAAAATATTAAAATAAAAAATCTCCTATTTTATACTGACCAAATGCTTACTTAAGTCCGGAAATATATTAACTTTGGTAGTTTTCCATTGGCATTTAGCCGCACTACAAAGATTATTCTTTTAGCCATTAGATTAGAGGTTAATTTTGCTTTTATCTCTCCATTATAGTTAACGTATAATTTTCGTATATCACTATCTTTTAGCGAATTAATTTTTCAGATTTTTAGTTGAGTTTAATTGATATGTATTGTTAATGTAAAAGTTTTTACAATATCAACAATTTTAAAATATTTTTTATATGACTTTAGATAATTATTATAAAATATCAACAAATTTAGCAAATAATATTTTATAATTAATTAATAATGTAAAAAAACTTTAATTATTAATATATATTATTTTAATTATTAAAATAATATTTTATGTAGTTGTCATTCAAAAGTTGCCTTGGTTATTCAGATTCCAAATATCTAACATATTTAAATAAAATAAGAGATAAATTTTATCTTCTAGTCCAAAATAAAGATAACATCCTAAAATTAGAAAACATTTATTATTACGAAAAATATAAGATCATATTTTTCTCCAAATACATTATCTTAAAGAAAAAATTGACATTAAATAATCCGATCTCCAAAGTACCATCATGATGAACGAGTCTTATCAAATATAATAACATTTTGTAATACATAAAATTCATAATTCTCACTTACTCATGAGAGTAACAAATGCAATACATTCAAAGAGACAAGGATAAATCCATAAATCTATTAAAATGGGGCTGCAATTTTTTTTCTTCTTTTATGATTATTTAAATATCTAACTTAATAAATAATGATTTTCACAAAACATTTATTATGAACACGAGTATTGATATTTACATAAAAAACATGAGTAGCGATATTTATAATTGATGCTTAAATTTTAGTATTACAAAATCATGAATATTTTCTCTTTAAATATTGCTTAATATATATTATAAATTAAAATAATATTATTTAATTATTACTAGTTCAACCATAGTTAAATCATCAAACTTTAAATTATTGTCATCACCAGTTCAACATATGGTATGATTTAAAAAAATTTGAACCTATTTAATCCTTTTCATTTAATTATACAAAAAGACTATATTATATATGCAAAAAAACAATATAATTATTCATATTTTTTTACTGAAATTATTCATATATTTTTTTTTGTTTACGTTATTTTGTAAATACTCATATTTCACCCTGTAAATATATTTAAAATAAGAATTTATATAGAATATATTGTCGGTGTAAACAAATTTATATATCTTTCAATCACAAATTATAATATATGAAAAATTTATTAATTTTTAACTAATTCATTTTAAAAAAACATATTTAAGGTTCTGATTAGATAACTTTCTTAATAAGCACTTATAAGATTTTTTGGTACAAATAAGTACTTATAAGATAAAAACAGTAAAATGAATCAAACTAACTTTTTTTATAAATTAAAATTAACCTATATATCTCCTTTTTCTTATAAGTTGGACGAGTTTTTATAAATATTGAATTATATAAGTTAACTTTAACTTACAAAAGAAATCTTTTATTCATTTTACATTTTTTTTAAAAGTACTTACTGACAAATTTTACCGAAAATACTTTTTAAGATGATTTTTGATTGACTGTGGGTGTAAAAATAAAAAATGTTTGGATAAAATGTTAAAAGAAAAGTTAGAACAAAAGGTACCGTGTTCATTTTCTTGGTGAATAATGGAAAATTGAAGAAAACAAAACAGGAATGCTGCAATAATTGTCTCAACAGGGATTTGAGATCGATTATGAGTACTAGCGAAGCATATGATGGAGTGGTAAATGCAAGCAAAGGCATCCAATCAACAACTCAATAATGATAAGATAAATTATTGGATTGGGTGATATTGATTATGACTCTGGTAGCAGTAATTTGATTTCACATTGCATATATATAGATGATTTTCGCATTTATATTCTCCTTGCGAAAATACAATATACTGTATGCCATACAAAAGTTAGTCAGTTACAGAATCAACTCAATGCAGATACGGCGAGACGATAGAATAATTATAGAATATTAACTACGGATTACGGGCATTCCCTTTGACGAAGATGATTGTTATGTTCTTTTTGCATGCTTTTGTGTAATTGTGGATACTGGTAGAAACTAGCATGCATGCATGTAGAATTTAGAAACGTAAAACAGAAGAACAACTAATGTGAAAAAAATAAGTGACTGATGAGATAACGACGTGGTATTATGGCATTTGTTTGGTGCATACAACACATTACCAATCATGGCTTTGGACCCCCCACTTTCAAAACACGTTACCACCCGCAATCAATATAATGGTGCTGAGATTCATATTTGAATAGGAAAATGTTGTGTCTCTGTATAACAAAATAGTCTCTCTCTCTCACGCGAATAAAATATGCTTTTAATTCTTGAAAAATAGTTAATTTTATTATTTTTTAAAGATGAGATTTTATTATTTAAGAATATCTTCGGCATTTAAAAAATTTCTATCATAGTTCACTTGTCTAGTGCGTGTTTGTGGTCATTATTAGTGCATATTTTTCTAAAGTTTTATCACATTAAATATACATAAGTTGAACAATATATAAATGAAAAAAAACTCACAAATTTAATGTCTTATAAGGTTTTAGGTTAAAAGTATTGTATGGTGCACTTGTGACCTATTGTTGAAGATTTTCTCAGAATTTATGCCCTTAATTTTACAACCAAATCATTTTTAATATTTATATTAATTTTTAATAGATAACTTTAATTATTTATTTTAAAGTTTTTATGTTGAAAGTTTTCTTCAAATATCAAATGTTTGTACTATTAAATATTTTTACAGAAAATGTTATATTAAATTACAAGATATATTTTTAGAGTGAACTGTTAAGTGTATATTCTCTATAATTATTTCTTACACAATTTCTTCAAATTTGTAGATGACTAAATTCACAATCCGCAGAACAAGTTATGAAGGAGCGATATCAAATGTGTAAGTGTGAGTGAGCCAAATCGCGATGACACCTCACACCTATTCGCTATTGGTAAAGATAGGCTATCTGTTCAATCTTATTGGCTTTCATAGGTAGGTCTATTTCATTTCATGTTTGTTCTCCCACTCCATTAGTTTTAGAATATCAGTAAGTGGCCTTAACAGGATTTCTTGCTGGACATCTATCTTTTCAAAGCTTCATGATTCGTAAAAAAAATAAAAAATAAAAAAAATACATGGAAAGCTTACCATTTGGATTGTTACTTCAATTTTTTTAAAAAGAAAAAGAGCTTTATGAGTTATTACACATCATATGAAAGAAGAAGAAAAACATCAAAAATGAGAGAAATTAAATAGAAATGATATAATAACAATATAAAACTAATTATTTTTATTAGTATGAACCTTTTTAATAAAATTAAAATAGTAAAATAAATATTTTAAATATATATTAATAAAATGATATACTGTATACACACATAATTTTATTTATAAAAAACTAATATAAATTACGACTGTAATATTAAATATCAGGATAATATATTGTATATATTATTAATATAATTTACTATATATTAATAACTAAATTTAAATTCAATTCAATTATTAAAAGAGATAATCCTAACAATTTTCATTTACTTGTCTATTTATAAATGACTTTTGTGTTTTTTTTATATAATCGTCAAATAGAATTTTAACACGTGTAATGCACAATAAACATGTTATCATATAATTAATATTTATAATAAATAAATTATTTTGAATATTTAAATTATATTTTAATTTAAATTTTATAATAAATAAATATTTCAAAGATATACATTGTATTTTAAATTTGTAGTAAAAAATATTAATTTTTAATTTACAAATAAAGATAAAAAAATATAAACTGAAGAAGATAAGGTTTAGAATTTTTTTTAAAATATACTTTCGTAAAAGAAAAATTCCTAGTTGATGCCCAATCAATCCAAATGTTTTATCGTAGAAGACATGGCAGATGTTTGTCATGGTGATCATCGAGCTACTGACTAGTTGTGTTTTTTAATTTGATTAAAATGTATTTGCAGTCTTATTTTTTATATTATCATTTACTTAATTTTACATTTTCATTAAATAAAATATTACTTATAAAAATATTTTTATAATAATTATTTTAAAATCTAAATTTAAAGCAACTTTTACTTAATTGACAATATATTAAAATTAACTTTTATATTCTTTTAATATATATCACAAAACTAAATGACCAAAGAAATTAGTGTTGACAAAAATAAAAACAAAAAGTTTGATCTGACCAAAGAAATTAGTATGTAACCCCTTAATATTTATGGTAATTTAATTTAATAGTGTAATTGTAAATTAATAGATGTTATTCAGTACAGACGAATTTGGAGATCAAATTTCTATCCATATACTTAAGAGATTAAGGGATATGGTTATCTGCTAATGATACTGCACACTATGTTGATATAATGCACACCTGATCAATTGATTAAAAAAAAGCTATTTTTGCACATTGATAAAAACAACACTAAAAGATGCATATTGCTGGAATCAAAATATGACACAAGTAAATGATTTTCCAATTATGGAATTCCTTTTTTTTTGTTAAGTACAGTTACAAAAAAAAAAATGAATGTTATATGTCTTACTATCTTAATATTTTATAAAGAAAATATTATGCGTAAAAATAAATATACTGAATATCTTAAAATTAAAATATAAAAAAATATTTAATACTTTATTCTTTCTAATAAGTAGAGTAGAATGTAAGAATTGAAGATTTAAACTTATTCTTACAATGAATTGATTGACAAGGTTGATCGGATTCGAATCCAATTTGCACATAATACAATGATATGAACATTTCAAATTAGGACCATTACAAGTCATGAAGGACTAAGGAATCAGTTTTTTTTTTTTTAAATGGCTAATTGATAATATATAGAGAGAGAGAGAAAGAGAGAGAAAAATATAAAGTAATACAATAGAGGATACAAGGTACCAGGGGTACCTAACCCAGCAACAACGGCTAGTTGCCACTCACAATATACCCTTTACTTAACTACCCAAAGAACGTCTATACCAAAACCTTCCACTCACCGAGGAATCATGTTATTTTTAGGAAGGTGTTCTAATTGAATTGTTACATAAATATGCTATGGGAGATTCTATAAAAAAAAGAGAAAAAAATGAAGAAATGTCTCTTTTTTAAAATTGACCGTGAAAAAGCATTATGACTTGGTTAATTGAGAGTTTCTTTTGTATATGCTTAGGAGGTTAAGGTTTGGAGGGAAATGGGTTGGATAAATTGGAGCTTGTTTGCCTTCTAGCTCTATTTGGGTATTGGGGAGTGTTAATCCAACCTTGGAATTTTTTGTCAAAGGGGGAATTACATCAAGGAGATTCCTTAACTCCTTTTTTGTTTAATATTGTGGTGGAGGGACTTAGTCACATGAGACAAACGAATGCAAATAATATCTACTCAAATTTTTTGGTGGGAAAATAAAATGTTGAAGTTAATATCCTACAATATACGAAAATGATGAGATATTTTGAACTTATTTTGAGACTTAAAAGTAATTTTTCACAAATTTTTGTAGGAGCTTTGGGGTGGATGATGTAACTTTGGAGGGCTTTGCTACTATGTTAAATTGTGATTACCAATTTATCTTTTGTTTAGCTTAGAATTCCTATTGGTGCAAATCCAAGAAAGGAGGAAATGTGAAAACCTATTATAGACAAAGTTGCTAGAAGGTTGGACGCTTAGAAACATATAATTCTCATTTGTGGGAAGGCTTTACTTGATAAACTTGATAATATCTCCTCTCCCTTTATTTTTCTTGTCTTTCTTCAGGATAAGAGGAGTGGAAAAAACAATTGAGAGGTTACAAATAAATTTCAATTAATAATGTGTTCAAAAGAGTATATACAATATTTGATCAACATTTCTCTCAAATGAACCCTTTAAATAAATTTCTACCTTTCAAAGGATTACTTCTTTAAAAAAGAAGAACATTCTACTGATCTGACTTCAACAACACCAAAAAAAAAAAAAAAACCAGCAGCAATTCATTCCATGATACATTTGCCGTAAACACATCCATATGAGGACAATTCTTTGGTATTTTATTAGAAACAGATGATTGAGCGGGATAGTTTCTGCGTCTCGGGCAACAAAATAAAAGGAGTTTGTGGATCTTACTATATAATAAACTAATAAAGGAGTAAAACAAATAAAAACGTCTGTTACATGACATTTACATTGTTTTAAATACTTTTTTTTACTACTTTGAAAAGGCGTTGGATATTTTTATATCTTTAAAATGTTAAAGTTCCTTGTTAATTTAATAGGAGGGAAAATATGAAAGAATAATATAAATTAAAATACATAACTTAAACTTTTGATTTTACATCGTTAATATATATATTTTTTCCTTTTTCTCTTTTAGAAGTGTATTTTACATATTATTTCACAATTGTTTAAAATACCTTTTCAGGAATTTTATACTATCATTCTTTTATTTTTATTTATATATTTAATTTTCTTAATCACTATTTTTAAAACTTTATATCATAATTTAAATTTTTACTATAAATTTAAAATATAAAATATATATTAAAGTAATATTTATACACTAAAAATTAAAATTATGTAAAATTTTATAACGTAGAATAAAATACTATAAAGAAAATAATATTAAAAAATATAGCAAGTGTGAGAGGATAAGATGGTGTAGTATTTTTCAATTGAAATTACGTGTTTTAGTAGAAAAAGGAAACAAAATTGTAACGTAGTAGTTCCGATAAAGCCGAAAGAACTGAAGGAGGCAATGGAATTTCTAGTTGGTGGTATTTAATATAACAAAAAAGCAGATAGTTGTAAGCGAAAGGAGGAAGGGGCATAACCGGAAATAGCTTAGCTTAGATTAGAGCGGAGGCAGGCGTCAAAGTTCAATTTTTCAAACTTCCAAAGTGGAATATGTATGTTAGGTGTTTTTAGCGGATGATACACGGTTTTATCATATGTTGCTATATAAATAAAAAAAACATATGTTATGTTATATTCCAAATTTCCTACTTAGTTAACCGCCAGGAAACTGTGATGAATTGAGAGAACGGTAGTATAGAAAATAGAGTTGAAATTTAAAAAACGTATGGTCAATGGATACTAGTCTATGGAAAGGAAATATAAAATGATATATTATTAAATTTGATACTATAAGTACTGTTTAACAAGAAAGAAAGGTGAAGAAAGCATGACCCTAATGTATTTAAAATTTAGTTGAAGAAAGAAAAAAGTGAGGGGGGAGAACACCGACGAGGCAAGAAAAGAGGAAGACAAGAGAATGGTCACAGAGAGAGACAGAGAGAGAGTAGTGCGGTCTTTTAATTAAAATAATAAATGAAATAAAATTAGAATTGGGTGCAGTGATAGAAACGGACGAGGAACTCCGTGCTGGCAAGATTCCCTCATTCATTCACTTACTAGTTGTTTTCTTTTTCTTTTCTTTTGGTGCCTGCACAGTAACTGTACTGTACTGTACTACCCCCCGCTCGCATCTGCATACTGCATACTGCATACTGCATACTGCATACTGCTCTCTCCTTCTTTCTTTCCCTTTTCCCCTCCCCTCTGCTGTGAGGTGTTAAATAGCAATTTTGATTAGAATTAGAAACCCTAAAAGGAAAAGGAAAGAGCCATGGGGTGTGCCAGCTCCAAGCTGGACGATCTCCCCGCAGTGACCCTATGCCGGGAGCGGTGTGGTTTCCTGGACGAAGCAATTCACCAGCGCTATGCACTCGCCGCAGCTCACATCGCCTACGTCAACTCTCTCAAGGCAATTGGTCACTCCTTACACCTTTTCATTCAGCAAGACCTGGAAACAACGGTTGCTCCTCCTTCCTCTTCATCCCCTTCCCCTTCTCCCCCTCACAAAACCACCCAACAACATCTCTCCAAACACGCCGCCTCTCCTTCTCACTCCGATTCCGGCGGCTCCCACCTCCACTTCCACTCCGACTCCGACGACCTGCCCTCCCTCCATCATTCCCCGGAATCATCCTCTCCCATGCGTATAGGTGCTTACTACGCAGTACCGGATCATCACCATCACCATCTTCATATGAATTACATGAAGAACAAAGCCGCTCCTTCAATTGTCTACGAGCAGAGGCCAATGAGTCCCCAAACCATGTACGTGGGAGAGTCCTCCTCTTCCTCCTTTTACCCTTACCAGTATCCCCCTTACCCCTACCCCTACGATCCCTATTCTGTCGGAGGAGGATCTTCCTCGCCGCCGCCGCCGCCGCAGCATCGCCAGCCACTTTCCAAGCCACCCCCGCCTCCTCCCTCTCCTCCTCGCTCCTCCACTTGGGACTTTCTCAACTTCTTCGATAACAGCGACGACAAGTACTATTCCCAAACTCATTACCCGGCCACCGCCACCCCTAGCCGCGACTCCAGGGAGGTCCGAGAGGAGGAGGGGATCCCCGATTTGGAAGACGAGGATTACCACCATCACGAAGTCGTCAAGCAGGTTCATGGGGATCAGAAGCTTGTCCAGCCTAAGCACGAACCCCCTCCCTCCTCCCACCACAAGCAGGACGAGGAAGACGAAGAAGATGATGATGATGGTGAGGAAGATGAGGTAGAATACGAGGTGCACGTAGTGGATAAGAAAGTGGTTGATGGAGATAATAATGATGGGAACACGGCCAAGGAGCACGCCGCATTCCGTACCCGGAGACCTGGTTCCCGGAATCCACTTGAGGTTGCCAAAGAGATTCAGGTTCTATTTCAGAGGGCTTCCGATTCTGGTGCCCAAATCGCCAAGATCCTTGAGGTCGGCAAGCTTCCCCACAATAGAAAGCACGCAGCTTATCAAGGTAATAAGGATAACATAATTCACATTTCTCTCTTCACATTTCGCTCCTCACTCACCTTTATCTTATCACTTCCTGTGAAGCAGCTTCTTCGAAGATGTTACAAGTTGTTGCTCCCTCATTGTCCCTTGTCTCCTCCCAACCTTCTACTTCCAAAGATGCCGAATCCGCCTCCGCTGCTAACATGGATTTTGATGTTGATCTAACAACCGGGGGGCGCAATCTTTCCTCTACGCTGCAGAAGCTCCTTCTTTGGGAGAAGAAACTCTTTAACGAAGTTAAGGTATGGATCTTAAATCACCAATTTCATTCATTCAATTGCTTTCAGTTTTTTCCACTTTTAATTTTTAATCTCTGCGAGTCAGTTTAATCCTGCTGCATTCACATCAGTTCTTGTATATTCTAATGTAACCAACCTGTGCTGGTAATTTGAAAGAAACCAACTGATCAGAAGTCTTTTATGCCATAAGTAAAACATTGTTAACCAGTGTTTACAGGTTTCCACATAATTTTTTTTTTCCAACGTTCATTTGTTTGCAGGCAGAGGAAAAAATGCGTGTCATGCATGATAGGAAGTGTCGCAAGCTGAAGCGTTTGGATGATAGGGGTGCTGATTTTCATAAGGTTGATTCAACTCGAACTTTGATTAGGAATCTGTCCACAAAAATTAGAATGGCAATTCAGGTGGTTGATAAGATTTCTATGACTATAAACAAGATAAGGGATGAAGAACTGTGGCCACAGCTGAAGGAATTAATCCAGGGGTATGTGATGTTAAAAACTAACCATTCTTGTTATTTGTTCAAGTCCTAAATGTCTCTCTGTTCATGATGGGCAACACTGTATGTAGGGATGGATGGAAAAATAATCCCATATCTATGCTCCAATCAATCCAATCCACTCCTTCAATCCCCCCCCCCCCCCTCTCCAATCCATTGGATTATTGAATTTTTGAAAACGCAACAAGTGGTGTTTCTTCCTATTAGTATTTATTTAGTATTGAAAGCCAATTACTTCTTCCTTCTGCCTTTCCATCACTGTGTGATTCATAAAATATAACATACTTTTAAATGGATGGTTTTAATTAATTGGATCAGGGATGGACTGGATTTTTTCATTATATTTCTAATGGATCATAAATAGATCAATGGATTGATTTTACCCTCCATTATTATCCAACTCAATTTATCCAAACCATCCAAGTGACACCCCTACCTATATGTTCACTATCTATGTTTTACTAAAATATTTGAAAAAGGTTTAGGGTCAAGTTATGTGTTTCCTGTACAAAATTTGTTTTGATGTGCTTGTCTATTATCATTGAGGTGATATTAAATGACCTCGTGTGAAACGTGTAGATCAATCAGCTGGTAGTGTCAATTTTTACAGTTATAATAAAAACTATGCAGGCAACCACATCTAAAGGAGGGGTAAGAATTGAGGCTTTGTTCTCATCTTATAATGAGTCGGTCAAGCATTTTCTGGCCTGTTCAATGGCACTTTCCACTTTTAGCTGTTTGTATTTGCTTTTAGTAACTGAACTAATTATGTGCTTTACAACATTAGACGAAGATTGAATGGAAGGGGTTATTTCATTATTCAGATTCCATTCTATAGGAATCATTTCCCCTATATTTCAAGCCTACGAAATGAATCAATATATTGATGGACAATTTCTCAGAATTCTTTGATAACTGTGGTGAAATGTATATCTATATCCTGAGGAAATCCAACAAATCCACCTGCAATCTACACATAATTCTGATAGAAGCAAATACTTGGCCACTTCCAACCATATAATCTAGATAAATTGTGGTTTATCTGTCCAATTTCTGGATAATGTTAATTTGCTTGAGCTGTCAGCCAGAGGAATAATCATCCTTTACAGGGGAGATGATGCAACCCTATAAGAGCTTTTCGAAGAAATTATTGCTCTCCAATCTACAAGAGGAACCTAAAAACCTTAAAATATACCTTGTTTATCCTTGTGCAAGTGGATTGAGCACTTGAATTCAGTATTCTCCATCCAGTTTTCCGTTGCACACATGTTGTGATGTTGTCACCCATGCCCTTTTTATTCTTCTTAAGTTTGTATGGTTGAATTAATGTTCTCATTTTGTTTTGAAGTTACTAACATTTTTCTATCCTTTGGGATAGGACATGCATGTGAGATATCCATTCACACATAGTATAGGATATATGTTTTGCCTTTTCTCATACTAACGTAATTATCACCTGAGAATATTTTGGGAGTCTCTGCATAGCATTCGATGTATATATGGTATAATATGAGATAAGCTTTATTTTCAGGTTGACCAGAATGTGGAAATCCATGCTTGAATGTCATCATGATCAGTGTGAAGCAATTAGAGAAGCCAGAATACTGGGTTCCATTGGATCCAGGAAGAAGAGGGGTGATAGTCATCTCCAGGCAACCAAGCAGCTTGAACACGAGCTTATCAATTGGACATTCCAATTCTCTGGCTGGATAAGTGCGCAGAAAGGTTATGTTAGAGCATTGAATAATTGGCTGCTGAAATGTCTCCTGTATGAACCTGAAGAAACTGCAGATGGCATAGTCCCCTTTTCCCCTGGTAGGATTGGGGCTCCGCAAATATTTGTAATATGTAATCAGTGGTCCCAAGCTTTGGATAGAATATCTGAAAAGGAAGTTGTTGATTCCATGCATGTATTTACCATGAGTGTGCTTCAGATATGGGAACAAGATAAGCTAGAAATGCATGGGCAGGTGATGCAGAATAAGGATCTAGAGAGAAAGGTGAGAAATATGGATAGAGATGACCAGAAGCTGCAGAAGCAAATTCAAGCGTTAGAGCGAAAGGTGGTTTTGGTATCTGGAGAAGGTAAAGGTCTCTCAGTTTCTGAGAATATCATATATCAGAGTGACAAAAGCAGTAGTCTACAGGCTAGCTTACAGCGCATTTTTGAGGCCATGGAGAGATTTACTGACGAATCTGTGAGAGCTTATGAGGAGTTGCTACAACGGAGCAAAGAAGAAAGTGCTGCCCGGAATCACGAGAGAGTTTCATAGGGTGCTGTGTAGCTGATGGAAGTTGGAATCATATTATCCTTGCCATTTGCCGAGAATAGAAACTAGCTGATATCCCTCTACTAACTATTCTTTACAATAGAGTCTTGGGAGGAGGGGTTGGGTTTGACTTCTCACTAGGCTAGGCTAAGCTACTCTAAGCTGCATTGGAGCCGAAGATGCTGCTGGGATGGGACAGTGGAAATTGCTGTCAAACGAAAAGAGAAGTGAGGTGTGAGGCGCACAGTGGCTTTTTGGGTACTCAGCGCTATAAGGCTACAAGTGAAGTTGTGCTGGCTAAAAGACAGGGGAGCCCACAAATTATAACATCTAAATGGTCTTTCTTTCTGCATTAGAAAATAGAAATGAGGGAGAAGGACGGACTTTCAGGTATATAACCCCTGCAACTGCAAGTCATGATAGAAAGGTGCTCAAATTGAAGCAGTAAAATTGGAACAAGTCTCTCTAGTTTGCAGATGAACGTAGCTAGCTAGGTCTAGCTAGGAGCTGTCTGTCGGAATAACGCACGTCACTGAATGCATGGGTGTTATTGGTTCCTGTATAAAATTATGTTCATTTCGTAAAAATATTCGTTTTTAAGTTAAATTATTGTACAGATTACCTATTAACACTGAGCAGGCTTAATGGAAAAGCATTTAGAATAAAATATCTTTTATAGCCATTCGTTCCTTTACTGAAATCAATTGCTGAGAACTGTTCAAAGAATGAAAACAGAACCCCGTTATTATTAAATGCAAAGCAACTCTCATCTGACATCAGTGGTGGTGGGCTCTTCCGTGACCAAATTTTGTTTATGATAAGATACCATAGACAACGGAGAGTGGAACAGGCTGGCCAAAGCAGAGTCGAAGACCTCTCAAAGTGAACCAACCTCATCACGGTTGACTTAAAAAGTAAGTCCAGTTGAACTAACTTATTTAGGGTATGTTAGAGTTTTTGGTGGCAGACTCCAAAAATATGTTTAAGAGGAAAATCATGTTTAGTTATCTCTAAAATCAATTTATAAACTTAAGTTTAACCCAAATTTAAGTTTGTAAATTTTAATCCAAACATATGTTGGTCCCAGATGAACTCAAGAGGGGGGGTGAATTGAGTTTATAAAATAATTCACAATTTAAAATCAAACTCAAAGCAATAATATGAAGATAAGAGATAAAGAAGACACAATCAATTTTAACGTGGAAAACCCAATTGGGGAAAAAATCACGACGTCCAAATTGGACAATTTCACTATGATAATTTTGTGTACAAGAGTTCCTAGTATCCTAGTTTCCTAGCCTACCTTTACACAACAATTATCCCAGCTGGTATCCTTGTTTTCCAGCAAAAAGCTATCGTCTCAATTCACCAAGAATAGAGACAGACTGGTATCCTTGTTTCCCAGCCAGACTGGTATCCTAGTTTCCCAGCCAGACTGGTATCCTAGTTTCCCAGCCAAAAGTCGCACGTCTCAATTCACCAAGAACAGAGACAGAACTGGTATCCTAGTTTCCCAGCTGCAACCTTTTCAAACGTTAAGAAGAAGAATACAATTAAAAAAAAATTACCTTTACGCTTCTATACCTTAAGCAAATAGGTACCTTTAAATCCTGATGGAGAGTTGAAGAATCAAACTTGTCAAGACACTTCTATATGATCTCACAACTCTTTCAATGATGCAAACATAAACTCTCTAAACTCTGATATTATTTGGAATGGAATGCATACATAAAACACAAACATATGTTTCTATTTATACTAATTTAAAGATATGATTTTATCTAAATTTTGAATTTAATCCTTAAAAAATTATCTTATCATGCAATGCAATCTTAAAGATATTCTATTATATTATGCAATGTAATCTTAGAAATATTCTATCCTATTTTTGAATGCAATCTTAAAGATAATTATATTGGCAAGATCAATCTTCTAATCTCCTTATATAAAATCTAACAAATCTTCTTAATTCCATGTCATCTTGAATGATAGCAATCTTCAGGATTCTTCAAATAATCTTATCAATTATGTTGATCTTCATAAATCCAAAATATCAGTAACTTCAAAATATCAAATCCAAAATATTAGTAACTTCAAAATATCAAATAATTATCATCAGTGTAATAAATATAATAATGTGACATTCATTGTTTGTTATCATCAAAACTTTTTAAATCTTTTTAAGCATAAAAGGTTCAACAAATATCCAACAACATAAACTTATTGAGATATTTCATAATTTGGTTTATGGAATGGAAGTGGCAATTTCTTTATTTTTGGTCTCTAAATCTATATTCTTACAGACTAATCTCCCAATGTCTGGATTTACTTGGTTTTTAGTTTCCCTTTTAATGTCCGTAAACTTATAATATTTTAGAATTAAATTTTTCAAAGACATATATTAATATCTTGTCATTTTCAAGATGAAATTGTGTATTGATATTAATAATATAAAAATAGATAAAGTTATAAATTAAAAATAAAAAACCAAAACTTAGATAATTATCATATAATAATTATATTAAAAAGAGACTTTCCATATTATGTATAGATAGTAAAACTGAAGCTTAGGAAGAGAAACATTTGAATTGTTTTAACCATTTCTTTTTACTCAAATCATTTTACTACTACTTCTTATTTAGGTACTCCTTACCTAAAGGAAATTTTATATATATATATATATATATATATATATATATATATATATAATTACAAATGTTTATAAATATGATTAAATAATGAAATAATAGTTGTATTTGTACTAAACAAGTTTTTCAAAAAGTTGGCTATCAAAAATGAATTTATCAACAAAGCAACTTTTTCAATTTAAAAGGAAAACTCAAGAAATTTTTTAAATCATTTGTACGTTAGGATAGATTCAAATGTGTCCACAAGCTTGGATGGGTTCCTCACATATCATACTATTCTAATTTAAGAAAGCACTCTCTTCTGGAAATTGTGAATAACATTATCTGTTTTGAGATTAAGAAGTTGAGGTGTAAAACATCTTTCGCACTTGGATCATAGTGTTGAGAAATTGTTTGATGCCTAAGGGGGTGTTTCTGGAAGGATTTCACCACATGGGAGTTAGGTCATGTGGTGATCTAGCTGTGTTAGAGAATCTCACGTTTTTTGCTTTCGACACTCAACTTCTAGCTTTTTTAACCTTTTATTTTTATTTTCGATAAGATCTTGTGAATCTAGCATCAATCTTAGGAGTTGGTCATAATCTTTAGGATGAACTATGCCTGTGTGATAGGAGTTGGTCATAATCTTTAGGATGAACTATGCCTGTGTGAGGTGGTTTCTTTGCTTTGTTGGGAGTTTTTTCTATCTCACGGTTGTTATGGGACACAAGCTTTCAAAAACTTCTTTTGTGACAATCGACTAATGTTTTTTTGTTGATTTTTAGTTCTTTTGTGAAGTTTTATTGGAACTTTCTTTTGAGTCATGCTCCATGTTTTTTCACTACATCCTCCTTATTTTTTTATACGTGCTTCATATCAATTGGTGTGAGTACAATGAAAAATAACTTAAAGAGTTATTTCCTACCAATGTTCATCTTTAGCCACTACAAGTTGTCAAATTGAGATAAAAATCATGTGTACTCCTTTAGAGAATTCTCATTTAAATAATATGATATAATCTGATTTATAACTTGAAGTTTACTAAAAAGTTATAAATGGTAACCTACAACTGAATTAACTAAGGATATAATTACATAATTATAGTTATATAATCATGCAAAATATGCTGATTCAAAGGATCAACAAATTTGCACAAGTGATACCAAATAACCTGATTGACAAAGAAGAAAGTGAGAATTTTGATGCCTCAAAAGGGAGAATTGTTGGTATTATAATGGTAAAGAATCAAAGGGTGCACGAATAGAGATTTTGATGCCAAAGACAATGTTTGTCAAATTAACAACTAGTTTGAATGGAAGGAACATACTTGATGAGAATTATTACATTGGTATTTATAAAAGTTGAACAATGGTGTGTTTATAAAAGTTTCACGAGTAGTTGAGTAATTTTGGGAAGGATGTAGTCACTAAGTCTTTAGGTAAGTGTTCCAATAAAGTTAGTCCAACAAAAGTTGAGCATCCAATTAGTGAATCAATTCAATGATTATCGATTTGAGAAAGTGATTGACCTCACACAAGAATCTACATGTAAGAGTTATTCAGAAGTTAATTAATTCAAATAATTCAACAAGTTCAACGTATTGATACTCTTTAAAAACATGTCAAACTTTGGATTCATTGAACTAAGGAGGATCTCCAATAAAAAAAACTTACATATTTTACACTTTTCCATAATGTTATATAATCGTTATTACTTTAAGCAACTCAATCATTGTTTTCTCGAACCAAGAAACTCATTAAGTTTCTCAATAAATAGAATGTACAATTTATCTCATTATTTTATATTTCATCATTCTTGTAATATCAATTTAATATATTTGAATGCCAATTATTAAATAATATTAATAAATAGTACATTTTAATTAAATAAAAGAATTACTTTAAAATTTAAAATACATAAAAACAATGTATCCATAGGATTACTAAAATAGATGCAACGGCCATGGTTGAGATCCAACGTTAATTTTTACAATTAAAAGAGAAATGCACCATATGATTTCTGTAATGGTTTATATTGGTTATTTTACAAAGAGGTGTACTGTAAATGAGAGATGCAAATCGTTCCATCTACACATCAACCCCATGTATGAAGGAGGAAAAGAGGCTAGAGAATGAAAGAAAAATTTAAAAAATGAATTTTGAATTGAAACGCCGGGTCTTAAATGGGTTGAAACGGTTCATATACCTTGCACTTGGTTTTTCTTCTTCTTCATATATCCGTACAAGGTGGGGTGCTTATTGCTCACGCGTAACGTAAGAATTATTATTATTTTGTCCTTTTCAGACCTAGTTACGATTCTTTTTTTAGAGACCTTTGTTACGAAATTGAAATGTGATTCTTGCGTTGCGTGGTAGATTGTCACCTGACAAAAGGTGGCAGATCACAATTTGCACAAAAATGTTATTGGTTATTATTGAATTTGAATAGGGAAATTTTGGGTACGAGACATTGTTAACTGTTTTTTTTAAAGTGCTAATCATAATATGGTTAACTAATCATATGTAATAATTGATCATAACATGGATAAGTTACATTATTTGTGAAGTATATTCTCTAATTTTCTTTTTCTTTTTTATTATATCTTATAAATGTATTGTATAAATATAATTTTGATTAATGTTAAATGAAAGTGTTGTATTAAGTATGAACCGCACTCCAAGTGAAACGTACGAAGTTGGTGTAAAATGTACGAAAATTGGTCATCGGTTCGTAGGATTCCATGTTGTCTAATAAAAGTTAGAAATGAGTAGGACCAAGAAAATTATATAAATAATTATAATTATAATTATGTTTCGCGGTCACTTGTTAAATTCTTACCCATGTAGCACAAGTTTGTGGCACCCGAACTCTCCCATCTTAAAAAGGAAAAGGAAAAACTTTGACTTGATTAGAATATGCATCCCAGCACGTGATCCATGGTAATACTAATGGAGAAAACATTTAACGAAAGGGAGAACAACTTTGAGCAATAGCAAACCATATATAAACCAAACCTTTTAATATTTCAAAGAAATAAAAAATGTACCGAAACAAAAAGAATTAATTTGAATATATAAAAATTATTAGATAAAAATTACTAGCATATATAAATTGAGCACATATGATGTTTATCTGGACTTGACGTGTCAGGTTGAGATATATTAGTCGGCAAGGTATTATTGGTGGAGCTAGCTAGCTTTGGAAGATATTTGTAATGCGTCGCAAAACCAGGTAGGAAGTCAGCGATAGTGTTCTTTTTTCATAACAAAAAAGAATCAAATATTTGGTTAAAAAAAAAAAAAAAAACAAGAATGGGAAGCATTGATTGGGTTGATGAAGGGAAGCAGAATAAGTAAGATAGGGTTGTAGTTAAAGAAAGCATGGATAAAAAAGTAATATTGAGGAAGAGCATATTATGAAGTTGGAAATTCATTTAATATAATTTTAATGAGTGCTGGGTGCAGTGCTGGATTGTAATAAGTAAACAGTGATTAGTAGTAATTAGCAACAGTGAGGTGAAGGAAGGGAACTGAAGCATAGCATAGAAACAAGGAAACTAAAAAAATTGCCAAAAAGGCAAATCACGCGAACACACGAGTAGTAGAGTATAGAGTCTTTCGAGATCTCATTCATGATCGGTGATAATTGTTGAAGAGAGAGAGAGAGAGAGAGAGAGAGGATGGGTTGTTGCCAATCATCGATGTTGCTGAGAGTTAGAGAGAGGGTGACTCACCCTGAAAAGGAGAAGGAGAAGGAGAAGGAAAGGGAAAAGGAAAAAGAGCAAGCGTACGGAAACCACCAGAAGCAGTCTGAGGGGGGAGAGGGCGACGGCGAGAAAGAGGGGGTTGATTTCTCGTTCTCGGAGTTCTCGCTGGCGGAGCTGAAGGCGGCCACCAACAATTTCAGCTCGGAGTATATCGTGTCAGAGAGTGGGGAGAAGGCGCCCAACCTGGTGTACAAGGGTCGCCTCCAGAACCAGAGCCGTTGGATTGCTGTGAAGAAGTTCAGCAAGGCTGCTTGGCCGGATCCCAAGCAATTCGTCGAAGAGGCTTCTGGCGTTGGTAAGTTGCGCCATCCAAGGCTCGCTAATTTGATCGGTTACTGCTGCGACGGCGATGAGAGGCTTCTCGTTGCCCAGTACATGCCTAATGACACTCTTGCCAAGCATCTCTTCCACTGTATGTGTTATCTTTGCTCTATTAGTGTTTAACTTATCTGTTCATTGATTGATTGACTCATTGATTCATTCATTCTTTGATTCATTCAGGGGAAACTCAGACTATTGAGTGGGCCATGCGGTTGCGAGTGGCTCTGTACATCGCACAGGCTTTGCATTATTGCAGTTCTGAGGGGCGGCCCTTGTACCATGACTTGAATGCTTACCGTGTTCTCTTCGACCAGGACGGTGATCCCCGTCTCTCTTGCTTCGGTTTTATGAAGAACAGCAGGGATGGCAAGAGTTACAGCACCAATCTTGCTTACACACCTCCTGAATATTTAAGAAACGGTAACTAACTCCCTTCTCCACATTTACTTTTATATATAATATAATAACTCGTTTCTCTCCATCGGAATGCTTTTGTTACAGGAAGGGTCACGCCTGAAAGTGTCATTTACAGCTTTGGAACCGTTCTTCTAGACCTCCTCAGTGGCAAGCACATCCCTCCCAGTCATGTAACTGCCTTCTATCCTTTACCTGCCCCTTTCTTCACCTAACTACTTTGCAAAATTCACACCTTCTGCAAACAATTATTAGTTTCTTCTTAGTTCACTTGGTGTCCTAACAAAACAGCTTCACAAGTTGCCCTTTTCATCATAGTGAGTTGCTTGTTGTCACCTATTTTATTGTCAGGCTGATTCCACATATCACTAAAACGCTGTAAATGCCTCTATGTTTTTAATTGAGGCTTTTTAATCTTAAACATGTCATTCTTACTTTCAGTGTTTTTCATATAGGTCTTGACTGTTAATTGTGTTTATAAGTGCTTGTTATGACTATTTATTTTGTTGCATTGAAGTTGTGACTATACCATAAATGATGTTACATTATTGTTTCCATAAATGAAACATGAACTTGTTCGATTGACAAGGTATGAAAATCTTTCTAGTTGATTAAATAGTTAATAATGGAAGTTGCAGATGCTATGATAGGTATTTGAGTTTAAATAAGTGCACTTTTCATATGCTCACATGTTCAATTTGCTTTCTTGGTTGGTGTCATACGGAGTTATCTGATTCTGTTTGCAGGCACTTGATATGATACAGGGGAAAAATAATATGCTCTTAATGGATTCACATTTAGAGGGGAAGTTTTCAACAGAAGAGGCAACAGTAGTGGTTAATCTTGCCTCTAAATGTTTGCAATATGAACCAAGGGAGCGGCCTGATACAAAGGATTTGGTCACAACACTTGCCCCGTTGCATACAAAATCCGATGTACAAATCCCTTCTCTAACTTCACAATGGAACATACTGTTTACTGACACTTTGTTGTTTCAACAGCCCTATCAAATATTCAATTATCACTATAATAAGGCTTTATGTTGGATGTTAAT
Organism: Glycine latifolia; assembly: GCA_013407115.1. Classification (NCBI taxonomy): domain Eukaryota; kingdom Viridiplantae; phylum Streptophyta; class Magnoliopsida; order Fabales; family Fabaceae; genus Glycine; species Glycine latifolia. The sequence continues at coordinate 286,544 of CM023942.1, forward strand.
GTCTAATATTCAAATTCTATGACTTTTTATATTTCATATTTGTTTCTTTGATTACTCATTTCCAAATGGAATCAACATGATTGGTGTCGCTTAACTCACCTTCAAATTACATTTTTTTTTTTTTTTTTTTTTTTTTTTTTTTGATCAGCACCTTCTTCAAATTACATAAAACATGGTAATTCAAATATTAGTAATCTGGGTGATTTGCAAAAGTTCATTTTGACTCTAGGGTTTCTTTAGTCCATAAACTTTTCCACTTGCTTGAGATGCTATAACATAATAAGGGTTTTGTGTATAGGTAAGGTTAAAAGATTTTTGATATGTAAAGTTCTCAAACAGCCAAAGTAATTGGTTTATGGTTCTAGCTGACTTGTGAATTCTAGTTAGCAAAGAATTAGTCATCTTTGCTGGTTTGGTCCTTGTTTCAGAGTTACATTAATTAACTTCATTCACCCCAAAATAAATCTTATATGTACTACTGTTAGTTTATTACTTTTAAAGGATAGAAGAAAATTTAGTAATTTTCGTGATGTAATATTGTATAATTCAAGACTTTTTTTTTTTTTTTATTATAAAAAATCTATAGCCAATTCTTAGAATTTGAGCTTAGGGTATAATTCAGCGCCCACAAAATCAGCTTGTAAAGTGAGGATTGCTTTTTGAAGTTCTAGTTAAGTCATCTATCTAACTATTTGTGACTAAACACACCTCCTTGAGGCTGCAATTAAGGCAGCTCTAAAAGGCCACTTTAATAGGAATGACTACAATTAAGGTGGCTTTCCAACACACCCTCTCACATCTAAGGCTATGGGACAAGATGTTGCAATTGCCCAACAATGAATTTTGGATAGGCTTTGCTACCATCTTGGAATTTGGGCTTAGAGCCCAACTCTACCCTATGACTTTTACGGTGAGCATTGTCCAAACCTTATAAGAACTACATTGCCAATATCTTTCGTTGATGTTAGATTTTTACACACCCTTTGGCCCCACAACCCAATTACAAGACCCTTCATGCCTAGGAATAACCATCTAGAGCATAGACAAATATGGGTGCCTCAATAACGGATCTACGATAAACTTTGATATCATATTAAAATTTGGGCTTAGAGTCTTACTCAATCCCACAAATTGACTTGTAAGGTTAAGATTGCTCAAGCTTTATATGCTCTATTTAAGTCATATCTCTAGGTGATGTTGGACTAAACACACTCCCTCGAGGTTGTAGTTTAGGCAACTGCCCAAGAGATTGCAATTAAGGAGGCTTTCTTACCCCTCCCTCCCCTCATGGTCAAGGCTATATAGGCTTGGAACATGGTAATGTGGGAGGCCCAACAACAAATCTAGGATAGACTCTAATATGGTGGTCTACCTCAATTCCACGAATTGACTTTAAAAAATTAGTTTGTAAGTTGACGATTGTCCATGCCTTATAAGAACTACATTTGTTATATCTCAAATTGATGTGGGATCTTAATGCACCCCCCTTGCATCCATGACCCAATAGCATCCCTTCATGCGTAGGAATAGGCATCTAGAGTGTAGACAAAGACGAATGACCTAGTAATGGATTTAGGGTTGGTTCTAACACCATATTAAAATTTAGGCTTAGGACCTAATTCAACCCCGCAAAAACGGCTTGTAAAGTGAGATTGCTCAAGCTTTATAAGCTTTATTTAAATAATATCTCTAAGCAATATGAGACTAAACACACCTCCTTGAGGCTATAATTAAGGTGGGCTAGGCGTGACCACAATTAAGGTGACTTTCCAACACCCCCTTCACGCCTAGAGCTATGGACCTAGAGTGTGGTGTTAAGAACCTTGGGAGAACCATACCACAAAAGTCAATTATTGTGGTTAGAGAGTCTTAGAATGTGCTTTGGGCTTATCTCAACCCCAAAGCTAGCTCATAGGACGGGTTGCCTCCCAATTATATGTTCTATTGTGGTCTTATCTCTAACCAATATGAGACTTGAGTTTTTCTAAACACCCCCCCTCACGCTCAGTACTTTTAACTTGATGCGTGGATGACATGATGGATGGTCCGTTTAATGGATTTAGGATAGACTCTAATATCATCTTAGAATGTGGGTTTGTAAAACCTCATTTGCTGCAAATGAATGCTCATAGTTGCAACGGGTGTTCACCCATGAATAAAGCAAAGCACGCCTTCAGGCAAAAGGAGGCGATTCCAGTGTGACACTCGCCAGAGATGCGTCGTGTGCGTGAACTTCTCTCGACGGAAAAGGGCCCTGTGTGTGGTCGTTGCGGCGGTGTGTTGAGTTGCTAGGGCACGTGGATGGTGTGGCGTTCTTGAAAGGTCGCTGATGCAGACCGACAAGGGGGCAACACATTGGTTGCCCAACAGGCCCAACACTAGGCGCAGATACTGTTCATTGGCAAAAAAAGTTGCGCACAAAGTGTATTTGTGTGAGGGACGTTGGTGAACGTTGTTGCAGAAGCGGAGTTCAAAGGAATCTTGGTAGCCATGAACGGAGAGGCGACTGTGGTTGTTGGTGAAAGGTTGCCGAGAGGGCTGCCAAACAGTAGCAAAGGTGTGTGGTACTGCACGAATGTTTGTTAAGAGAAGGAACGTAACCTTAGAAGGGCAGAGAAAGGTCCACCGGGGACAATAGGTTCCCAACAGAGAACGATTTTTGTTATTTCTTTGTCAAGAATAACCTAAGCTCTGATATCATAGAACAATATTATTTATTGTGTAATGTTGTGTGTTAATGTAGACCACACCTCTTGCTATTTATAATATGGAAAAAAGAATCTATATTGATTACAATATCAATCAATTAATGATTAATAAGGAAACTAAATAATGAGTAATAAGAGAAATAATTCCATACTAAACTTTTGTAATTAAAACATATCCAACCATATATTTCACACAGAGTTTGTTCTTTTCATTCACCTTCTTATAAAGAGCTTAGTCAAGACTTTTTATATATAGCTAGTTCTTAGAATTTAGGGCCTAACTTAATCCCACAAAACCAACATTAAAAAATCAGATTGTAAGTTGAGGATTGTCCAAGCCTTATAAGGACAACATTGACCATATTTCTAGTTTATGTGAGATCTTAACTCACCTCATGCCTAGGATTACATAACAACTCCCAATGTCTAGGAATAGACATCTAGAGCATAGACAAATACAGGTGACCTAATAACAATCTAAGATAGACTATGATACCATATTAGAATTTGGGTTTATGGCCTAATTCAACCTCACAAAATCGGCTTGTAAAAATGAGGATTGCTCAAGCTTTATATGCTTTATTTAAGACACATCTCTAGGAGATAAGACGAAACAACCCCCCTACCCCCCCCTCCTCGTGGTTGTAGTTAAGGCGGGGTAGGGGTGACTGCAAGGTATATTTCCAACAGACTTCCTCACGCCTAGGGCTATGGCCTAGATTGTGGTAATGCGAGTGGCTCGACAATGAATCTAGGATAGACTCTACTATCATCTTAGAATTTAGGCTTAGGGAATAACTCAATCCTACAAAATTGACTTAACCATCATGTAAGTTAAGGACTGTCCAAGTCTTGTAAGGACTACATTTACCTTATCTCCAGTCGATGTGAGACCTTAACACCCTACTTGTGCCCATGATCCACTGACCCCATCACGCTTGGGAATAAACATCTAGAGCGTAGGCAAACACAAATGGCCTAATAATGGATCTAGGACATGTTTTAATACCATCTTAAAATTTAGGATTAGGGCCTAACTCAACCCCACAAAATCAACTTGTAAGGTGATGATTGTTGATGCTATATAATCTCTATTTAATCCATATCTATATGTAGTGTTGGACTAATTACACCCCTTGAGACTGTAATTAACAAAAAAATGAATTTAGGATAACTCTGATACCATCGTAGAATTTGGGCTTAAGATATAACTCAATTCTACAAATTTGAAATTTAAAAACCAGCTTGTAAGCTTTTTTTTAAATAAAAAAAAAACAGCTTGTAAGGTGAGGACTGCCCAAGCCTTAAAAGTACTACATTGCCTATTCTCTAGTTGATGTAGGATCTTAACTCCCCCCCTCACACCCGTGACCCAATAACTACATCTCTTCACGCCTAAGAATATACATCTAGACCATAGACAAACATGGGTGGCCTAATAACGAATCTATAATGGACTTTAATGCCTTAGAATTTAGGGTCAAGGCCTAACTCAACCCCACAACCGGTGTGAATTGCTCAAGCTTTCTAAGTCACCTCTCTAGGTGATGTGAATTTAAATACACCTCCTCAAGGTTGCAATTTAGGCAACCCCCAAATCCTCACGCTCACGGCAGCCTAAAGCATGACAATGCAGGTGGCTCAATAATGAATCAAGGATAAATTATTACCATCTTAGAATAAGAACACTCCCTTAGGCTTAGGGATAACATCTAGAGCACAAAGAAATATGGGTGACCCAACAACAAATCTTGGTTAGACTTTGATACCTAATTAGAATTATGGGTTTAGGGTCTAATTCAACCCAACAAAATCGCCTTGTAAGGTGAGTATTGCTCAAACTTTATAAGCTCTATTTAGAAGCTATGTTTCTAGGTGATGTGGGAGTGTGGGACTAAACACACCCTTTCACAGCTACAATTACGGCGACTCCAAAAAGGCTGCAATTAAGGCAAGCTAGGGGTAATTGCAATTAAGCCGGTTTTCCAATATTAAACAAATTTTAATTCATATTTTTCAAGCATTTTAAATATAGAACAATCTAGTACACAAGGCTCCTACATAATGGAGTCTAGGGAGGTTAGATGTATCAGGCAGCCTTACCTCTGCGGGTGGAGAGAGGTTGTTTCTTGGATTTGAATGTGACTTCAAATTAAGACAACAATGTTACAGTTGTTCAAGGCTTGCCCTCTATGTAAGCATTGCAATTTGTGAATATGAAAACTATTTATGTAGAGACTCTTTATTGTATTGCATTTATATATTATATAAAGAGATTCAGTTGGATAAGGATGACCCAATTGCTAGACTCGCATGATTTCAAAGTTTGAGCTTATGGTCATACACCTGGTTGAATGACTTTAGGATTGAGCCTGGTGTTACTTTTAAGTTTGCATTTACTTGCAGTGTGAAAAATCTTAAGCTATATGATATGATTTTCATATTGAAGGTTTTGAAGTTTATATAGCCATCGGACAAAATTTAGTTATCTATCTATAAATTTTAACTTTGCATTCATGCATATCGTACAAGAATGTGTTCTTTTAAGCAGTATGATAAAAATAGTGCACAAGCCAAACTAGTTCTATGCAAGGCTGAACGTGACTAAAGAAAGTTCTTCCATGCTTTTTGTATACTTTTTTCAATTTGTCATGCATGCAAGTATTTTTATTGCCTTCCTTGTCTTATCATGTATTTGTAAGTGTAGAAAACTAAAGGGATTAAAGGTATATATTGTGCTATAGCAATGCCAACATCTTCTGTCACTTGATATGGAAATATATCCTTGTTAAATGGCAATTTAGGCGTATACATGGGATTAAAGCAGCAACAATTCTAGTTGATTATTATTATGTGCTTCAGGTTCATTCTCACATTATGCTTGGAATTCCAAAGCACGAGGAGGTTCCATCAACCCCACAACGTCCTCTTTCAGCAATGGGTGAGGCTTGTTCAAGAATGGACCTAACTGCAATACATCAGATCTTGGTTGCAACACACTACAGAGACGATGAAGGAACTAATGAGGTAACTGATGGGCACATTGGTTTTAAATTTACTATTTTTTGGTTGGATGATATGCCATAAGGTTTGAATTTGGATTGGTTCAGTTGTCGTTCCAAGAGTGGACTCAACAGATGAGAGATATGCTGGAGGCAAGGAAGCGTGGAGACTATGCATTCCGTGACAAGGACTTTAAGACAGCCATTGATAACTATTCCCAGGTGCAATTCAGCACTTGTTTGACATTGTAAATAATTGTAGCTTTGCTATGAGCACGCTAATTATTTTGAGATGCTTCTGCATTGTTTGTTAATCATGCAGTTTATTGATGTTGGAACGATGATCTCCCCAACTGTTTTTGCAAGGCGCAGTCTGTGCTATCTGTTATGTGATCAACCAGATCCTGCACTACGAGATGCAATGCAAGCACAGTGTGTTTATCCAGACTGGCCCACGGCTTTCTATATGCAATCAGTTGCTCTTGCAAAACTGGACATGCACAAGGATGCGGCTGATATGTTAAATGAGGCAGCTGCATTGGAAGAGAAGAGGCAAAGAGGAGCAAGATGATCATAGTTTTATGCAGTGGGATAATTTGAGGGTGCGAAGTTCTGTATAAAGGTTGAGCTGGGAAGCAAAACTAACGTTTGAATCTGAGTTTAAAATGTGTCAGAGAAATACAACAGTGGTGGAGTAGATGGCACATGCTCTTTATTTCACCATCTTATAGGAATCTGTTACAACTTGAAAACAACTGTGCTTATGCACTCTAAATTGGGAAGGAATACCGGTAATTTTTCCATTGTTAATGAAATTGATTGTTTGATGCCTACTGGGTTACTTGCTGTCAACCAGGTGTTTATTGAGGTTCTTCTAACTCCTCACTGGTCAAGGCCATGATGTTCATGATATTATGTTATGCCTGCATAATCTACATAATACATATCATTCAGTTTATTTTTCCATGACTGGTAAAATCCTGAATACAAAGTACCGGCCCATGCCCATCGGCCATCGCAGTAGGCAGCATGCACGATTTTTAATCCAGCCCTTAATTTTGATCTTTACAGATATTTAAAATACTTTTGTCCAGTTTATAGGAATGTAAATTATAATTTTTTGTTTCTCTCATTACCTTTGAGGTTTAGTGCAATATATACCCTTGGATCTTTTTACTTTAGGGCAGCTTACTTTAGCCTATATCATACCAAAAGCCACTTACTTTCAAAGTTACTCGTGCTTCGTCTAGCTTCTATCGTATAAAGATAACATAAAATTAGAAATTTTATGGGTTTTGAAATAGTAGTATAAATTGAGAATTTTAGATGCTGTCTTAATTAACTTAATATATCCTTTATCGTAAACACTTAGATCTCATTTTCTAATATTCCATAAAGGTAAAGCAATTCAAAGGGCTGTTAGAAAAATCAATTCAAAGGGAAAATGTTTTACCATTAAGTTCATAAATTAACTAACACATGTTTCAGTTTAATCATAAATGTTATCAAATTTGTGTTTTGGATATTTAATTGCATTAAGTATTTAGAATTAGAAAAAAAGTTTTATAGTTCATAATTCTATTTAAGTCGAGTAAAATTATCTTCCATAAACAAATAATTATGATTTATAAGGGAAACAAATGTTTTAATGGTTTCAGATTATATGGATTGATTTTGCCCATGTAGGTTTTTAAAACAGATGAATCACCAATGTTCATTACTTTTCCTAAAGTGGGTACGATGCCAACAAGGATATAACCTCATCTAAATTCCGAGTGTTTACAGAGTTGTTAAATCACTTTCAAGGAAGAAAAAAATTGGACAAATCAAAATAAATTGGATTGGGGGTGGGGGAGAGAAACCAACTGCATCAAGAAGGAATTGGTTTGTTTTTTGGTTGACGTAATTGCTCCAAACCAATAGACACCCAACTTAAATATTAATGTTTTTTTAAATGTAATTTTGAAATTTTGTTTTTATCTAATCAGGTATTTGGAGTTTCGTATTTGACACTCAATTAATTCTCCTCTTGCCGGATCAGCTCATTTTGCAGTAGAGTAATATCTTCAACTGGGATTACATGCTGAGAATTTTGTTAAAGAACTCAAGTGTTAAATCATGTGTATTAACAATTTTAGATTATTTTTTAATTTTTTTGGTAGAGTGATATATTTCCGGTTACATTATGTACTTTTGATTTAATGCGTCATTGCAGTATCATTAAATACTGCAGCTTAAATTTTATATGCACATTATTTGGGTATTTTAAAGGTAAAACAATTAAAGAAAACACCTCCATTCTAGATTTAAGAGTGCTTCTTCATACACCAGCAAAAAGTTCTTCTACACCATTTTATTTTTAAAAACCCAAAAATGCCCCTGGTGCTTTGGACACAAATATGCAAAGTTGGACAAGTGAGCTTCATTTGAACAGCTTCATTTCAAAAGCACAAAACATCCGTATAGCTTTGGGAACATCCGTATAGCTTATTGCAACAGCATTGGTGTTTTTGGGTGGCATTTGATTCCTTTCGGGTGGTTGTTGGTGGTTGCCAGAGTTGCAAAGCCGTCGACGAAGTGTGCAAAGGTAAGTGGTGCTGGTTGGTTTCGTACGGATTCGGTAATCCGTATGAGTTATACGGATTACCTAATCCGTATAGATCAGATGGATTAGTTAATCCGTATGATCCATAGGGATTAGGTAATCCGTATAAATCATACGGATTAGCCAATCCGTATGGATCATACGGATTAGTCAATCCGTATAGCTTGGAAATTGCTGAAAAAAAGCCTTTTTAAAATGTGAAAATTGTTGGGAACATGTATTTGCATAAGATTGAGTTTGTTTAGATAAATTAATTGATTAAATGAAGTTAATAAATTTAATTGTTGTATAAAAATAACAATAGATAAAATGAAACAATATAAATAAGGACAATTTAATTATAAGCGTGTCTATATTTATATGGTGTTCCACATGGAGTTCCACTTTGTGATTCAAAAGCAAGAGTGACCTATCATGTTTATTTCTAACAAAGGATTCCCATTTCGGGTTCCACAAGCATGCAATAGTGACCTATGATCTCACATTCTAACAAAAGCATCCCATTTCGGGTAGCACAAGCATGATTCAAAACCAAGATTCACCTATC
>CM023942.1:296289-392376 GCA_013407115.1 Glycine latifolia
ATCATGTTCATTTTTAACAAAAGAATCCCATTTCGGGTTCCACAAGCGTATCATCATGTATATTTGGATATCAAATGAAAAATCATGTGCCTAATTATTTAAAAAACAGTAATATACATAAAAAAATGGGTTATACGGATCAGGTAATCCGTATAAGCCATACGGATTGGGCAATCCGTATAAGGCCATCTTCTCCCTTTCACCACCCAAATTTAAAAACCTTACCTCACCGGCGCCGCCACAAAAAACCGACCACACCACCAAACACCACGTATGAGATGCGCAGCAAACCAAGCAACTCCACCAACCACCCACGCTGGAAAACCGCAGTTGAATACGAAGGAACGCAGAGGAGCGGAGGAGGGAGAAGAGAGAATTTGTGTTTTTAAATTTTATTAGTGAGGATAAATCCAGAAATACACTATTTGCTAATGGTGTAGTAGAAATGCAATATGGTGTATGAAGCACCAGTCTAGATTTAAAATGTGTAGGCCCGCTGACTAGGAATCCATCTAATTCATTCAGCCAGTTATCTAATCTCAACGAATGTTATAGTTGACAAAAAATAGTTGAAAATGTTAGTGAGTAATTAAATGTTGTCAAAATAATTTTTTGAAAATATTTGGTAAAATTAATTGTTCAAAATGGCTTATATAAATATAAAATTACACTAACAAATACGTTTATATGATACATATTTTTATTATATATTCTACTATTAATCTTATATTTATCTTAAAATATTCCAAACCAAGTATTAAATAAAATAAATTAGTATACTCTAAAGTATATGTCATATTTTTATTATGCTGATTAGTGTACTGGTTAAAATATTTCGAAGCATAGTGTTAAGATCATATAATAATTTATGTAAGTAGTTTAATGGTTTAAATAAATAGTATAAGAAGAGAAACCAAAAAATAATCAAATTCTGCTAAGAAAAAGGATAATAAGAAAAATTAATAAATGTTTTAAGGATAAAAAAATAAAAAAACATAAACAACAAGAAATTAGAATTTTAAAAATATTGTTTGAATTAAGGTATAAAAAATTGTTATAACCTACTAAAAAAAAGTTTATTTATCAAATATTGTTAAGAATGTTGGAAAAAAAATTCAAATAATTAAAAAACTAAAAACTTGGTGAAGTGTTTGCCAAGCATACACAAAGCCAAAACTATTTATTCAATTACTTCTCCCTTTATGATGCCCAAAGTACCTAATCAGTCTATGCTGTCAAAATGTTATTGTATAGTAACTCACTGTCCACTTTACCGTTAACTTTATTATACAAAGTACACCACTTTTTAAGAAAGGGGTGATTGACCAAATAGAGACATTTTATAAAACTTTTTTTTATATATTAAAAAGGTTCTTACAAAAAATATTACTAAATTTCGGTTTTTTTAGGCATGGTAGAACAAAATTATCAAGTTAATTAGCATTTTTTGTGTCACATTTTTTTATATAAAAAAAGGGGCTTGCAATCCACGTACGTGACATGTTACATTCACTTGATGACATTAAGTGAGTCAATATTGACATGTGCAAAATTATAATGTCATCTAGAGTTTTTTTAAAAAAGATATCTTCAGGCTTATAAGTGTCAACATTTGGTGAAAGTTGTCAGTGGTGCCATCCTTAGTAACATGTGGCTGATGTCCATAAAACTCACAAAACTAACCTAAACATATTTTTACAACTAAAACACTTGATCGACCAAAGACTTGAACCTCACAATGTGGTCATTGCTTCAAGCCAAAGACGGCTTGGCTTGAACCACACAATGTGACCAACAATGTTCCTTTAATTTTTTAAACACATAATTAACAAACATTATTTTTTTATCTGAGTGTTAAAATCACTTTAAGTTTTAATGTTTTCATAGGAAAACAGTAGAACTAAGTATACAAGTCAGCTAGTTCACTTAGGTTTGCAAATAAATAGGTTGAGTCAAGCTGACTCGTGAAATAAATGAGTCAATACAATGGTTGGTTTGTACTGTGGGCTATTGCTTGAGTGTTGGCGGGCACTATGGGCTAGTTAGTGGACCCTACATAAAAACATGAAAAGTTATGTTAAAAAAAGTTAAATAATAACCTAACAAACAAACAAAATATAATTACAAATAACAAACTTTAACAAGATGTCAAATTTAAACTACAGAACAATCAAGTATATATAAAATATAAATCCTATAATTAATTAGTTTATTTTTTAAAAGGAATATAAGCTATGTGAGTTTAATAATTAAGTTGGTACGCAAACCTGCAACTGCGTTGTAATAAACAAGTATTAAATATGGGAAAAAAACTAAAATATTATTTTTTTAATAATTAATTATGAATTTATTGTAGTTTGTAAACTATTTTCGCATCTATAGCAACGAGTAGTGCCTCACCTGGGCGTGACACATTCCGTCGCTAATACTTTTTGCGACAAAATATTGGGCGTGACCACAATATTCAGTCGCAAAAAGTGTTAGCGACTGAAATAAAGACCAAAATTAGCGTACGACTTTAAAATCAATTTTTTTATTTAGAGTATAATTTTTTTTCAATTTTTGAAATTAGTGTTGCGACCACAATATTGTGATTTTTTAATTTTTTAAACTGAAATTGTTAAAAAATTTGCAGTATAATTTTTTTTAAACGTACAACTTTAAAATCAATTTTTTTTACAACTTTAAGTTTTTATTATTATTAATATACGACTTCAAAGTCGGTCTAAAAATCAATGATGAAGATCGGTCTAAAAATACTTTAAAATTAGATAAAAATAACAATTAATAATATTAAATAAAAATTTATAAAAGCAACTTTCATTTCGGATAATTATTATATTAATTCTTTTGCTTTAATAAATTGATTAAGTTAATCGTTAAAGAAAAAACGTTGACCGTAAAGTAATGTGACGTGTCAGTGTATCATCATTGTTGCCAGTAAATATTATTGGTAACTTGATATTTAAATAAAATAAAATTTATTTTGTAATTATATAAAAAAAAAGAATAGCATTAACTATGTATATAAACTCCGAACGGTCATAACTTTTGATAGAAATGTCCGATTGAGGCATACGATAAGTCAAAACGCTTGAAATTAAGAGAAATAATTAAAAAAATAAAAAATAGCATGCAATTAACTAATTAAATAATTAAAAAAGTAGAAAACAAGAAATTTTTTGGATGCTTGAAGATTAAATCCTAATTTTGAGGTACTTAGAGGCATTTTTTGGAAAAAAAAATTATTTGACCAAATCTCCTTTGCCCATGCCTTCCTTTATCAATTTCGAGCGTTTTGACACAGACTACGCCTCAATCGGACATTCCTGTCAAAAGTTATGACCGTTCAAAATTTATATAGGCGCTTCAAAATTACATGTGTCTCAAAATAACACGTGTCACAACCACGTGAAATACGTTTGATGGGGGTGCGACTAGTTGCGTCCTAAATAGTTTTTAAACTACAATAAATTTGTAATTTATTATTAAAAAAATAATATTTTAATTTTTTTCCCACTAAGTCTGTATGGATCGACGACTTGCAGTAACTATATATGGGCTACCCTTAACAGCACTAAGGCCTAAGCGTGCTGTTAAACTAGCCAGCTCGCTAATCATACCTATATATCCAGTTTTAGGAAACACTTTAGTGCTCAATGGAGCAGAAACTTTTACAAAGTAATAGTAATAGCAACGGAGAGAATAGTACAGTATATCTACATATATACTGGGTCAACTCCTATTATTTATAGGCATTAGTAGATAGTTATCAGATAGACATAGTAGCATATGATAGAAGTTCATTCCAATGACGTTATTGTTAATTTTAAGTTTTGACTTGCTTGTAATCATTTATCAATTAATAATGGATTGATTCCTGAAATGATGGAGCGATTGACTAAGCACGTCTCAGGAATAATTCTGTACCAGATCGGACGAGATAGTTTTGAACGAGGGTCTTCGATCAGCTCGAAATGTGGATGGTGGTGTTATCTGTAAAATTGAAAATAAACTTATGTTTGAGAGTTCGTGAAAAAAATAATTTTTATAAAAAATATTTTATTCAACATTTTTTTATTTTATTTTCTTTTTTTTCTAATATTACAATAATCTATTTATAGACTATAATATACTCTTTAATAATTTAAAAGACTTAAATCTTATTAATAATCATAATCTATCATTAAAATTTATTATAATTATTCATAATTATAAATTATAATCAAAACTCATTATAGTCATTTATAATTATAAACTATCATCATTATTGATTATTGACCTTTCATTCTCCTAAAAACTATTAATTAAACCATTACTCTTTTAAGTTTACTCATTATCTTAATTTGCATGTTATTGTAACAGTGGATAGTAACCATGTTAGTTAAGGATTGTAAACCAAGTTGCCTAGCTAGTCTTCAGACTCATTTGAATCGAAAATGGAATTGTTAAAATGATATATATGATTTTGTGTTGGTCCGAGATAAACTTAAGAAAGTGATTAAATTGAGTTTATAAATTTAGTAAAATAATTATGATAAAATTTCAAAAATAAGAATAAATAATCAAATTGTAAAGAGGATAAAACACAATAAGTTTTAATCGAAAAAAAACTCCTAAGTTCAATAGGAGAAAACAACCATATCCATTATAAGTGCAAAACCTATTCTACCATTATACAAGTCAATCACAAACCTAACTTTAGATTTATATGACTTTTTTTCAAACATTATTTCTCCATAAAGTTTTTTACTCAATTGTTGATTTAACTCTAAATCAGACTTTTATCAAATATTTCAAAGTTACCTTAAAGCTTCTAAGTCTAAACAGAAGACACAATATAAACATGTGAGCAATTTATTAAAGAATATTTGTAATTCAAATTGCTACTATAACTCAAGAATAATTCACACATTTTTTCAAACCCCATGATACTCTATTTATATACAGGATCAATACATTTTTTATTTTCAAATTTTTTTTCTATTAGTTTTGATAACAATAAAATTTTGTTCAGATTTTATTAGTTAAGCTTATTTATCAAATCAGAAAAAGACGTTATCTATAAAATTAAATAAACAAATTTTTCTAATCAACTTAATCTGATAAGACATTTATCAATAAAATAAACTTTATCTACATGTATTATATCCATTTTATTTGTCCTTTATCCAATTTTATTGAAAAAGTTCAAGTAATAATCTAAGTCAATAAAATTAAATAAATTTACTCTTGCAAACTTTTTAAATGATGGGTTCTAATCTTCTTTTCTGTCTATCAATGTTTAAATTTTCTTTTGAAACTTATAGTTAAATTACATTAATTCTCTATTTTGACTCAATACCTTAATATAATATATGACTCATTGTTAGCATCAAAACTTGATGTGGAACATTTTTTAATTTCTCAAATTAAAAATAAAGACACGGTGGTATTGTGATTTTTCTTTTCTTCGCTTCAACTCCATGTACCCAAAATATTTGTTTATGATTAGTGCCAAAATAAACAAACGAGCTTAATCAATTCTGGAAGCATATAGGATTACACATATTTTTGGCACGCGGACGCAATAATGAATAGTGGGTGGGTGATGGAGGTCCCACAACGTCGACTTGATTGCATTGCATAATAAACACGTGTACGCACTCGTCATTTGCAATTTGCAATTTGCAATTTGCAATAGTCTCTTTGTTCTCAAATAGGAAAGTGACATTGGCTCTTTCTTTCTCAAGACAGCATTTTGATTTGCATATGCTTTCATTTCACTATTCCGGCAAATTTCCACTAGCAAGCAGAAGCAGGTACATCACCAATAACTCTCTCCATAATGATTAGTGTTTTTGTTACAGGCAGCACAATCACCTCATGCATATGCATGTCTTGTTGCTATTGCCTTTTAATTATTCGCACTATCTTTACGTTAAATATATTAGCAATTAATTATCACCTAGCTAGCTCGCTCGTTCCTCAAGTTATAGTTCTAGGTGTAGCAGTAGGTATACATAACCTAACCTATCCTATCATCATATTTCTTGCCAAACTAGTACATCAGTATAAAACTGTGACGGACTTTATCAATAATCTCTTTCCACGTATGCACTACTTTATACTTGATATATAGTTCTGGACTGTGTTTAATTCAACTCGACCTTGAGGGATGGGCACCAACAAAAGAGACCTACACTCGACTCAATTCGGTAAGAAAAGACTGTTTTATGTTACATAAAGTAATTAGGTTAACACAAAATTCAACTGGGAAAGATTCGAGCTGGCCTGGTTACGATAATGTGATAAGAGCTAATTATTCTATTTCCACTCAACCATGGAATATATATGTGGCCTTTTAATTTAAAAGTTGGATTCTTGGAATAAGGTCAATCTGAATCCACATTAAATCAAATGGAGGACCTCGCTCCAATTGTGCCTCAACCTAGTGTTGAATTCGTACCACTTATGGTCTGTTAAGCCAATCAATTAATTTACGCACACAAACCATTTTTCTTTTTCTTTTTCTTGATATTAGTATTACGCATCCCGCATCCGACAATTTAATAGTTGTAACTTGTACGAATCTATGGTTAATTACGTGGGAAATTTGAAGCTTCAATAATTCGCGTTAAGGGGTACTATTTTGTAAAAAATAAAGAGTAAGGACGAAGCTAATTCTTTGTGCACATGGTATCTAAGAGAAGAAATATCAGTGCATCACTTCCACAAATTTAATTATTTTTGGAGAGTGGATTTAATGTTTAAGAATACTTTTGCCCGTGACTAAACATGGCGTACTAAATTGTTCGTGTTTAAAATACGGAAGATATGACAAACGCGGCCAGCTCTCACCCCAAATAAAAAAGATGACCCTTGGTTTATACTTTTAATTTTTTTAATTCGAGCCCACCACACATTCCATCCTCACATTGCATCAATCTTTATGTCCATGTTAAATCCTAGTGCACAAATTTAATTCAATATATGATACGTATTTATGTGGTGGGAAAGGATATCTTATGGAGTGGACATATGGTCTAATTTACACAACTGAATTATCTCACTTTAGAATATTTCACCCTAAAATTTTAGAAGCAAGTGATTTAGATAAATAAGTAAATAATAGATTATACTTCAATATAAAGAGAAAGTTATTTAATACATATTCCTATAGGATATCCCTTTAATCTTATAGGCGGTTGCCGCCATAGTTATTCGGCAGGTTAAATCTAAAATTTATTATTTACTTATTCTATCTATATTCCATTTTGATTTCAGTTTCTGAATAAATATTTTGACGCATTTCTCCATGCTCCTCAAATTGAATATTTGTAGGAGATAGACGAGAGTAATAATTTCTAAGTTTAGGATATGGTCGATTTATTGTTCTTCTTAATTTATTTATTTCTAGATTTTCTTCATGTAAATATTTATTGTAAATTTTTCTATACTTAATTTTTCTAGATTCTTTCTAATTTCTTCTATTTTATTTTCTGTTTGATTCCTTAATTTTATTAACTCTAAATCTTTTTCAGGTACATTCATTATCTTATATATAGGTTTATCCATAGGTTTTATTATAGACTTAGTGCCTGAGGTACT
Organism: Glycine latifolia; assembly: GCA_013407115.1. Classification (NCBI taxonomy): domain Eukaryota; kingdom Viridiplantae; phylum Streptophyta; class Magnoliopsida; order Fabales; family Fabaceae; genus Glycine; species Glycine latifolia. Next base: position 303,880 of record CM023942.1, read on the forward strand.
GGTTTCATTAGATTGAATTTCTAATCTATTTAAGTGTGTTGACATAGTATTTGAAATAAATTAATTAAAAAGAACAATCAACCAACCATATTCTAAACTTAGAAATTATTACTCTCGTCCATCTCCTATAGATGTTCAATTTGAGGAGTGTGACGTGTGTGACATGTATATATAGATGTAAAATAATGAGTAATGGGCATCGAGAATTCTAGTGAACAATTTCTAAAATTCCTTTGCTTTTTAAAAACCTTTGCAAGATTTTTCAGTTTTTGTTTCTATTTTGCATACTTGTCCTTCTTCAGGATTATCTAAGATCTGTTTTATTTGGTAAAGAGTATCTAATCCATTTTAAAACTTTATTAAGAGGTTTATAGTTAATTACTAATCTTGGAGCTCTTCTTTCAACTTTTGAGGCTTTCATAACAAAATCTAGAACAACTCCAAGGGAATTTAGAAGACCTAATTAATCCTTCATCAAGATATTTATGTATTTTCTTTTTAGAGTGTGTTTGGATAGAGAATTTTAATTGAGGAAAGTAATTTATCAGAGAATTTAAAATTCATTGTTTGGAGATTTTTATATGAAGAATTTAAATTTTTGGAATTTTAAACAACTAAAAATGTGAAATTTGAATTTCCTTCTAAAAGGTGATAAATTGAAATTCTCTTCTTCTATAGAAGCTTTAACCGCATCACTTTTTGCTCCGTCTCCATCATAGATGAGTACTTCGACCTCCGCCACTCTCATGATACCCACCTCAAATGTCTCTTCGTGCATGATGTTCAAAATTTAAAAAATGAAGAAATTCAATTTTTTTATCCAAATACAAAATTTTGAAAATGAATAAATTTAATTTCTTTATCCAAACACATAATTTTTAAAATAAAAAAATTTTAATTGATACATTTTAATTTTTCTAAATTTTTAAATTTCCTACACTTCTAAAATACTCCATCCAAATATACTCTTATTGTATTCTAAATATTATTCATGATTCATTTGTATAGCTCTAACTTCTGTGGTTATATTTTTTCATTAAAGTTATGCATATAGGGTAAACTAATTTCATATATATATATATATTATAAAGGGCTCCTTCAAATTGATCGCATCAATTCCGTAAGTACCGCCTCACGCATTACTTACGTACATATACAGACAGGAAACATGTCTAATTTTAATCATACAATTATGAATTACTATATTTAATTATTTTTAAGATTAATATTCAATAATTTATTTTAGTTATACGATTATAAATAATTTGTAATACTGTCACCCAATGAGTATTATGTTTACCGATCCTAGACGATTAGTCAAATAAAACAAGACAGAATCACATATGATAGATAAATCACATGTTTGAATTCTTATTTGTCTCCTTAGAGCGAGACAAATGTAAGTATTCATATTTTCCTCTTTCCTAAATTTATGTGATAAATAAAAAGAAAAAAAAAATATTATGTTGACTAAGTATTTCTCTTATTTTACACACAAAATATGGTAGCATATGATAAATTTTTTTGGAATAATGTGCACTCACAATTTTCTAGAAAGATTAGTCATTATTTTTTGTGAAAATTACTTCATGCCAATGTCATCATGATCAATTGTACTTGACAATTGTGTTTGATTATTTGATAACATGATAAAGTCAATACACTAATGAGTTTTATACTATTGTTATGGTTGTTACTTGAGACCTAATTAAAAGCAATATTTTTAAAAAAAGACTAAAACTAAAAATTTATATGGATCAAAAGATGACTTAAGCCCATAGAGTAATATGTTTGGTGTCTGGAAGCCAAAATTATATGCAAGCAGAGGCAGGCCTGGTAGTTAACATTCCAATTTCCTTTAAAAAATAAATTTGTGTTAACGACCAAAACTCGTTTTAGTCCTAGATATATCTTTTTCCATAACAACCTTTGTAACAAAACAAATTAAAATATATAACATAGTACACCGCAAAAGGACAAAACAAAGATGACCAGTTGTAGCCAAAAAGAGCACTGATTTTTTACACCCGATAAATGCAAATGCTTGTTGACATCCATAATTATTTTTTATAATGTTTTCTAATTACATCATATTAGTAATTATATTAATTATTTATATAAAATAGTTATTATGGCATCCGAAATCATGATAGTTTGTATTAATTTCAACATAATATGTAATTTAACTTAATAAGTTTTAAAAAATTAGAAGTACATATATAGGAAGTTAGAATTATATATAAAGATGTAGTCGTCGTAGACTACGTTATGAATTTATCATGTCATCCAGTGCCCACAGTCCGCACGCCGATGAATAATTTTGAGCCAGAAGAAGGCAACATCAAATCAATATTCAACGCCTCAACTCCATAACCATGCCACCAGCTTAGCTTACGCGTTAGGGAGGGAGCATGTATGTCAAATTCTAATCATACTCATATTTATTTAAATTACTATAAGATTAAAGTAAGATAGTTATTATATGGTAGGATGTAATAAATATTTTAGAGGCACATGCGGAATAATATTTGGTGCACGTCATATACAGGATGGGTGTAGGGTGTGTGTGTGTGTATATATATATATATGGTGCTGCTTAGAAGATGATTGTAAGAAAAATAAGAAAATGAAGAAGGGAATAATGGTGATGGTTCCGTATCCGGCACAGGGACATGTTAGTCCCATGCAAAAGCTAGGCTGGGGGTTTGTGAGGCAGGGGTTTGAGGTAGTGATTGTGATCCCCCAATTTATTCACCGGCAGATAGCGGCGCTTCAGAAGGAGAAGGAGGATGAAATAAAGTGGGTGGCTCTTCCAGACGAAAAGGAAGCTGCTGGAAGCCGAGATTTCTTTGGCATAGAATCGGCCATGGAGAACAGCAGCATGGCAAGTCACTTGGAAGCCCTGCTCCAGAAGATGCCTGCAGAGGAAGGTGCTCACGTGGCATGTTTGGTGGTTGACTTATTGTCTTCTTGGGCCATAGATGTAGCCGATAGGTGTGGGATCCCTTGTGCTGGCTTTTGGCCCGCCATGTTCGCCACATACCTCTTCATTGCTGCCATACCTCACTTGCTCCGCCTTCGCCTCATTTCCAATACTGGTTCATTTCTCTTTTTTTAATTACTAGCTTTCTTCAAATTTCACAACCTCTTGCACATATTTTCATGATTCTTTCAGAAAAAAAACAAACAAATTTTGTCTTCAGCACTTAAGCGTACGGCAACTCTACATTTATTGCCCTGATAATTCCACCGGTTTGACAGTTAGTCATAACCAACCATCCGACATACTATATGAATGCGATTATGAATGGGCAACCCATACTCAATGCTCATAGCTTTAGTACAGTATCTTCTTTGGCTGTTAGTGAAACTGAAAACTTTACATTATTTTACTACTACTACTACTATCCTGACCTTTTTTGTTAGGATAAATTTCACATGCAATGTCTCTTAAATGTTTTTAATATAAATCTTTATTAAAATGAAACTTTCTTTATGATAAACGAACCACGCCAAAACCACATAAGCAATTGTTATATATATGCACTTTGTTCTTTTTATCTCTTTTATCCATCACTCTCCTTTCCGTCCAAAACGTGATTTACACTCGACATTTTTTCCAATTATCTATTTATGATATTAATGACACCAACAGCAACTACAGCATAGGAAATAATGTCGGATACTGGAGAATTTGTATTTAGTCTAATCTAATGTTAATTTAAAGTGCCTATTTAGTTTGTTTACCTAATTAATTAATAAGGAGCACATAGAGTGATGTAAAGAATTTTTTATTTACGAAATGAGATTATCTATGTTTTTATACCCCAATAGCTGATGATGTTGCATGCCCTGTGTTGGCAGGACTTCCGCAACATGAGGGAAATTTCAGCCTTGAACCTGATCTGCCGGTGATTTCAACAGAGGACCTGCCATGGCTTGTTGGAACAGATGCTGCAAGGAAAGCAAGATTTAAATTTTGGAAAAGAACTTTGGAGAGATCAAGTGCTCTGAAATGGCTCCTGGTGAATTCCTTTCCTGATGAAAGCAAACTCGAATTGGCAAACAACAAGAACAAGTTTACAGGTTGTCCACGTGTGTTTCCGATAGGCCCTATTTGTAATTGTAGGAATGATGGTGAGTTGATGAGAAAAAGTGTGAGCTTTTGGGAAGAAGATATGAGCTGCTTGAAGTGGCTAGCAAAGCAGAAGGCGAAGTCAGTTGTATACATCTCATTCGGGAGTTGGGTGAGTCCCATTGGGGAAGCAAAGTTGAAAAATCTAGCAGTGGCACTCGAGGCTTCAGGGAGGCCTTTCATTTGGGTATTGAGGTCCACTTGGCGCCAAGGCTTACCAGTTGGGTTTTTGGAAAGGGTTGTGAAGCAGCAAGGCAGAGGCATGGTCATTTCTTGGGCACCACAGAATCAGATTTTGCAGCATAACTCTGTGGCTTGTTATATCACGCACTGCGGCTGGAATTCCATATTGGAGGCTTTACAGTTCCAAAAGAAATTGCTTTGCTACCCGGTGGCAGGGGACCAGTCTGTCAACTCTGCCTATGTTGTTCAGGTTTGGAGGGTAGGCTTAAAACTCAATATTGGCCTTGAACCAAAGGATGTTGAAGAATCACTTGTAAGGGTCATACAAGATAAGGAAATGGATACCCGGTTAAGGATATTGAATCAAAGAATCATGGGTGGCAATAATAATAAGACGGGAGCTCTCATGTTGAAAACCTTCCTCCAAGATCTCAGCAAGGCTAGGTCTACAACTACATGAATTATTACTCCATGCACCTCTTTGTCAACACCCTCACCGATAAAATTACTATTACTCTTTCTGAAGGCATTGTAATATTCAGACGGAATAATCGACGACACTCCACCTTGTCTTTAGCCTCTGTGGTCGCCATGTCTAGTTCACTTGAATCAATGTATATTTTTGTTTTAGTTATTATAATACCTTCCCCCCTTTTATGTGTATTATTATAAGAAATTGCAATGGCGCTCTGATAGTATGTTTTATTACAAAATCTTAATTTGGCTATACTTGGTTGAACTTGTGTACATGGTCTTGTTCTTGCTCTCTGTTCATGCTTATTTCTTCAGTTATCTTAAGTAATTGTTTCTATTTCATTATACATTTAAGTCTTAGACATAATTTTAATTTCTAAATGTTTAAAAAGAAAGAAAATTTCTACCACTTTGATCACAACTCAATTCAAATTTAATATGTAAATTCAGATATAAATGAAATGAAACAAAAATAATTAATTTTTTACTCCTCAGGTCAACACAATTATATATGATTACATTAATTTTCAAGATGCACATATATCCATTTAAAACATAATCTAGCATGTGCGTACATATATACACTCATTATATTCATGTTATATAACAAATAAATCCATATTATGCATGTTATACCAAAAAAAAAATATAACAACTACTAATCTACTCATTCCTGTCTATTAGTACACGTTATACCAATATATTGGACTGAAGTTTACTGGTTTTGGCAGTGGAATGAATTAGAAATACACAACAACCAACAAATGAGCACTAAAGTCTTTGTAGCCAAGAGTTAATCTAAAATAAAATGCACATCATCAAGACCAGATAGTATGGTCTATTTTGCCCAAGCACGCAAATGTGAATTATTATGTTTCATTGACGATTAACAAAGCTGTCGTGGTGGTGGGTTGGCAGAGCCTTTCTTCATTCAAGAAATGTGCTAGACCAGATAGTATTATACTCGTGCAGATCTGGATTTTGCATGCCCCCATAAGGGAACGAGGTAGGATTTAACTCATATTTTTGTCATTTTCGGTTACAAGGGAGATGTGGCTTTTAGACCTTTTCTTTCTAATTCTGCTCTGAAGGAAATTCTGAAGTGATTTCTTTATGGAAAGGCCTCGCGAGACATGTATTAATAAGGCTCCAGAATGCAAGCCTGTGCTTCCCTCCATTTCTCGACTTGCTAACCATATTATCACTCTTGCCTGCATATATTTTTATAGTTTAAATCATGAATATGGTGGGAATGCAGTGAGAAATAATCTTAAATTATTATTGATATGATTTATAATATAGTTTTATAAAAATTACCAAAATTATCATATATGATATATTATGACTGGACCATGGTGTAACATTATTTTATAATACTTATGCATAGTTTATTTTCTCTTAATCATTTTGTTTTACAAGCATTCATTTAATTTAATTTAACCCCATCTAATTTTAATAATTATTTTCTTCCAATCAAAATTGTATAATTATTGGCAGGAAACATTTTTTTGTCACATTTTTACTTACCTTCTAGTCTATCTCTTTTTCTTCATGAATATGAGGGTTAAGATAAAAAGAAATTGTATAATTATTTTATTTTATTAATTTCTTTTAATTTCACAAGCGCTTCTCCCATTTTGTGAGCTAAATGCTGATTTCCAGTTTCAGAGAAGAAGATAAAGCATAAAAACATGGTTTAAAAACATAGAAGGTTGGAAGATATAACGTATAATTAGGCATATTAATCACCTGAAGTTCTGCCGTGTCAAAAATGCATTGGCGTCCATTATGAAGAATAGCTACAAGTTTATTGTGTATGTTCAACGTCCCATTCCTACAAAAATCTTACAGAAATGAGAAGAATTAGCAAATAACGTAAGAAGAAATCCACTTGCTTAATTCCTGAGATATACAAATGAAGGGAATCATAACGAAAATACTGAAAATAAAGAGTCCAGATTGCTTGCATTGAACGATGGGGATGAGGAGACGAAGACTGAAGACGAAGATCCAAATAGCAGTTTCTCTTCATATATTAATTTGAAAATTGAAAAATGGAACTACTTTGTAATGGGTAACAAAGATATGGCAAATTTCAAGTCCTGCCAATTAATTTGCAAATATTGGAGAACTCAAAAAAACACATGGAGTTAGTTGATTTGAAGGGTGTTATATATATACAAATATAGCTAGCTAGGAAGTTAAACTTGAAAAAATATCTTTGGGAAATGTGGGAAATGAGTTACACATGCCCAAAACTATTCATTATGGTTATATAGCTCTTATCAGTTACGTACCCGTGGCATTCAGCATCAATCAATGCCTTACTAACTCGATCTGTATTTTCATGTGCCTTATCTAAGTTGACAACTACCATTGTTTGCTCTTCTAAAGTAGAAAATTACCCAAATTGGAAATTTGGCCACTTGGTCGACTTGAGTTGGTTTTACTTTCTGAGTGTAACCACTCTTATTGCATTATGCATCTCTTATACGTGTTCCCTCTAATTTCTTTCACGTGATAGAATTCATTTTTTTTTAAAAAAAACATTTTTTATTTGTTGCATGAATTTATATATAAAATACCCTTAAATTTCAATCAGCTGCCTATTTTCCTTTCTTCAACCAAACCCTTTTACATGTTAGGGATATCGGGGTGCGCAAGCCTCTCTTCCCACAAACAACAAATAGGGAGTCTCACAGACTCAACCCTCTCAAACGATCAAATAGTAATAATGTGCGGAAACGTGTATAAACAAATGCGAGAAAGAGCAGGAGAGAAAAACACAACAATATAGCTTAACGTGGGAGAAAACCTCAATGAGGAAAACCCACGGGACCTTGTCCAGAAACAATCCACTATATCAATAATAATGATTACAAACACTCAACAGCCTTTCGCTGGAGTCACGCTCAACCTCACCAACAATGGAGGGAACTCTCTCTCTACAAGGGTTGCTTACTCAACCTCTCGAAGACTCTCACAGGAAGCTCTCTCTTCACTGTGCTCTCAATCTGTTTCAGGTCTGGGTCAGGGTCACCATCCTCCATCTATAAATGCTGTATTTATAGAGAGGAATTAGGTTTAGGGATTTCTGTTCCCTAAACGTGAATGGGTCGATGTCAACACCCTCGGGAATTGGACCCAAGTCAAAATTCCTCTTTCCAGCGCTTGGGGGATTTGGGCCAAGCATTAAACGGAAACTTATCCAACCAATCTCCCCCTTCCGTTTCAATGCGTCACAATTGGCAACCCGTCATCATCTAGTCTTCCACTAAGGTCCGGGGTCTACTATTCACAACCCCGCCTCCATACTTCGGCTTCATCATGCCGAGTTCCTGAGCCCGGCTCCTTCACAACAATCTTCGAACTTCATTGCTGGCACCGACTTTGTCATCATGTCAGACCAATTCTGACTTGTGTGCACTTTCCCAAGTGTGAGCTTTCCAGCCTCTACCGCATCCCGGATCTAGTGATACCTCACATCAATGTGCTTGGTGCGGGAGTGGTACGTTGAGTTCCTCGCCAAGTGAATGGCGCTCTGGTTGTCACACTTCAGCTCATACTTGTCCTGATCATGGCCGAGCTCCTGGAGAAAACACTTCATCCACAACAACTCTTTGCACGCCTCGGTAGCGGCTATGTACTCAGCCTCAGTAGTCGATAGTGCCACACACTTCTGCAGTCTTGACTGCCACGAGATTGCCCCTCCAGCCAGGGTCATCAAATATCCCGTTGTCGACTTCCTCGAGTCGGAATCTCCCCCTAAATCAGCATCCGAGTAGCCTTGCAACCCAGCCTCGCCTTCTCCAAATCGAAGACCCAACTTGGTAGTACCTCGGAGGTATCTGAAGATCCACTTCACTGCTTCCCAGTGTTCCTTGCCGGGGTTCGAAAGATACCGGCTCACCACTCCAACTGTATACGCCAGGTCGGGTCGAGTGCAAACCATTGCATACATCAAGCTTCCGACTGCAGATTGGTATGTGATCTTCTCCATCTCATCTCTGTCTTCATCTGATCTCGGACATTGCCTCTCATTCAGCTTCAAATGTCCGGCCAAGGGGGTGCTCACTGTCTTGGCTTTGTCCATGTTGAATCTCTTCAAGATCTTTTCAACATATCTCTCCTGACTTAGCCACAATAGCTTCTTCTTTCTATCCCGGATGATCTTCATCCCAAGGATCTGCTTTGCTGGACCGAGGTCCTTCATCGCGAAGGACGATCTCAACGCCTCCTTCAGGGCGGAAATCTTCACCTTGTCTTGTCCTACTATCAGCATGTCATCCACGTATAGTAGCAAGATCAAGAAATCACCAGTCTCATACCTCTTCACAAAAACACAGTGGTCGGCATCCGTCTTCATGAACCTATGGTCTGTCATGAAGGAATCAAACTTCATGTACCACCGGCGATGTGCTTGCTTCAAGCCATAGAGACTCTTCTTCAGTCGGCATACCATGCCTTCACATCTCGGAGCTTCAAACCCTTCAGGTTGCTCCATGAAGATCTCTTCCTCCAGCTCACCGTGAAGAAATGTCGTTTTCACATCCATCTGCTCTACCTTCAGGTCCATAGTAGCTGCCATTGCTAAAACAGTCCGGACCGAGGTCATCTTCACAACAGGAGAGAAAATCTCATCAAAGTCTATCCCCTTTTTCTGGTTGCAGCCTTTCACTACAATTCGAGCTTTGAATCTCGGCCTCTTGCCGTTCTCCTCCTGCTTGATCTTATACACCCACTTGTTCTTCAGAGCTCGCCTCCCCTTGGGTAGCTCGGTCAGCTCATACGTCTGATTCTTATGCAAGAATCTCATCTCATCCTGCATGGCCTTCTCCCATTCTCCACATTCTGGGCTCTCCACCGCCTCATCATAACTCTGGGGTTCACCCTCCTCAGCAATTATGGTATATTCATCAGGTGGATACCTTGTAGAAGGTCTTCTTTCTCTAGTGGGGTATCTCGATTGTTCTTCTTCTTCATCCTCAGAACCCGGTTCTTCACTTTCATCCCAGATCCCAGTATCATCGGCTTCTTGCTGGTCATCATCTTCAACATCGCCTTCAGCGATTTCATCATTGGTCTCTCCCCCTGCTTCAGCGTGCACTCGAGGGACGGGTTCTTCACTTCGGACAGTAACCCGGACTTGGGGCTTCGAGATGTCATGGATGGTCTCATCCTCATGGAAGACTACATCTCGGCTTCTCATAATCCTCTTGTTGATTGGATCCTACAGTCTGAAACCAAACTCGATTTTCGGCGAACCGAGGTATATGCACTCCTTCGTCTTAGCATTCAGCTTAGCCCTTTCATCTTTAGGGACATGCACAAAGGCTCGACATCCGAACACCCTCAGGTGATCATAGGTCGCTCTCCAACCTGTCCAGATTTCTTCTAGAATATCTCCCTTCAGCGGTCGAGATGGTGAGAGATTTATCAGATCGACCGCGGTTCTCACTACCTCTCCCTAATATGCTTTTGACAACCCTGCATTGGAAAGTATACTTCGGACCTTCTCCTCGATAGTCCGGTTCATCCTCTCAGCTAGCCCATTCAGTTGAGGTGTCTTGGGGGGGCGTCTTTTCCAGTCTGATCCCGGCTTCTCTACAGTAAGCTTCAAAGGGACCCCTGTACTCACCACCATTATCTGATCTGCCACCTTCAATCTTTTTCCAGTCTCCCTTTCCACCATGGCGTGGAACTCCTTAAACGATTGGAGAACCTGGTCCTTAGTCTTCATAAGGTAAACCCACACTCTGCGGGAGTGGTCATCAATGAAAGAGACAAAATACTGCACTCCTCCAAGCGATCTCTCCGACATGGAGCAAACGTCAGTATGGACGAGGTCAAGTATGCACCTCCGTCTCCTGGGCTGATCCGATCTCATAAACGAAACCCAGTGCTGCTTTCCAGCTAGGCAGTGTGAGCAACTCTCCAGCACTTGACCCTTCAACCCGGTCAATAACTCTTTCTTCTCCAAAATCTCAAGTCCTTTCTCGCTCATGTGGCCGAGACGCTTGTGCCCTAGACTTGATCCATCAAACACCGTGTTGGCTTCATCGCCAATCATCCTTCCTTGCATCACATACAAGGAGCCTTCCTTCTTTCCTTTAGCCATCACCAAACTGCTTTTGGCCAGCTTCCATCTACAGCCCTCAAAGCTGTTCACTAATCCGGCGTCATCAAGTTTTCCCACTGAGATTAGGTTCAACCGCATGTCAGGTACGTGCCTCACGTCCTTGAGCACGATCCGGCACCCTACTTCTGAGGTCAAGGTCACATCGTCGATACCAACAATCTTGCTGGTTACCTGATTCTCCATCTTCACAGCTCCAAAATCTCCACTCTGGTAGGAGGAGAAAAACCTTCTGTGGGGGGTCACATAGAAAGAAGCGTCTGAATCCATTATCCAAGCACAGTCATCGAAGGCAACATTCACGGATTCATCCTCTCTCAGGAGGAATACCTCGGCATTGGCACTGGCAACTACCGTCGTAGTGTTCTTCACCTCTTTCTTCTGCTGCATGCTCTGGTCTGACTTCACAGAGCCATTCTGCTCATCTTTTTGCAGAATCAAGTAGTCAGACTTCTTGTGTCCGGGCTTCCCGCAGTAGAAACACTTCAGTTCACTCTTCGGTCTTGACCGATCTCGGGCTCCATCCCGTCTCTCACGACCCCGGCTCTTGCTTCGAGCCCGGTAGTTGGACTTACTCCTCTCAGCCACGTTGGCATCAAATGTGCTGGTTACACCCCGTTCTCTTCTCCTGGCTTCTTCATTCAGGAGGCTGTCTGTCACGACATCCATCTCCAGTTTCCTTTCAGGAGCCGAGTTGCTCAACGTCACCACCAGAGTATCCCAGCTCTCCGGCAATGAACTCAGCAACAACAAAGCCTGCATCTCGTTGTCAATTTTCATCTCGGCCTTGGACAACTGGTTCACAATACCTTTGTATGTGTTGAGGTGCTCGATCATGCTCATCCCATCCCGGTACTCCAGCTTCACAAGCCGACGGATGAGATGTGCCTTGTTCCTGGGAGTTTTCTTCTGAATCATGGACTCCAACTTGTTCCACAACTCGTACGCATTCGTGAACTCGAACACATGCTCAAAGACAGACTTATCAGTATACTTCCTGATCGTGGCCACCGCCTTGCGACTCAGGATCTCCCACTCCTTGTCGCTCTTGCCCGCCGGTCTCTCATCAAGGACAATGGGCTCATGCAAATCCTTGCAATACAGATGATCTTCCATCATCGGCCTCCAGTAGGTGAAGTTGTCTGCGGCCAACTTGAACATATCCTCATCATGGGTAATACCACCACTGGTCTCCATCCTGTCTCCTTTCTCCTCTCAGAACCCGCCAAACCTGGGAGCTCTGATACCACTCTGTTGGGGATATCGGGGTGCGTAAGCCTCTCTTCCCACAAATAGCAAACAGGGAGTCTCACAGACTCAACCCTCTCAAACGATCAAACAGTAATAATGTGCAGAAACGTGTATAAACAAATGTGAGAAAGTGCAGGAGAGAAAAACACAACAATATAGCTTAACGTGGGAGAAAACCTCAACGAGGAAAACCCACGGGACCTTGTCCAGAAACAATCCACTATATCAATAATAATGGTTACAAACACTCAACAACCTTTCGCTGGAGTCACGCTCAACCTCACCAACAATGGAGGGAACTCTCTCTCTCTACAAGGGTTGCTTACTCAACCTCTCGAAGACTCTCACAGGAAGCTCTCTCTTCACTGTGCTCTCAATCTGTTTCAGGTTTGGGTCAGGGTCACCATCCTCCATCTATAAATGCTGTATTTATAGAGAGGAATTAAGTTTAGGGATTTCTGTTCTCTAAACGTGAATGGACCGAGGTCAATACCCTCGGGAATTGGGCCCAAGTCAAAATTTCCTTTTCCAGCGTCTGGGGATTTGGGCCAAACATTAAACGGAAACTTATCCAACATTACATATCTCTATGTTAGTCATTTTCCTCTAGTAACTTCTACGTACTCTGCTAACTCATCACTATTTCATTTTCATATCAGCACAGATTATTATAAGAAGCTATTCGATGAGGACCTTAGTTAAACATTTTAAATATTATTTCAATTATTCCGGCATATATTTAATAATTCCATCAGCACTAATAAGATCCTTAGTTTTTTCCGCACAGAACTTCCTATTATTTGTTGAAAAAATGACTAACAAATTGACTGTAATCAGTTTTCAACTAATTTTTAGTCAAGTTCCCCAAAGATAGTCTTCAACTTAAAAAGAAAACAAAGGCAATATCTGAGAGTTATAATATTTATATTTCTTTTTTCTACTATATCTTTTACTACTGTTTTTCTTCAATTTTTTTTATCATATTATTTATCTCACATTTCTCCTATAATAAAAATTGTATAAATTTGAACTAGAAACCTAATTTCTTAAAATCTAACCCGATCAAAGAGTATTACACACTTATATTGTTCTCATGTTTCACATGCCAAGTGTGAGCCATTTTTATTGTATTTGGACGTGTGTAGTTGTTCTACCTCAGAAAGAGCAACATATATCTAAGAAATCACGTGCTCCACTTCATAGGCCTAATATGCCAAGATTTTTTTGAGCCAATGGGACATAAGAATACGTAGCAAAGTGAATTTTAACCAATTGACGACTGTAAAGTGATTTATTTTGAAAAGAATGTTGACATTTTTCATGTAATTATGTAAAAAACAAGTAGAAAAGGGTAAATAGTAATTAAGAATGAATGGTAACATTAGTTGCATTTCCATGTTAATGGGGGATAAGGACGTGGGGAAGTGAGAATAAGGCATGAGGAGGGAATTTAAAAAATAAAATGAAGAAGGAAGTGGAAGAGTCAAGAGTAAAAAATGAGGACAAAACACCCAATCCCTCTAAGATGGACGCGGCTACTACATAGTGCTATTTTTTTTTCCCACAAGTTCCATACGTGATTAAAAAGAGCATCAAGCAATCAACCAGGTACAACTGTGCACAGGCACATGCATAATGCATTCACCCCAAGTGTAATCCTTTATCGATGATAAATTCCTAACCAACAATGCACTTGTGGAAATGGTATTCACACCTTTCATACTTACCTCCACTTCCAAATCTGGTTGGCCTACTTCATAATCTTCAAAGCAAGCACATGGTTTAAGCATTTTGTCTTTTCAGTTAAAGCCATTTCCTAGAGGCCCCTGATTCTGAACTAATCTTAAGAGACCAACATCACAACTTATTGATCAAAAGAGACAACATATGTTTATAGTTAAAGAAATACAAGGTGAGTTTGATAGTTAAAAAAAAGGAAAAAAGAAAAAGAGCGTGAGTTTGATATCTTCTATTAACAAAAATTAATTAATAATACCAATAATTAACATTTGTCTATAAAAAAAAAGTGTTTATACCTATGATGAGCACACCCTACTATGCTGAATTGTTTTTCCTCCCTCTTGCATAATAAGAGGACTAATACATTTAAAAACATGATTTTTTTTTTCTTCCTTTTTTCTAATGTCATGAAGCATTAGATCACAGTCTTTGCTTTAATTTGGACTTCACTTGTGTTTTCTTAAATTGCAATTTAAAAGAGTACTATTCTACTTCTATATAATAAATTTAAATCTCTACATATGTAAAAAAACAATTTAATTCTACATAAAATAACTTTTATACAATTATTCTTTTTCAGTTAGTCATGTGTTTTCTTCGTTTAATGACATGTCTTCTAAGTTTTCATAATAAATTTTGTATGAAACCGTTGAGTTTTCATATTAATTAGTAAGAAATGGTTAAGTTGGAACCAATTATAAAATCCAAACCAATCATTGACCCGATCGAGGTAGTAAGTTATTGGGTCAGTAGTCCAACCGATGGGTCAGTAATAGATCCGGTTTGACCCGATCTTTATTAAAAAATTCAAATTTATATTATATATATGTACATAACTAACATTATTTGATTAAGAAAAGTTCATCTATAATTCAATACTCAAAAATCCAAAATAACAATTGAAGTATTAAAGTTGATAATACAAGTAAAGTGTATTAATAATAAAAAAGAGTGTAAATAACAACTACTTAAATTAAAACACAAGTCTAGTTTTTAATAAACAAAATGAGCTAAAAGTTTATTTCGAAATGCAAACTAGAAAATGCAAAAAGCAATAAAAGGGGTACAAAAAGCAATAACGTGGATCTGGTCAGCCCAAATACGAAAAACCTTAATACCCATTATATATATCTTCTCTTCCTGGATGCATCTCCTCTCCTCCTGGCTTCCTGTTGTGCCTCTCTCTTCCGGGCTTCCTGCTACGCCTTCCTTCTTGGTCTTGCTATGCCTCTTCTCTTCCTGCCAGTCTGCTACCATCTTCCGCCTTCTCTTATAGGAAGTTCAACCCCTTCCAGGAACTTTTGTAGACGCGACAGAGGAAAGCAACGAAGGCGACGTGCGTGAAGGTGTGACGGCGTGAAGGCTTGACGGCGACAAGCAAGCAAGAGCGTGAATGAGGCAAGCAACAACCGACAGCGTTTCATCAGTCCGGATTCCAAAAACTAGTCGGGTTGTCGGGTCCTCACAAAACCGGTCGGGTTTCACCGAAAAAAAACTGGACCAAATGTATGGCTGATCCAATCCCCAACCCGGCTCGAACATAGCACTGATTCCCAGTCTGACCGGTCTAATCGACCGGGCCGGACTGATTTTCACAACAGTGGTTGGAACTGCAACATTTTTTTTTACTTGTAATTAGATAATTCACATGTGGTTTGACACTTTTACCAAGAATTAAAGATATTACATGGTGAATTTGTTTAAATCTAATAACAACTATTTTAAAATAAATGTTTTTTTATATAAGTGTTTTTTAAGAAGTGAGGATTTGTTTTTTAAAATAAAAAAAATAAGTAAATAATTTAGACAAACATACTAACAAAATAAAAAAGTATTTATTTTATTAAAACAAACATTTATTTTAACAAATAAATTTAAATAAACTGATCCTAAATTTTCCTAAGTTGATTTTTCCATTGTCCTTATTTTAAAAGTGAATTACAATATATATGATTATCAAAATCACGATTTAATTTATAAAATTGTATAAGTTTACGATTTTATAGTGCCTACATAAGTTAAATCTTGAGTACAATGGTAAATAGAGTAACTTTTTTCTTTTATTTTCTATATTTTTGTCATTTGGGGAATTGCTAGTAACTTTTCCGGGACTTAAAAATTTCCTGTTTATTCATGCACTCTGTACGTGACAAATCGGCGGTAGTAACTTGAGGGTGTTTTCATTGATGGGGTTGAATTAGTCGATGGGATTGCATGTCAGTGAAAGGAAAAGAGCATAACATACAAAAGTAACGTTTAACTAAGTTAACAAATATCATGGTTCACACCTTCAAGTGGAAATCCTCACTCATGTATGTAGTGTAAAAAGTTAGTAAGAAAAAGAAGAAAAAGAACAGAAGTCTCCATAGTTGAGGAAGACTGCCCTGAATCAGTTGTATCAATTGTTGTCATGCTGCGGCAGATGATACTCTTGTTGTCTTTGTCAGTGATGTTGTCCTTCATCTTCCTGTCCCTGTTGTTGTACATGCTCACGACGCTGCTGCTCTGTCCTGTTAATATTCTCAATGGAGGATTGAACCCGCCTGCTAGTTCTCCATCCAATGAATTCCATAATGAGAGAATTCATACTGATTGCAATCCCAAATCCAGTGAACGAGGAAAGGACAATGGAGAGAATTGCATTAAAATTGAGCTACAAAAGTGAAAAAAAGGTAAATGTCAAAATATATACATATATTTTTGCTCTCACCGAGTGCCAAGTATCTTCATGAAGTCAGGATATCATCTTACAATAGTATAAAATACATGAGATAACAGGATGAGAATTGCAAACTGGAAGCAAGCATAAGCCCATACGAAACTCCTGCTCACTGCCACCACAACAACATCACTCATGTTAATCAGAAATTAATAACCCTGTATTATGTAGTCTACAGCATAGGATTAAAGCAACTCCAGAGGATCTAATGAACAAGGAAGTTACAGAGTATGGGCCTTGTTCTAATCAATTCTCGTATCAGAATCATTAGGACAATGTTAACTTCTTTTACCATTTTATTTGTTTTAATCAGACATTACACACCAAACCAGATGTTGCGGTTGATAGAAATTGTTTCTTTGAACTCACTAAACTTAAAATGAACAGGAAAACTATAGAGTATGGGTCTTGTTCAAATGAATTCTCATGTCAGAAACAATAGGACAATATCAGCTTCTTTTACCCCTTTATTGGTTTTAAATCAGATATTACATACCAAATCAGATGTTGCAGCTGATAGAAATTGTTCCTTTGAACTCACCAGACTTAATCTTATACTCCATTTGCCAAAACCCAAACAAAGTTTGTTTCTTTTAACTCGTCTGACATAACTGTATCCCCCAATTTGCCAAAACCCACACATAATCTGGTTCAAAATCAAAGTCCAAAATTTACATTGAATTACACATATCAAGATCCAGTACAGGGGTAACAACCATGCATTAACTAAAGAGAACTTTGAACTGTAGCCATCCACCGACTGTAGGACAACAACATCAATGCTCTTTTCCACAGGACTTAACAGACGAAAACTCAGGGAGGAAGAAGGAGGAATATGGATCAGCACCATTTAGAGCTAGAACCTTTTTCAAGTTTTCTTAGGTCTTCATCCACTCCTTTTTAATTGGACTATCTTCCATTTGATATTTTTGTCACTGAAACTCCTACTGCTCTTTAAATTAAAATTATTTAACAATGTTGACTTCTCCTTTAACTTAAAAACTATTAATATAGAACCCTGCCTTTTAAGATAAAGCCCATTATAAAAGCAAATGGAAGTCAAAACGTCAGATGTTAAAGGGAAAGCTTCTATTTTCTGGGTCCTCCCAGTTTGTTAAAGCTTACAAAAATGATTCTGCAGTATAAATTTTTTGGGGGGGGCTTTTTTCATAAGCTGCTATTTTTAACCTATTAAAAAAGCAGTAAAACAGTTTTTAAAAACAAAACTTACATAACTATTACAATTTTTTAAACATATTTTAACTAAAATATAGTTTATATTCAAAAAAAGAAACTGAAAAACTCAAATAAACAAGCAAGAAATACTTGAACATGCTTATTCTTCCTTTTTTGGGGGTACGGCAATGCTCATTCTTCCTTGATAAACGAGAGTTAGACACTTAGTAATTACAGTAGTTATGAGGGTAATTCTAAATAGAGAAATGAGGTGTACAGACCTTTTAACTTATCTCAATTCTTTTCGTGGTAGGAAAAGCGCACATAAGGAATGAAATTTATAGGTCTAGTGAGGAAAGACATACTAAAAAATAATTCCAGCCCAATGGAGGTCAAAACATCTGATTTAGATGTTTATAAGAACCTACTAGTTAGTCCAATATTTGTCAATTACAATGCATTGTTACTTGTTAGTCCAATATTTCTCAATTTCCATTGCATGTATTCCATTTTACTATTTCATGATTATCTTTACCATTATCCTTATCTTTAACCATAGCTTGTTGCATAATAACCTACTTGATGAATTCTAGCAACTCTTTCCAATAATTCTTTCCAACACACTTTGTACCATGAATTAAAATTCATGCAAGTCTTAGTAAATAATAAATGGGACTCATTAAATAGGAGATGAGGCCTACATGAATATCATCCAATAGAAGGAAGTGTCTTCAAAGGAGTATAAAGAGCATATTGCTAACATTTCTCTAACTTACTATAAATTTGAAAATGATACATGAATACAGTTCACTTTCATTCTTCGTAATAAAAATAAAAACCAGAACAAAAATGAAATCAAAAGTGCAAAGGTTAAGAAAGAGAGAAGAAAACAGCTTTACCCATGGTTGATGCAATCATAGATGAAAGGAGACCTAAAACACAGGAGAATGGTAATGAAATGGCAAGAGCACGAGATCCCAAATCTGAAACCTGGTAAACTAGAAACCATTGTGTCAGACACACTTATATTTCACACAAAACAGTAGTTACAACTTATAAAGTTGGCTTGGTGGTTAAAGGGAAAAGGGGGGAAGGAGAGGTTGTGGGTTCAAATCCCTCCCTTTATTCCCCAGAACACAGGTACAAAAATGTATTCCATGAAATAATTAACGAGCAAATTGAACAAAATAATAAAATGCAAAGAAATCCATTTGTTTAAATTTGGACCTACAAACTGCCTAAATTATAGAGCACTTTTCCCACTCCTTCAGCACTAATTAAACGTAAAACAAGTGATTTTTTTACCTTTTTAAGATGCAGATAGGATTTCCTTCTTAAAAACAAACATAAAACTGTTGTTTTTAAGAAAAAAAACAATTTAGACAAACATAAAAAAAAGAAGATAAAACTGCTTATTTTATTAAAAAAATTAAAAAAAAAACTTTAAACAAACAAGCCCTAACTAGGTGTTCCCTATTATTATGCCCTAAAAATAGAAAATTTTCCTTCTTCTATAAACTGAGAAAATTGCTATACTCCCAGTAGATGAGGTTATATTTTCAGAATCACCTACTAATAACTAGAAGTTGGTCAAAATAATCTTTCAGAGGCAAGTTTCTCATGTAGATGACACTGTGACAATTAGATGCAATAAGCCCAAAATCATAACTTGATGCAAGCAGCAGTTAGCCAGTTACCATAAACTTAAGCAAAAATACAAAGAAAAGCATACCAGTAGTTGCTCTAGAAAACAAAAGTACGAAAGCATGCTGACCAAGACAAGTACTGGTAAATCCTGCCAGATCCTGTCATGCATTAGAAAACTAGTGATTGGCTGATGATTTATCATAGATTTTTGTAGACGTAAGAAGGGTGATGTTTATGTCTTTTTAGGAGGGGTATCTTTGGTAGATCAACAAAGAGATTGTGATGTGTTACATTACATGTATCATGTTCTTAGTTTTTCTCTTTATTCCCTTTCAGTTTTGGTTTAGTTTTTCAGGATTTATTTATTATCTTCTAGGTTTTGACATGTCTTTTTTTCTTAAAAAATACTTTGTTTATCCAAAAAAAAGAAGCAGATGTATATGTTGTTCAAAATCAGAATCAACTGCATATGCTTATTTGACAGTCCATCAGCCAATAGCATATGGAGAAGGCTTTTTGGTGTGTTTGATGGGCCTTCGATTTTCCCCCATAGCAAGGAGCAGTTTCTTGAGATTAATTCTAAAATTTGGCAGGTGCAGAGGGTAAAGTTTTACAGCAGTGTCTTGTACACTGCCATTTGGGTCTTAGGATGGAGATGAGATGCTTGGTTATTCAAGGAAAATATCATTCAACTTGGTGTAGAACATTATTGTTCAGATGGCATCTTATTGGAGCTCAGCACGTGGATTCTTCCAGGGGGGTTTCTTAGATGAATATAAAAAGGGATTGGTAAAGTGAAAGAAGGAAATCTATTCTTTGTAATTTTTTCCTTATATTCTTTCTTTTCCTTAAAAGGAACAAAAAGGATGCCAAACAATACCAAGAGCACATCTTACTGCCACAGTGCCACTTACTGAAGCTGAAGCGTTAAACTTAACTACCCAAAATAATTAAGATCTACTACTTTATATAATTTTATAACTAGCCCGGTTTCCCTAATATCATATCATTGATAACACTTTAGGTCTCTTCTATGCCAGTTTAAGTGCTAATTGAACACACAGATGACTAACACGGTGAAGTAATTAAACATACCTGTAATAAACTATTTCTGACTGTTGTGACACATTTGATGCCTGCCTAGCAGGAGTTTGAGGATTATAAATTTTCAACAGTGTTACTGGGAGGTTTTGGACATCCTTCTTGCAGACATCACAGGTCCTGTTTCCCTTGATACTAAACCACTTTACTGCACATTCTTGGTGAGCAAGTGCAAGATCACCTTTACAACTGCATTCCATCTTAAGTGTATTCCCACCTTCCCCAAGCTCCGCCAAACAAATCCTACAAACCGCTTGTTCCTCTGGAATATCCTCAGTAGCATCTTCAATGGCTGGAAAGGAAAGAACAGAGCGAAAAGACACAAAGGAGGAGGAGGGATTTAAGCATACGGTTAACAATATAATACAGGACAATGAGAATAATATATTGATTAAAAAATTTGTGCATTCTATAGGAATCCTAACTCATAGAAAAAGACAAACCATTAACTAAAACCCTAAGATCAAATTGAGAATCAAAATTAAAAGTTAACATCAATATAAACTTCATTCAGTATTATCATTTCTTTCTTTAATTTGGAGAGTCCACTGCAATGAAATGAAAAGGTTTTCCTTAGATTATATCTCCAGGAAACCTCTATTTTCTTTCTTCTATATTATTGTTGCTAATTTAATTTAATTTATGGTTTAGTGCTCAACTCGATATCAAACACACGTTGCTTGTCAAAATGACAGAACATTTCAAATTATGCACATTTTAATCAAGAAGTTTAAAAGGGACATTTAAAAGAGAATTTGAAAATTCCATATATTTTTTAGGAATTACCAATCTCTGGAACGAAAGCACCATCAGTTGACTTTCCACCAATAGTTTCAAGATGTGGTTTTGCCGAAATTACACGAATCAAGCCCCTAGAATCTGTAACCCTTAAATTAGTGGATTTGCCGTTAACTGGGACTGAAAATGATCGCATCATATGCTGGTGAATTTCCATTGTCTATACAAAAAGAAAAGGCATACATTAAGTAACATGTGCCATTTTTTACTTACAAAATGTAAATAATAAGTACAATCTAAAAGTAGTTGTTTTGGTCTTGAAACTAGAATGAACAGTGGAAACATACATTTAAACCAGAATCACATCCTAAATGTCTTCCATGTCCATTCTCTGCAGCTGAAGTTGCAAATGGAGTAACTGGTAATGAATGTGAAACTTTTGATGATGGGGAGATCACCCTATTATTAAGAGACAGATGAGTTGAAGTGGAAGGTTTATCCAAAGGAGCATCTGATGGGGGAGTATTAGGAACTATGAGACCTGTCCTTTCAATATCCTGGGACCAGGTATTTATCTTGAAGCTCCTCTGAGGAAGTAAACCTCTCATTGAAGACCTGCCTTTGGCTGAATTTGGCCTTGGGGGAAGTCCTCTTGTGGAACCAGGACTTGATCTTGAAACCAAAGGATCATCAGTCTTTGCAAAAGTAGATAATGCAATATCTAGTGACCATGCTGGTATTTGCAGAGAGGATAGATTAGGTCGTCTAGACTGAGGAATCCGGAAGGCCTTGTCACCCTTTTCATTTCCTGTACATGTCTACAATGCCATGCCATCAAAGCAAAATTCAGAGCTGGACCTGTTTGTATTACTTTTATGATGGCATGGTATTATAATTAATAATTACTTAGTCTATCCAGTTAATCTAAATACTAGTAAAGCATTACTAATCTTTTTTGGTTACAAAAAAAATAGTAATCTAATTCTAATCAATTGATAAAATAAAATAAAATTAAAAACAGATTATTGTACACTGCCACACCCAGACCCACAAAAAAAATCTTAAATGAAAAGAAAGCACATAAATGATTTAGTAATCACATTATGATTATTCAGATCAAACCAAACCCAGGGTTTCATTTCTGAAGAAAATATTTAGAGTAACCTGGGCAGGATCCGGCACAAAATCAGCAAGTTGGAGCTCAGCATCAGCACTGACACATCTCTTTTCCATCCAAGGAAACGCTTTGGCAAAACTGTTACAGTCACGGCATCAAATGCCCAAACGCCATAATGTATTATATTATACTTTGATTTAATTATGATTAGCATTATAATAATAGAAGGGAAAGAGGGGTGACAATGATGATACTGGTTAGGGTTCATTTAATTGAGATAATTAATTAATTAATTAACCAAAATCGAAAGATTATTCGCTTTTTGGGAATAGTTATCTCACGATTATTATCCGCCAACTGCAACTCGTGACATGCCAACTTTATGATCCTTCCACTTCTCCCACGATTCTCAATTCTACGTTTTTCCTCTTTCCTTCCTCTTGTCACTTTTCTTCACATGCCTCTCATTTCTTTACAACTTTTTTCCTCTTTTTTATATTAAGAGAACTAGCATACTTTATCTAACACTTTTTTTTAATTGTAATTGGTTAAAATTTATTAAAATCTTAAATTTAATTATCATAAATTTTATTTTTTTAGTTAATATTTTTCTCTTATGAATTGATTGAAAATTAATGATAAATTCTAATCCATTATAGGGAGTACAAAATTATTTTTACAAATTAATAGAACATTGTGTTATAACGTGGGTTTTGACCTAATTCAATCCTAAAAGTTAATCCAAGAAGTGAGAGATGTCTTCCACTTATATATTTTATCTTGACACTATTTCTAACTGATGTGGGACTTGGATCTTTTCCAATACACCTCTTCACATCCGGACCCGTTAATGGATCTAAGATAGACTTTGATACCATTTTAGAACGTAGGTTTGGACTTAACTCAATCCCAAAAGCTAGCTCACAGGGTGAGGGATATCTCCCATTTATATACTTTATCTTGACACTATCTTTAATCAATGTGGGAGTTGAATCTTTTCCAATACATTGTTCTAAAAACTCACAAATTATGCGGTTAAATTGTATATAGGTTGTTGCTTCTGTCAACTTCAATTATTGCTTTCTGCGCCCCATTGCAGTGTAAAAAGTTCAATCCAAAATGTAAAATTGTACTATTTCAGATTAGGCTGTCCAGTCCAAAATGCAAGGGGGGTGGAGGAAACAACAATTAGAGGTGCAAGAAGTTTTAGCCTTGTATAGAGAATGGAAGGGCTATTCAGCCCCATTTGGCGAGCTAAAACTGTGTGTCAAGGTAAAAGTTTGATTTTATTTTGGAATATAATTGTTAGAAGAGTTAAAGAAATAACGCAATTAAGGAAGGTGGTAAGCAGGTGTTAGAATCTAAAAAATAAAGGGAATTGGGGAAGGTGCTGGGGAGTTTCTTGTTTGTAGAAGTTGGATTAGAGTTTGAAGGAAGGGTTCTCAATCAAAAAGAAAGAAAGGAGTCACCCACACATTCCTCATACAATCCCCCCTTCACTATAACATCATTCTATTCCGTAATTAAACTCCAACATTCCACAGATGGTGGAGCGTGGAGACAAGGAAGAGGTTTTTTCAGAGACTAAGCAACCCAACAACAGCAACACCTAGCCCTCCAAATAATGACCCAGGTGATCATGGCGGCCACACCACATAAATTAAGCAGATCATAATTAGCTGCTAACTTGTTGACCAACCCTATCCCTATGTCAAATGGAACTATATTTCCTCCTCCACCTGCACCACACTTTTTCAGCTATCTTCTTTTTTTATTATGCACGCCGTGCTTCTCTTGAGGGAGTCCTAGCCCCATTTTTATAGTTCAATTATTTTGGATATTGTCACTTGGTTGGTTAGGCTATGCCAATACCTAAAAATTATTTTACGTATGTTGGCTTGCTTCCTTCTTATATATTTCTCTGTAACGCAACGTTATTCACACAATAATTTTTATAATAATTCATATAATTTCATTTTTCTCTATTCTTTTATTATCAAATTACTTATTTTATTTTACTGTTGGACACCAAATAAACTATTAGACACTTATAAGAAAGTGATAAAAAAGATATGATATTATAAAAGACGGAGTCTAGGGTGCATAACCAAAACTCGTTACGCACCCTACGAAAGCAATCCCGATCATTTAGATATAAAAAAATTAAAATCAACGGTTAAGGAAAATGAGGATTACGATAGGCATGCATACACTGGATTAAATTAAAAAAAATTGCCCTCCTCGTCCCTCTGTCTTCTTCGACCCACCCGTTGTCGCCACCATGCCTCCCTCTTCGACCCTCTACTCCTCGCCGCTCTGTTCCCTTCGCTCACCTCGTCCAAGTCACCGGCGGCGAGGTCGGCGCTACCAGTTCCCTCGCTCCAAAGATCGATCCCTTGGGTCTCTCCCCAAAGAAGATCGGAGAAGACATTGCGAAGGAAACCGCAAAGGACTAAAAGGGCCTCCGCGTGACGATGAAGTTGACAGTGTAGAATCGGCAGGCGAAGGTGACGGTGGTGCCCTCCGCCGCCACGATTGTCATCAAGGCGCCGAAGGAACCCGAGAGGGACAGGAAGAAGACGAAGAACATCAAGCACAACTGAAACATCTCCCTCGACGACGTTGTTGAGATCGCCAGGGTCAAGTCCTCGCTCCATGGCCAAGGATCTCAGTGGAACCATTAAGGAGATTATTGGGACTTGCGTTTTGCTAGGGTCATGAGAGGATGCACGCGGTGGTGGAGCTAGTGAAGGTGATGAAGCCTTGGGCGGGGAGATGCTAAAAAGGTACGGGAGAAGGGCCAAGAAAAAAAATTGATCTAGTGTGGACCCGATCACGATATCTCAATAATCGAACAATCAGGATTGCTTTTGTAGGGTGTATAATGAGTTTTGGTTATGAACCCTAAACTCCGTCATTATAAAAAGAGAAATTATGAGACTTAATAAGATATATTAAATGTATTTTTTCATCAACATTTATGAAATTGTATTAGTTAAAATTGATTTCGAATTCATGTTATTTATGTTTAAATGTTTTTATTATAAAGGATATAGTTTATGATTTTAGATTTATGTAAACATGTAAAAATTTATTTAAAATTAATTTTAGATTTATAATCAATTTTTCATCGTGAAACTAAACACACACTAAATGAAAGTGTCCAAATACCGTTTTTCTATTTTGTTATATACTTTTTTTATTATCTCTTTTGCTTAAAAGTTAATATAAATTTGTATTATATATAAATAACATTCCTTATCTCTGCCGCCTTTGGTAACGTAAAATGTGGAAGCAGGAAGCAGCCCTCTCTTTATAATAGTAAAATCTCCATAGTGTGGAAAAAATAAGTCTATTTGAATTATATAGTTGTTAACATGTGTTTGACCTATATTTTGAGATGTTTCAACTTGAGTTTAGGATGAGTCAAACATGATTTTTCAGTTGACCATGATGCTTGTTATAATGTTGGAAACAAAATTCCAAGTTTCAAATTCAAGTTTAATGGAAACAATTAAAAGTAATTTTTGTATTAACACTCTTAAGTTGTGTTATTTGTTATATATATATATATATATATCTAGTTATGTTAAACTCAAGTCGCTTTGGTAATTACATATCCAAAATCAATTGTGATTGCAAGTTTTTAAACATGTCAAAAATCAATTTTCTAATACATGCAAACAAAAATCACATGACTAAAAACTCACATTTTTATAAAATCACATTGATTAAAACTTAATTCAACAGACATATATCCAAAACACGCATATAATATGTTTGATGCCTACAAGATGCAAAAGTTATAATTGATGACTTCAATGGGACGTGAAAATTCACGTTAGATTGTCCCGGGGAAATTGTGTTTTTCCTTCCCTGAGCTAGCAACGTAATAAAAAGGACATATTTTTCCATCTAATATTAAGCATATGCACAAACAACACTTTCTTGTATACCAGCATTCAACACGCAAAATTTTGACCACACCAGCAAAATGAAAGTTCCCTTGTGCAACTTCAAATCCACTATCCAACATAATGCATGTAATATTACAGATATCGCATGGACAGTTGCTATTGACATTCTGCCGAGAACCCAACAACTCCACCAAAGTATACCTATTCTTTTTTCTCATCTTTTCCATTATTTTGAGGATTAAGCTCATCATCATCATAATATTCTTCAAAATATTCTTCATCACTATCCTCGTCGTCATCATAATAATACTCCTCGTCGTCGTCGTCCTTATCATCCTTGCCATTTTGTAGGCGAAGTGTGCCATCACTTGACTGCTGACCTCTTAAACTCTCTTGAATTCGATCCCTAATTGCTGTTCCCTGTTTGTAGATCCAAGGGGTAACGATTAAAAAAAAAAAAGATGAGAAGTTTGCATACATTGGAAGAGTTGCATAGCTTTTTCACATAAACTAGGCTCACCATCTTGTGGCAACCTTCTTCAAACATTTCCAGAAATCCAGCAACCCAACGGTCGGCATTTTCCACCCACTCATTCCGATGCATACCAGCAGTCTTTGCAACAATTTGGATCTGGATAAACCACACATAGATATGTATCTTTACCATAATTGATAATTCCATAAAAACAACCAAGATAATTTTTAATGTATGATACTATTAATTGTACATAAATGTTGAAAGGAGAATACTTATGTACACAGGACAAGTATTGCCTTTATTATGTATAAAAAGCATAGGTCACTGCTATATACAAAGCAAAAACCGTAGATTAGTTTCAACACTTTCAATTTAATACGACATCTCCCTCACACCGGATATACATTAGCAAAATCAATAATTTAAAAAAACTGCTTCCTAAATCTTAATACTACTTCTAAAAACTATTCTTAGATACAGACTCAGAGAGAGAGATGAGAAGTTAGTATCAATTCTCTCTTTTTTCTTTTACAAGATGATTCAGTAAAGCAAGTCCGTAGTTTATTCACTCTCTAGTATCTTTTCCATGCAGACACAAGAATTTTTAATGTTGGCCAAATATTAATATGAGCTTAATAAAGTCATGGAAAGAATTGAAAAAAGCAATATTTGGAATCAGATGTATAGCTGACAATAGAGAATTATGCCAAATTAAACTAGCAACTGACTGATATCAGTTTCATGGCAATAAATCATACAACCACTAATTACCAGTGAAACAGTGATTTATGATGCCCAACAATGAAGGTTTGACAAAAAAAAGGGAGAAATTAAGAGCAACATTTTCTCATTCATCCAGGTTTGTCACACTAAAATTACAATGATAACTTAAAACTATATTGAAAAAAAAATTATAGATGTGTAAATTTAGCATGTAGCCGAAGGCTTGCAGTACTTCTAAGATAAATAAGAAATTTCAACCTGCAAAGTTCTCCCCCCGCCCACCCTTCTCTAATTACAATAGTAATCAAACAGCTAGAAGATTCATGAAGCTACTACAATTATTTAAATATAAAAGCATACAGAGGATTTGAAAACACAGATCTATATAATGAAATTTATGACAATATGAGGAAGGCAATTTTCGAGAGGGTATATTCAATTGATCTGATAATGTTAGGACTCCATGATTCTGAACTAAAACAGACTGCATGGTTCTAAATAACAATTAAAACAACATAACCATATGTCAGTTCAGATTGGGTTGGTTATGTTGTTGATTTTACTCCTTAATCACGTTTTTGTCATTGAAAAAGCACTCCGAGATCCACAGATGCAATACTTCAACAAAATTGTAAAGATAAACCATTGAACCAAAAACCAGTAGCAGATGTCCAATGTCCCATGACAGTTTGAATCACAATTGAGCTTAACTATGAATTTTTCAAAGCACGTTACCTAACATTCTTAGATCCCACTTCAACAATCATTACATGTATCAATTCAACCTGATTACCTAAATGATATTTTATAGCAATACATACCTTTTCGCCAACTTTTTCTTGATGTTCTTTCACTTTCTCTTGTAACGTTTTCAACCTTCTATTCACCCTCAGTCGCTTTTCCTATTTATGACAAAGTAATGATGACAACCACAAAAGACAAGAGCATTCACCAAAGGAACAAAGATTGACATCATTATAAGAACAAACAATTTGCTTAAAGAGGTATCATGTTAAATTTTAAAATAGAATACATAAAAAAGAGATCTATGCCAAATCATGCCTTCACATAGCTCACGCCAAGCTCGTTTCTTGAGTACCCACGATCCAAGTTTCGCAGCACATATTGGTTATAATCTTTGACAATCCTCATTATAACATCTGACGTGGATATTCCTTCAGTCCGTTTTGTTTCCTTAAACCTCCCAACAGATTTAACCTACATACAAAGTTCACGGCATATAGTATAAGTGAAAAGAGAAAGTAACAACGAAATTAAAAATAAAAAAGAATGTTTTGTCATACATACAAATTCATAAACATCATTGGCAGCACCACTGGCATCAGCATAACTGTGGACAATGGGTTGACAACAAAAAAGATTATTATATTATGCAATGAAGTTACTAGATTCAGATGTTGATGTTGAGAGATTATTCTTACGGAAGAGAGTCATGAGCCACATAGGCAATGTTGTGCTTGTCAAGAAACTCTTGATTGATAACCCAAGGGGCGTCAGGAATAACTTCATCCACCCATCTGGTCTCAAAATGAATTCAAATTCAAATTCAAATGGTTGAAGAAACAACAACAACAAAAATATCATACTTGCAGTGGCGCAGGGATTCGTATCGTTCGGCCTCTGTCATAACAGTTTTGCCTTTGTATTTGTGGGTGACTTCATCGTTGCAACACCCAACCAGCAAGTATGTATTCGGAAACCTAAAATCGTAAAGTAAGTGTCTGTGAATGGAGCCTTGAAGAAACTCCTTCTATTAATTAATTAGTAATTAATTATTAATGGATAGATATAAATGAAATCTATAATCAGATCTCGGAAGCGAAGCAAAGGATCAAATATTAAACGAGGATTAGGAAATGATTGAAGCATACGATTTCTTGGCTTGCTCAAGGGAGCGGGCGTGGCCAAAGTGGAAGAGATCGTAGATGCCATCCGCGTACACCCGAACGGGACGGTCCTGATCCTCCGGAGGCAACGCCGTTTTCGAATGCTCGCTCTGATCTGCCATTCGCCTCTTCTTTTCTCTTCTCTTCTTCTCTCCTTTTTTCCTCTCTATGATATTAAATCGCAATTTCGCAAACGCAGTAGATGTTCTTTTTCTTCTTAAAACCAAGACGATGACTAGTAAATGATTGTTTTTTTATTAACAACATATCCAATAATACTATCCATTTTTTTGGTACAGAAAAAGAATCATAGTATTACTATCAAATCAATAGCATATAATCCATACGTTTATATGAATTGCCTATAAATAAAATGCATTACTTTGATAAAATAAAATAAATTATTGTTGAAATATTTTCTGAAACTCCATATATTTATTATAAAAAATTCTGTTTGAATCAAATATAATTATTATATATAATAAAAAAATTAAAATATTTAACACATTTATATATTTGATTTTTAAACTTGATATATTGTTGAAACATTTGATGTAATGTTTTTTATATTAACTATTTTTCTATGGACAAAAGTATAACTACTAAGTCAAGAATTAGTAGAAAAATGAAAAAAAATAAGTTAAGTATTTTTTTAGTAACATTAGCATTAAAATAAATTTTTTATAGAATTTGTAAATCTATGTAGTATTATAGGTTTGAAAATTTATAATAAAGCGCTCTTGTAATGTAAATACTCCTACTAATTTTGAGTATTTTGTCTTTTATTAAAACAATTTAAGTGATGTTGATCATTATTTATTATAAATTTTTTTAAAATATAATTCATATGTTAAAAAAATCTAAGTATATATTATGAATTTTAACTATAACTAATATATATTAGCGTGTGTAATGTAACAGATAAATATTGTGTATACATTTACAATATTAGTTATTTATCATATAAATTATATTATAATTGAATTTGTTTATAAATAAATACTTTTTAACATATAACTTATATTTTATTTTTTTATAAATATTTTATATTATGACACAAGATTATATTTAATTATTAATATTTTTTAAAATTTAATGAAATTTAATTAAAAATAAAGATGAAAATAATAGATTGAAACAAATAAACGATTAAGGAAATAGAAATATAGAGATGAAGATTTAAAATAAAAAAGTGGTTTGAGAAATAAATTATAAACAAGTACTAGTACTATTGACACTCTTTTGGTGATGGGTTTGTTAGTAAACGCTGGGTTTTCAAATTTAGGGGCGTTTGAGAAGTGGTGTTGATAAATAACTGATATAGAGTGATGTGATACACTCTTCCGATTAGCAGCAATTTCCTATTCCATAGTGTTGTCATAAAATTAAATAAAAATTAAATCCAGAATTTCGTATTAGAGTCTTCCATCTTCAATTTTGTTAACTGAATTACTTTATGTCGTCATTTGTCGACATGAGTTAATAGACTCCTAGTTTTAAGGTAGAATAGAATTAATTGAGTCCAGCACGTATATAAAATATGATCCCAGTAATTATCTTGTTCATTCATTTCTTGATCGACCACAATGAACAAAATTCAGGCACATGTGAAGAAGAAGAAGAAGAAGAAGAAGAAGAAGAAGAAGAGCAGCAGCACCCACGCTTCCATTCCTTCTCCTTCTATCTATGTCTACATCCCTAAACAAACAGTGCTGAGCACTGATAAACTTCCATGTTGATACGAGTGATAAAATATGCACACCTTTATATATATTTTTTTATAATTTGCTAATGCTAGTATTATTTTTTATCACTTTATTCTTGTCACATTATATTCTTCTCTGTCTGTAGATAATTTAATTTCCCCTTGATATTTCTAAATTATAGGTGTTGGAGTTGGGGATTGTGGTGCATTCTGTGATAATCGGGATATCTGGGTGCATCTGAAACGATAAGGCCTCTTATTGCTGCTTTAACTTTCCACCAATTTTTTGAAGGGATGGGGCTCGGTGGTTGCATCTCACAGGTAATTGTATATATCACTCAATTAATTATCTTTTTCCGTCTTTTTATTTATTCTTCTGCTCATTGATTTGGAGTCTATTGTTTTATTTTTCAGGCGGTTTATTCCTCTACTTTCACATATATCTTGATATATATATATATATATATATATATATATATATATATATATATATAACTTTTTTGGGGGCTGAAATATTTACATATCTTAAATTCTTAATTACATTAAAATGAAGGTTCGAAAAATTTTCATCAAACACTTACAGTAAAAATGAAAATGAATTAATTTTTTTAGCTAAAGTTAACTAACTTATTCTTTACTTAACGTTTTTTATAAATAAATAAAAAGGTCATGTAAATTCTTTATCAGCACCAACGCCTGTAAAAATTAAAGCAAGCCTTCGTATATTGAGTTTAACATGTTTTAGAAATGTCTTAATTAATAATTGGTTTTGTTAATTAAAAGTTCTCCCGTGAAAAAAAATTTAAAAGTTCTCATAATTTAAAAGTCAATTCAAAATAATTGAAGCTAGATATTATTTATGTTTCAAGATTCCATATGTAAGGTTAATATTGTTCGATTAATCGATCCTCTGTCTGAACCATGCATGTTCTCGAGTTTTCGTTTTCAGAATGTAACTTGGCCGAAGCTTCTATACATAAAATAAATTATTTTTCCTTAATTCCATAAAACTGAGTTATAAATTAAAAGGAAAAATATATTTTTAATCTTTATACTTTCTATCAACATGACTAAGATCTATATATTTATATTAATAAATTTAGTCATCAAATTAAATATATATTTGAATTTATACTTGCTTTAAACTTTAAAGAATATGATGAATTCTTAGAGATCATTAAAATAACCCGCGTATCTTTTAAAATTCAAGAAACAAATTTATCAATATAGAAATACAGAAACTTTAATAGTTTGATTAAAAATATAAAAATTTAAAACATTTTTTTTCCTATATTAAAAATCAAACCTGACATAATGTCCTATAATTAAGGCAATATTGAAACAAGTAACAACCATGTCTGTACTAGCAATATCTTCCATTTTCAAGGCTAGATTACTTTATACTAGTATTTCCTTCAGTACAGGCACATGATGGTATTGGATGCAATTCACATGGCTTGAGTAAGAACGTACGAGACCCAAAAAACTGTCAACAACAATTGCTGGTGCTGCATGCTTGCCCACCACAGTTTCTTTCTTTTTTAATTGCTGATGCTGTAGGAACCTTGTACCTAAGATTCACTTAATTACTATTTTAGCTCATCAATTCGAAATAGAGATAGCGAAAATGGTATATGGCAGGAAGAGGAAAGGAGGGTAAATAAGTGAAATCACTGAGAGAGAAAAAAGTAAGGAGGTATATCTAAAAATGAGGGGAGGTATAAATAACAAAAGCCGAATTGAAACCAATATAATAGAACAACCAGACCAGATAACAAAAAAAGCCCAAGTGAACAAAAAAAAAAACAAAAATGAATAATCAAACGGAAGTTTAAAAAAATTACATTTATTTTGGGAAATAAATAAATAAAAAGCAGAATCGCAGGGACAGGAGAAGGAGAAGGATCTGTGATCCAGTCAGCGGAATCAAGGGAAATGGTAAAACTTCTTCTTCCGAATTTTAAGTGCTCTCTATATCTCCGATCTAAGTTTATGTATTCGAAAAGGTTTTATTGTATGTTGCTCGAATCTCGATGCTTTTGTTCCTACTTCATAGATTTTGCGTCAAAGCAGAGTTATATTTGTCCATGTAGGAATAGGCTTTGTGGCTGCAAAATCCATAAATCTGGACTTGATAATTCATACTTCGGTGTGTGCTAGATGAGTCAATATAGAAACGTTCTTTCGTGCTCCATACTTGATTTTATTAGTCTTTTATGCTCAATCATCCGTGTTTTGAGTATATACGCCTTCCACTTCCAGCGCCTGTTTTATTCTATTACTGTGCGCATTCTTTCTTTATGTTGTATTTCCAGTTTCAACATGCTTTATCTTATATGTAGATACAATTTGTGCTACTCATTAGTCGTCAAGGGAAGGTCAGGCTCACCAAATGGTATTCTCCTTATTCTCAGAAGGAAAGAAATAAGGTAAGTTGACACTTGATACCCTATTACATTACCTATTTAGTTCCTTCATATTCTTCCTCTTTTTATTTTTTTATTTGCATTGTAATCCTGTCTTTCATGCATATTGATGGTCTTATTGTGATTATTGCATGCTTAACTCATTGCATTCCTTTCAAGGCTATCCGTGAGCTCAGTGGTGTGGTTCTTACCCGTGCTCCCAAGCTCTGTAATTTTGTAGAATGGCGGGGACATAAAGTTGTTTATAAAAGGTATTGTAACAAGAATACGTGGTCTTTTGTCATATACGCAATCTTCTACTTTGCAAGGCACTCCTCTCTCTGGCTATTTTCTAACGAATATCTGCTGCAGGTATGCTAGTCTTTATTTCTGCATGTGTATTGATGAGGATGACAACGAATTAGAAGTCCTTGAAATAGTTCATCATTTTGTAGAGATTCTTGATCGGTATTTTGGAAGTGTGAGTTCTATTCAAAGCTTTGACTTTTGAAGACTACTACTTGTTTTACTAATGAAAATAGTACCCTTCTTTTTAGGAAGGATGCAAGGATTAATGGTCACTTCACTATTTGCAAGTCTGTGAGCTGGACTTGATATTCAACTTCCACAAGGTTTGTCTCTGTATCATTCTTTATGCCAAAAGTTCAAATAAGGGCTACTTTTTTTTTCCTTTAACTTGTTGCCAACTTGCCATTATAAATGATTCTTCCAAGCTGGATCCACCTTGATATATTTGTTCTTTATTTTTGTATCGTGGAAGGCTTATTATATACTAGATGAACTTCTAATTGCTGGCGAGCTTCAGGAGTCAAGCAAGAAAACTGTTGCCCGGTTAATACCTGCACAGGTCTTCTTGTTCGGGAATGTTTTGGTTGGCAGTTTCTTTCTCAAAAGTTTTTTCTGATGTTATTTTATATGGAATTGGCTTTCAGGATACATTGGTGGAGACTGCTAAGGAGGAAGCCGGTTCATTAAGTAATATAATTGCGCAAGCCACTAAGTGATGAGTTCCGTCCAACACCAATCTTTTATGAGACTGCCATCCCGTTGTTGAATGTGCATCGGAATGTAGGCTTTCAGTAAAACAAACACATTCATAGTTGTTGGCATTTTTGGGCATGATGCATGGTGTGATTAAAGTATGGACCTTTCCTGTTATGTAGTTTATGTTGAAGCCCCATTTTTATTGCTGTTATGTTGAATGTTCGATTTTTTATCTCCTTGAAAAGAAAAACATAAACTAAGTTTTAACAGGAAATTTCGATCTTATTGATCTGAATTCCATTTCTTACGGTTGGCAATTTGAGGTTTGTGTACGCGTGACGTATCTATATATTATTGGGAATCTGTATGTTTGAGGAATACTTTTGCTTTGTACAATGCTTTGAGATTGAAATCGAGCTGTGCTTGTCAATTTAATCTTTTGTTTTTGTGATGTGTTAGTCTTGAATGATGACTGCATAATTTTAATTGTATATGCATTTTGGTCACAGCAACAATTCAAAAAATATATATTTTGAAATGGAAGTAGTAACTTTTAGTTTTTAGATTATTGTGATGTATATTTTTTCCGGTAGAGATCTGATGCAAGTTAGATTTAGATTATAATTTTTATTGTAAAATAAAAAAAATTAAGTAATGTTGGTGAATTTAGGTGTTAGCGTAGAAGGGGTTCTTTGTGTTACCTTGTAATTTATATCGAGTAATAATATTTGTACACCTTAATATTATATTGTTTTAATATGTTTTATTTTGTGAAAGAAACATATTAAAAGAATGTGTTAAATATGTACTGTATTGTGATTCTTACATCAGCCACACAATTTTTTTTTATTGAAGTGTGTTAATAGCATTGATGTTAAAAAACTATTACAAATAAGATAATGTGTAAAATATATTTAGTTTAGTGAGCTAATATTCTCTTACGTTTTGGAAAGGTATTTATAGGGTATGAGGATGAGATACTGTGGTTAGGCTAGACTCTAGAGTGGAAGCATGGGGGATAACGGGACAAAAATTAAATTCATAGAGACTAATTAACATTTGATTCGTTCCCTACTGGCCACTGGTGGGAGTTCGGACCACCATATGGGCATTTAGCAATCCAAATAAAAAATCTTGAGAAGGACTGCCAAGGCCCATGTACACATATGCCAATGTCACAGGTTCATGGTAAAATAATGCTGTCCATAAGTTTTTTTTTTTTTTGACAATATTTGACGACATATTAACGGTCTATAAAGAAAAGACTTGCGAAGAGTTGAGTTGTATTATTCCTCAGTGACGAAGATGAAGAAAGCTGCACGTGTGGTGTTTATCCCTTCTCCAGGAGTTGGTCATCTTGTGTCCACCATTGAGTTCGCAAAGGTTCTGATGAACCACGATGAGCGTGTCTGGATCAGTGTGTTGGTAATGAAGCTGCCATTTGACACCACAAGTGCCGCTTACACACAGTCCCTTGCATCCGAACGTCTCCAGGTCATCAACCTCCCCGAATCAGCCTCCAACTCTGAAGCAGCAACAACCGGAATGACCGCTCTCCTCGAACAACAAAAACCACACGTCAAAGAAGCTGTCTCCAACCTCATCTCTGAGGACTCCGCCCCACCACTCGCCGCCTTTGTCGTGGACATGTTCTGCACGAGTATGATTGATGTCGCCAAAGACATGAAGGTTCCTTCACTGGTCTTCTTCACCTCAGGCCTTTCCTTTCTTGGTTTGATGCTTCATCTTCACTCCCTCAGGGAACAGGACAACACCGACTTCAGGGACTCCCAAAGTCACTTGCTCATCCCCTCCTTCACCAACCCACTCCCTCCAACCGCTTTGCCTTCTATTGTGCTCAACAAAAAGTGGGACCCCGTTTTCTTGGCCTACGGGACGGGCCTGAAGAAAGCCGATGCTATTATAGTAAATTCATTCCCGGAGCTAGAATCCCGTGCTCTTACCTCCTTCTCCTCCCACTCCTATGGGCCGCCACTGCCCATTTATCCAGTGGGGCCCATACTAAACCCCAATCCCGAGGCCCATCTCCAGGAGGATAACAACAGGGACATCCTCAACTGGCTAGACAATCAGCCTCCCTCCTCTGTAGTATTCCTGTGCTTCGGGAGCATGGGTTCTTTTCCTGAGGATCAGGTCAGGGAGATTGCATGTGCTCTTCAGGACACTGGGGCCCGCTTCCTGTGGTCCCTGCGGAAACCTCCCCCCAAGGGTTCCAATTTCACGGCCATGCCCTCTCATTACCTTCCCTCCGATTTGGTTGAAATTTTACCCCCGGGCTTCCTAGATCGGACGGCGGGTATCGGTAAGGTCATCGGATGGGCCCCTCAGGCCCAAATACTGGCCCACCCGGCCACTGGAGGCTTTGTTTCCCACTGCGGTTGGAATTCTACCCTTGAGAGCATATATTTTGGTGTGCCCATTGCCACCTGGCCGCTCTACGCCGAACAGCAGACCAATGCATTTTTACTGGTCCGTGAGCTCAACATGGCTGTGGAGATAGCGTTGGATTACAGGGTGGAATTCATGGCTGGACCTAACACTCTTGTGAGTGCGGACAAGATACAAAAAGGAATAAGGAATCTGATGGACATGGATGAAGACACAAAGAAGAGAGTCAAGGAAATGAGTGAAAAAAGTAGGACGACTTCCTTAGAAGGTGGATGTTCCCACTCCTATTTAGGTCGTTTGATTGATTATATAATGAATCAAGTATCCGTGTAACCATTTTTATAGTTCAAGACAGCTCAATCGGACATGAATATTTCAATTACCTGTTACTTTCTTTGTTTCAAATTCTTTCCATTGTGCATGAAACGCGTGTTTCCATCTGAACATTGTCCGAAATTATATATTTTTGTCAAGTTATTTGAATTTGCTTCATGATATTAGTATTCATCCATAGTATCAAAATTGTGGTTTCATCACATCGAATGTTCTCTATCTACTTATTTTCTACCTTGGATCTGATCAATTACCCGTGTAGGATTTTGGTGATGTTAGTAGACCTACCTCAATTCGTCAATCCAACAATCCATCAACATACATGATAAAAATTAAATTTGAAAGTGTTAAAATTATAAAAGGTGATTTCCTAGCATGGAGTGTTTTTTTGCACGTTAAATTGGCTTTGCACAAATTTGTGTGAAATGTCTATTGAATGGTTTTGGAACAGAAAAATACGCTGTTAACTGGTATGAATGTTAGTAAGTGATTGTGACATCTAAAGTGAAATTCAGCTAAACAAGTGATTAATTACATCACTTTGACTGATAACTAATTCAATGAATAGTCAATGAAAAATAAATATTCATCAATTCGATCTGATAATTGATTAATAAAATTTGTAACTATGCCATGTAGTACAATCTTTTCTGGCGAGCTAAGTTCAATAACAAATTGAATCTAGCGTATTGTCTTCATCACAATTATTACGGTGTCGTTTTTAGTGTCAATCGATAGAGGACAATCCCAGCTTTTCTCTCCGACGGGTACCCACGCAGGAATATTTCTCGTAGCCTTCTCCTTTCATCCTGGTGCTGAATTTATATTTAAGAGGGAAACCGAAGAAAAACAATCAACAACAGCATATGACATGCAATGTACTTAATTTCAATTCAAAAAAAATAGTGAATACATAAGCAACTTGAACATGATAGAAGGCATCCATCTAATTTACAGTTTTACACGTGATACAGACTCAACTGGAAATGAAATTCTCTAAAATAGGACCATTGTGCATGAAAACTGGCTGGTCTCGTTTTGTAAGCCAAATAATGCCAACGGGATCCTATCCCATATGTTTTCCTATATATATACACCACTACAGTTACAATGCATGCAAAATAAAATTAAACTATTTAGGGGTAAGACTCAATAATAATCATAGTTGCAAGTTTGCCTCAACATAGATGTTCCTGAGCTTTTGCCACATATTGTCGTTATAACACCACTATTGCAAGAGTCTTGAATAAATGTATCATCAACCTCGTAGACTTCTTCATGAGATAACATCTCCACTATCACCCAAAACACTTTGCCCTTAATTGCTCGGTTTCAGTTTTATCAAACAAGCCCTAAGACTACAGACAAATATTGTATTTAAATGCTGCATTATGTAAAAAAGGCTGAGCTGAAGAATTATACCTCAATATAACAGTAATCATCACACCATTTATTGTATCAGGGGTAAAAGGTAGGATCAAACTTGTGTCACTATTCAACTGCACAATGGTATTGTACATGAATTGAATGTGTTGTTCATCACTGAAAGAACTGTTTGAAACGAATGACTAATAGCAGTTCTAGTCATGTATGTGTGCACTGGTCATGAAACTATCATTGGTTATAACCAATCCTGTGACTGCTGTAACAACGAACCAAACTCAATTTTTTGAAAGCTGCTCACTGCAGAGCAACCAACAGCTCACTTTGATAAAATTTGTATGCATTTCAGTCACTAGATTTCAAAATCCTATTTAAATTTGAATTGTTGCATGGCTTATAACCAGCATCCTTCATGTCCATGGTCAATTTGTCCAAGATATAATATATCTCACCACTTTGAGGGTGCTTCTCATCTCTGGATACAAAGAAGTTCACACACCCAGCAATCTCAACCCAACTACATCCCATTTCCTTTTGCAAACCTTTTTCCTTCATCTGATTTCTCACTCTATCAACATTTTCCCACTCTCCTTCCTCTGCATAGATATTTGAGAGCAAAACATGATATCCAGCAATCCTTTTTTCTGTTTCCATGTTAAACAACTTTTCAGCAATAACTTTTCCCAATTCAAAGTACCCATGATTTTTGCAGGCCCCAAGAATAGAACCCCAGATTTCTATTGCATTACCATCCTCACCCAATCTCTGGACAAACTCATAGGCTTCGACCACCCTCCCAACCCTCCCTAACATGTCTGCAACACAACAATAATGTTCAATTGAGGGCTTAACTTGATGGACTTTGTCCATAGACTCAAATATGTGAAGACCTTCTTCAACCAAACCACTATAACTGCAAGCAGACAAGATGGCAACAAAAGTAACTGTATCAGGCTTAATCCCACGTCTCAGCATGGAATCATACAAGGCAAGAGCTTTCTTACCCATTCCATGCTGACCGTAGCTCATTATCATTGTGGTGTATGTGACAGAATTCTTCTCTGGTGCTCTGATAAAAACATTCTCAGCATAACTGATTGCACCCGATTTGGAATACGTGTCCACTAAAGCAGTTCCCACAAACACATTTTCGTCCAAGAAATGTCGTATGGCAAATGCATGAAGTTGCCTGGCAAAGGTTGTGCTTCCCATTGAACTACAAGCTGGGAGAATCGATGCTAAGGTCACTGCATTTGGCATTACCTTGTGAACTAATGCCTCTCTAAGAATGAGAATGGCTTTATCACTGAGACCATTCTGTGTATATCCAGCAATCATCGCATTCCATGTGGCCAGATCTCTATCACTTGGGCAGTTCTGCTCAAATAACAACTCAGAAGTCCTAACCAACCTGGATTTCGCATACATATCAATCAGATAACTCTCCATACCCTCAAACTGTATCCAGTGACGAATTAGATATGCATGGGTTTGCCTTCCAATGTAAGAGCTCCTAATGTTAGAAGCCGCAGAAAGAAGGGCCGTTGCAGTGACAGAATCGATGGGAAACTTCTGCTTCTCCATCTCGCACACAAGCATGAGTGCTTCCTCATCCAAACCATTCTGTACAAAGGAAGAAATTATAGTATTCCATGAAACAGAATCCCTTTGAGACATGTTATCAAAAACCTTAAAGGAAGTATCAACACAATTGCATCTGGAGTACATAACCATGATAGCATTGACAACAATAACGGGAGTAACTGCCAAACTTTTAAGAACAAATGCATGCAGCTGCTGAGCCAATTTAATTTGCTGCAGTTGCGAAACAGCAGAGATAACGGACAGAAAAGTGACCTCATCGCACACAGCCTCCTCTGACTCCAAGGCTCGAAGGAAAACATCAATCCCTTGAAGGGGACAGTTATTTTGAACATAACCACCAATTATGGTATTCCAAACCTCTGTATTTTTGTTGGAACAACGGTCAAAAACCATCCTAGCATAGTCTAAGCAACCAAGATCAGAAAACATAACGATTGCGGAGCTAACAGCGAAGACGTCATTGACATAGTCAGCACCAAATTTAAGAAGCAAGGCATAAAACATAAGAGCGGTTTTGGGATCGGGGACAGCGGGGAAGACATTGACGAAAGTAACGGGAGTGGGAGTGATGGAAGTTTTAAAGAGGGTGGCGAAGGCGCGAAGTGCGTGAAGGTGTCTGTGGGTTTTGACATACCAGGAAATCAAGGTGTTCCAGGCGACGACGTTTCGTTTGCGCATAACGGCGAACACTTTGAGGACGTAGTCGTGTTGGGATTGAACAGTGGAGGGGGGCAAGCAGACGGAGTACATGTTCAAGAGGGAGTTGTAGACGATTCGAGAGTTGGATTGGGAGCGAAGAAAATGGGAATGAATGGCCTTACCAGCCAAGAGGTTCTGGGTTAGGGCGCAGGCCTTGAGGGTGGAAGAGAAGGTGTAGCAATCGGAAGGGGTGTCGGGGCTGGACTTCATTTCCGCGTACAGCTGGAGGGCCTCCAACGGCATGTGGTTGCAGATGAAGCCGATGATGACGGTGTTCCACACCGCGGTGGAGGCACGTGGAAGCGTATCCAGAAGATGGCGTGCCACGAGAGGT
This sequence comes from Glycine latifolia, assembly GCA_013407115.1. Classification (NCBI taxonomy): domain Eukaryota; kingdom Viridiplantae; phylum Streptophyta; class Magnoliopsida; order Fabales; family Fabaceae; genus Glycine; species Glycine latifolia. Next base: position 345,200 of record CM023942.1, read on the forward strand.
TGTCCCTGTTGGCACAGTTTGCTTAGGCGAGACCGAATGCTAACGCCGCGGCTTGGCTTTGCGCCCTCAACTGGAACAGGAGGAACGGGAACAACCGTAGAAGAAGCCATGACCCTCATCCCACACACAAACACTATCCCAATCCCATCCTATTCTTGTCACTCTTCATCCATTTCCATCCTACCAACACTCTTCTACTACCACCAAAATATCTATCCATATTACTGAAAAAGATTAAGTAAAATTGTATTACTTCATCACTTGTAAAGCTTAAAATAACAAAGTGTTGTATGAAATTTTTCCTAAGCAATTTTTGTTTGTTTGCATATAGTAAACAATTTTAATCGCCTTTTTGCTGTTGATAATAATACAACAATTTTTATTAGTTTTTATAATTTAAAATATCTCATTTTGGGAGATGCTAAATGCTAGTGCAATGCATGATGTAAATTTTGAGCCAATTATATCTCATTTTCACTAATTTACTTTGAATTTTATTTTATTCTTCATCATAGCTATCACTTTATGAACTATTTAATTTGTCACCATAGTTCGATGAGTCCGTTAAAAGTAGATGTATGTGGGAAATTATAGGAGCTTACACGTAGCAATTGCACACAGATTTTTCAGTCAAAAATATTATCACCTTAAACAGAATTAACAATTTACTAGTCTGAGGTGTGCAACAAACTCCTTTGTGTTCTTACATAGGATTGACCGATTGAGGAGTTACTTGTAGAACAATGGTTGGCAATAGGTATACTACAGACGCAGCCTACACATTTGTAACTTTCTGCATTTCACGCTTTACACGGATGACTCTAGCAAAACACGTGATTTACAATCCACCTAGTACAACAAGCTAACATTGTGACTCACATCATAACAAGCACTTGATATACATCGAAAAAAGAAACCAGCTCTCTTATTATTAAATTAAAAAGCTGACAAATTGGGGGTCAACTGATGAATTAGATCCATTCCTTGGGGTTGATGCATGCGTCCAAGAGTTTCCATTCTTCGCTTCCTTCTTCTGGTTTCTGCATACAAAAGTTCACCACCATTTCAGTAGCAATTTCATAAATGGAAAATTAAAGTTATCTAACATCCAACTTGTGTTTAAAATAAAGAAGATTCCAAAATCGTACATGATCGTATTCCCACCGAGCAGTCAGTGGGAGAGAAACAAGTATACTCTCTATTCTCCCTCCAGTTTTGAGTCCAAATGTTGTACCCCTATCATATACCTGTGGCCAAATACAAATATAAATATGATCTGAAAGAGTAGAGCAATAATACATTTTAGTCTAGAGTTGGGTTAAAAGGTGTACCAAATTGAATTCAACATATCGTCCCCTTCGCAATTGTTGCCATGCTTTCTGATGATCATTGAAGGGCAAATCCTTCCTTTTCTCTACGATAGGTAAATAAGCAGGAATAACAGAATTTGCACATTCTGCAAGCAACCATTGTTTAGGCAGCATGAGATAGAGAGAATTAGATGCATCAAATTTTTAAACGCAAGTAATTACCAGTAGCAAAGGAAAGGAGCATCTCCTGATCATAGTCATTAAGATCATCAAAAAATATTCCTCCAAGTCCTCTCCTTTCACCTCGATGCTGAATGTAGAAATAAGAGGAAGATAAGGAAAAACAACCAACAACAGCATATGCCCATGCACTCAACTTCAATTTAAAAAATATGTATAATGAATCAACTCTAACCCCTTAAACATAACAGATGGCATCCATGGCCCATCAAATTACATGTTATATTGACTCAACTCTGGTATACTCAAATGGGAGCACTGTCTATGACAACTGACAAAAAAGAGACTGAAAACAGGTAAACAATTTTAAACCTTCAGACATCTTCCTCGTAATCCTCTTATTTATTAGATGAAGATCAAATGTTTTTTATGTGTTAAGGACACTAAGTAGTTAGCATAAAGAAGATAGGGTAAGCTATCATATCCTATGTTAATCTATTGTTTGGTGAGTCAATTAGATATGATAAACTTATTCTATTCCTATGTGTTTATCATATCTTATTCATTAATTCAAAAATTATCCTAAGGGAAGAGTAAGATTTTGAACAAATAGGATTACATAGATAAAAAATTTCCCTGTTCACCTTCATCTCACACTGTGCAACTCCTTTATCAACCACCACCACTGTCCAATGCCACTGTCGCCACCATCATTGACATGATCACCACTACTACCACCATGGTCATAACTGCATAGTCATCATTATTGCTACCACGACAGTTACAATTACCTACACCCCTACCACCATTGCCACCGTCACAATTAGTGCAGCTACTACCATAACCATTATCACCACCATTGCTACAATCATTGCCACCATAACCACTAGCTTCACCATATTAACACCACCACTGTTCATCGCTATCATTGTTCTCATTGCCACAACCATTTTTGTGGCCATTACCACAACCATTATTTCCATCAAGACACCATAGCTACTACTGCCACCATTGTTTTTATCATAACCCAACATTACCACCACTTTTCATAATGATAATTTTGACATTTACATACGATGTATATTACCATTTGCTAGGTTATCTAGCATACACCAAACACAAGATAGGATAAGAACTTGTCTTGCTCATATTCTTTCTATTCTTATCATGTACCCTTATCCTATCCATTCTTATTCTATCCTAATTACCAAACAAACCCTTTACTTTTTCATTTGATATTTTCTCTATCAAGTATATATGTATCAGGAGGAGGAGTAAGAGGATATAACATTACTCAAAACAGAGTATAAATAGACATAACAAGGACAAATTTGACAGCCCAATATTGTCGATGAGGAACTTTACCCTGCCTGCCTTCATTTGCATATTTTAAGGGTTTATAGAATATAGAAATCAAATGAACCTCGCAGTCACGGTGCACACAAAATATCAACATATCTGACTCTAAGACACCATCTATTCATAATAATGCTCTGGCAAGACTTGATGATAATTGTAGTTGCAAGTTTTCCATAAGATATATGTTTTTGACATTTTATCACTTATTATGCATAGTATCACTCACTGTTGCCAAACCCCTTCACCTCTTTTCTTGCTTCCCCTGCATCACATATCCTCTTCCCATTCCCATCATTTCATTATTACCAACAGTCATTCCTGTTACCCATTTAAAACCATTTGTTTCTTGTTTATTAATTATGACAGCCTCCAATTCATCAAAACTAAATATAACAGAAAGCCAAAGAATTCATGAGTAGACTTCTATTAAAGGTACATGAACTGGACGCGGAATGCTTAATAGTCACTCATCACTGTTAACATTTAGTTTTATCAAACAGGTCCCAAGACTGCTGAAAAATACAGTATTAAAGCTTCATTGTGTGGAAAAAGGATTAAGAATTATACCTTGATATAAAAGTAATCATCACACCATTTCTTGAATCGGGGGTAAAAAGTAGGTTCAAACTTGTCACAAGCTTGTTTTTGAATCTACATAAGAAGCATGATATAAAGTTAGAAGTGACCTTGATTGCAGAATCCTTAAGTATTTGCAAAAACCATTCATAGAAACATAAAGAGAAACAAATTCTGTGCCTAACATTTCAATGCCTCCCATTTCAAGAAAACCCACCTAAAACTACAAAAAATATATTAAAAGTACTCTAAAAAAGGACCAAAATCATCAAGGTGTGGTGACATTTTAGAACAAAAGAAATTGATTTTTTCTTTCATCTTTTACCAAGAAAAAAGCCATTATCGATTCTAAACCATAAAAATATCAGAAACCAATATTTGTGCTAAGCACATACTGAATGGAAGTGCTTAACATCCTCCTCAAAAATGTAAGCTGGTGTCAAGTCAGTTCCCCCACCAAACCACCATTGTCTAGGTGCTCCAGGAGCATCTGTAGAAAGCAACAGCTTGACTATCAATAGCAGCACATTTAAAAAAGGATTCCTCAATTTTATACTCTTATGTTAACACCCGTTTGGTTTAATATTTGTTTTAAGATTTTGAGACGAACATATATAGTTGTGATTTTCTTTTTTTGTTTTGAGTTATACATATAGTTGTGATTTATATATAAGCAAATGATAACAAATATTTAAATAAAAAAAAAACTACATAGTGGAATCCGAGGTATCCAAGCTTGAAAAAGACCGAGGAGATATCAAATCATATTAGCTTCTATACACTATTTAAAGATTAAACAGTCCCAAACACACACACACAAAGCCCAAGCAACAGCAAGCAAAAAGACAGGCATGAAAGAAGCAGTATATAAAGAACTTGTGAATCACATCACATGTGTTGAAAGTAATGTGAGAAAAAATGCTGCTAAGATTATATAAAGAGGAGCTTGAAAATGAGCAAAGCGGAATGTAATTTACCTTTAGGAGCATCGGTTTCAAAATAGCGATAATTGAAATGTAAGGTGGGGGCAAACGGGTTGTTTGGGTGCAAAACCTGAAGAGAAAGACAATGAGACGAAAAAAAAGGTAATAAAAAAATAGAGTTCGAGAGGGATGGAGATACTAACGGAGCTGATTCCAGCAGCGAAGAAAGGCACAGGACCAGGTTTTTGATCGGTAGGAGCACCCTTGGCAGCACGATATGCGTCAGGTGGCATTACACCATAGACAACAGAGACATTAACCCCAGCCTTCTCCCAAACGGCACCGTCTTGAAGAACCCTGCTAATGCCACCACCACCACCGGGCCTGGACCAAACGTCCTCCTTGAACTTGGCCCCACCATCAGCAGCCTCGAGGGCACTGCACACGCTGTCCTGGGCCTCCCTTATCATCTTCTCGAAGCGGGCCCGTACGGAAGTAGAAGATTGGGCCTCGTCAACTCCTCTGAGAAAGGTTTCCGGGCGATGGGCCTCCGGGGTCTCTTTCTCTATCGAAACGGTGGCTCTCACTACGCCTTTTCCCATGCTTGGAGGTGGCTTCCAACTGCGCTTAGTGAGCGAGATCGCAGTTGGAGTGATGCAACAAGTAGTGGAAGCGGAGCTAGTAGAGCGAAAGGCGAACGCGTAGGAAGGAGCTGAGACAATGCTCGTACAAGGCATTATTATGCTTCCGATGGGATTTCAAAGAAAGAAAGGAAGAGGCCTCTCAATTTTATTTGGAGAGATGATAAGGTCTTCCTTCCTTTCTCCCAACGCTTTCAAATACTTGCTGTTATAAATTTTTAATTATTTTATTATTTTATTTTTGCCACTTTATATTTTTCGGTCCAAAATAAGATTACATCTTCTGAATTCGTATAATAAAAATTAACGTTAATTATTAAAAATAATATTAATATTTTAGCTTGTGGTGATTATTTAAAAATAGAAAAAGGGTGAAGAAACGTACAAATTCTAGCAGCGCCATCCAATCAACCCCTCACGTTGGTTTGGATCTGCAATTGGGCGTTGGTTTGGCTTCTCGGTCTATGCAGAATACAGGAGTTGACGTTTTTTTAATTTTTTTTACGGTTAAATACTAGTACTACCTACTTATTAATTTACGTAAACGGCTATAGTAAAATATGTGTGATGCAGTGATAAAATAATCTTCGAATTTTTGAGGTAATATTAATAAGGATAAATAGTTTAGTTCCTGAAAGTATAATCAACTGAAAAAATATTCTGTCAAACATGAAAAATATAAAATTAAGATTTTAAAAAAAATCTTGAGATATTCGATCAAAAATTTTAAATAATAAAAATAAGTATTGTAGTATTTAATCAAGATTATTAAGATTTTTATAACTTAAAAAAGTTTCATGATATTCAAAATATACAAATTTTGATGAATTTTTTTATGATAAATTTTAATGAATTTTATAAAACTTTTTAGATTAATTTTAATGAATTTAAAATAAGTCAAAAATAATATTTTAAATTAATTATTTTTCATACATTTTATTTATTCATTTTCACTATTCTTATCAATTATTCAAATAAGAATAAATATTCACTGAGTATAAATCATTTGTGAATCTTATTTAACCAAAATCAACTTAAATATTGAGTTGGATTTTCTTGTGTGTTTAGATCAAACTTAATCAAATTCATTAATGTATTAATTGGATTACGAGTTTTAATTTTTAAACATGTGATTATGATATATTCACTTGTTAATTAATATTAAAATTACTATTATCATTATATATCTATTAAATTTTAAATATATTATTATTAGTGATAGCAAATCTATGAAATTCTTTAAATATGTTTTATGTAAGAAGTTTTTTTTTTATGATAACATGAAAGTTCATTTGGAACGTCATGTTGCAAATTAATCAAATAATCTAGGTGTAGATGTTAGGATTGTGTTGTTGGTTGGATTTTTAAGTTTTGAGGTGTAATAGAAGGTGCACCTAGACTTATGTAATATGTATGATTATTTACTATTATTTTACTTTTTTAAAAAGATTAATTTGAAATTTAAAATTATTTTAAATTTTTAAATTCGTTACCCAATTCAAACTATTTTATTCATAATTGGATTGGTTTAAATTGATTTTTTAAAAAATTATATAAATTCATTCAATTCATAAAATATTTGATTGAATTGATATATAGATTTAACTAGACTCATAAACACTCTTATAAATAAGTAAAGAATTTGTTTTTACTTTTTTTTAATCCTATCCATCTAATAACACATGTTTTTCACCCAATTTCTCTTTTATTTTTCTTTGTCCTCTTTATTTCACTTTTGTAATGTACTTATTCATTAGGGGTAGGTAAACCTAAGTAAGTTGACATGAGAAAATTATATACAGTTATTATGCAAAAAGATTTTTAATTATTATTTGTTGCTAATATAAGGATTTCTAAAAAAGGCCGGAAAAGAAAAATGAAGTTGAAAAGTAAAAAACATCCCGGAAAAGACATCCACCGCCACGCCACCCTTCACTCGCAGATTCAAACGTTTCCGAGTCCGAGGTGAGGCTGAGTCTGGGGAATCTCTCTCTGTTCTAGAGACTAGATCGTCAATTAGAGTTGAATGTTGAGATTGGGCGAGGATTCCAATTCCATAACCATTCTCTGCTTTTGCTAACTTTTTTTTTTTTTTGGTAGAATGGGAGCTGGGCGTGAAGTCTCCATCTCACTTGATGGAGTGAGGGACAAAAACCTTATGCAGCTCAAGAAGCTCAATCTCGCTCTTTTCCCTGTTCGTTACAATGACAAATACTATGCCGATGCACTCGCTTCCGGTGAATTCACCAAACTAGGTTCTACTCTCTGCATCTTTCTCACTTCCATTTTTTCGCTTTAATTAATTGCTTCGACTCTTTCATTCACCATTACTTCACAATCTTTATTCTTCCTAGCTTTACATATTTCTTTCTCCTTGCTTATGTATTTCTGAACCAGCTACTCTTCTGGGTTTATGCTGTCAGGGTTTTGTTGGGGAGTCAAATTCAAAACAAATCACTTGTGATCCATTTCAAATAAAGAAAAAAAATAAAATGAACTCTTTTTTTGTTCCAATTAGTTACTTGTTTGCCTCCAAAAAGCTTCCCATGATTAGGGAATGATCAGATGGACAACAAGTTGGTTGCCAAAAGTTAAATTTGATAGTTTTTTCCTTTTATTTTGATGCGGAAGCAGAAGCACGAGTTTGTCAATGTCTATATCTTGGCTTGTATATTCCCTTTGAGGTTTTCTTAAGCTTACTGCACTTCAGTTCCTGCACAGGTTGTCTTTAGCAGTTTAGCTTCCTTCACACATTAAAGCTCAAGATTCTAATTCCACTGTAGGATATTAGGTCTTATAATCCATTATTAATATATATTCCACTGCAAGGGTAAAGCTGCATATAACGATCCTCCTCATACCTTCCCACTGCAAGGAGCCTTTGGCACCATGGTACATTAGTTTTTTTCATACTCATTGTTGTCAAAGTTGTGAGTAAGATCAAAGGATCGCCTTCTGATTCCGTTGTGTGCTCTCACTCAATTAAGTGTAATCACATTCTCTAGTCTCTATTTGTTTTGTGTTATGACTCCCATTGACGATCATCTGCATTCTACTTCCAGCACCAACATCTTTTTTTCTGCCTTCAAGGTTCAAGCTTCTATTTTTCTGCCCTTGCTTTATGTTTTAGATTGCTATTGAGGATTACTTATCTGACTTTTTATGATTTGTATGTAAACTTATGATTTTGAATTTTGAATTTTAGTTTAGCTAAATATTGTGATTTACGTGTTATTTTTTGTGTACACACGTGTAAGTATAATTTTGCACTTTTAGCAGGATCTTATGAATCATGTTACGATCTGGGTTATATAATCTTCTACTCCCTTCCCGCTCTTAGCTAGGATCTTCATTTTGACAACATTGGATATGCTGATGGTTGGAGAGCTCTTTTGAATTGATTATTCCCCTTCTCTTTCTGCTTTATTTGAGAATTTGTACTCCCTCTTTGCTTTTGGTAAATTTAATGGAATACAACACAGGATATCTTCAATACTTAATCATGTGCTTTTGAAAACATTTGGACTTAAGAGTTAGCATGCAAGCATAGAGCATTTCTTTAATCAAACCAGCTTGTTCGGTTTCTCTACACATTCAGTTTGGTTGATAATATGAATGATACACAAAGAAGGGATGGGTATCAAGGGACCTATAGAATGTGTCTAACACCATTGATTACTTTGCCTTTGTCTTTCAGCTTACTATAGTGATATTTGTGTTGGAGCAATTGCGTGCCGGCTGGAGAAGAAGGAAGGTGGGGGGCAAGTTCGGGTTTACATCATGACATTAGGTGTTTTAGCACCTTACCGTGGACTTGGTATTGGTAAGCAAGAAACTGAATATCTTTCCCTGGTGATTGAAAGTTTAATTGATCATTCTGTTAATTACTTCTTGGTGTGGATACCTGTCCCAGTATCACAAATACAGATTAATGGTTTGTCATGAGGTGCAAGCTTCATATTGGGAATATGTTAATTTACATCTGGCAACAATCATTATTTCAAAATTTATCATTTCCTTTTAAGCTTGTTATGTACATTGTTTTATAAACTATGCAAGTTTTGTGATGTGAATCTTGGTGTTTATGCAGGAACAAGGCTTTTGAATCATGTTCTTGATCTTTGCTCCAAGCAAAACATTTTTGAGGTTTACTTGCATGTGCAGACAAACAATGAGGATGCCATAAACTTCTATAAGAAATTTGGATTTGAAATTACAGAAACAATCCAGAACTATTATACTAACATTACACCGCCAGACTGCTATGTTCTCACGAGGTATACGGTTCCAAGCACAACGAAAAAATAACATTTCAACCAGTTATTTTGAGGGGAAGTGATCAGAGATTGTTGCATTGTTTTATGGGTTTTGCCATGGATGTATTACACTAAAGTTTTTTATGTCCAATGCTAGATTTTAAACAGTAAAGTTGGCTAAAAAACAAGAAGCACTTGGAGATTCTCTTGCTAAGGTACTATCTATTGCTATTTTACCCGTTTTCTCTCATCTTCCCATATCATTTCCATCAAAATACTATTAAACGACGAATTCGGTATAAGAATCTCTAAAAACGACTGTCTATCTAAAATGGAGGCACACAGAATAAACTAAAAAAACGACATCAATATATTGTAAAACCAATTTACTTGTTTTTAAAACTAAATCTAGCTTTTGCGTCCTGAATTAGACTTGCATCATTTAGGGCCACCAAATGTCTCGTTATAAAAAATATAGGATAAATTGTAATTTTGGTTCCCTTTTTTAAATTCATGATTTTGATTATTTTGATTTTTAATTGTAACATTTGATTTTCTTAGTTTTATAAATTTGTGATTTTAATCTCTCTAATAAATTATTAATTAATAATTATGATTATCAGAGATATTAAATTAATTATTAGTTAAATAAAAATTATTAATGATTAAATATTTTAATAAAAGATTATTACTCTTAATGTGGTGTTACGGTGGAATTAGGTGCGATAAAAGATGTGTTTGTAAAAAAGAGGAACATAGTGTTATGAAAAATTATAATTAATAATTTTTTTATCAATTTTTAATAATTAATAATTTTAATTAATTTATAATTAACTTGATAACTTAATTAATCAGAATTATTTGTTTATAATCTATAGACCAAAAGCATTAATTTATAAGACTTGAAAGATTAAATGTTAGAATTAAAATCTAGGTACACTAAAATTATGGATTTGAGAAATTAGAAAATCAAAATTATAATTTAATTAAATATCAATTATAATTAGAATATAGGATATCAAAGGGCCCTTTCCTTCCAGGCTGTGCAGCTGCAATAGTTATTGTACTGAGGCCTGTGCTGTGCCCTCTTTATTTACGATTATCAGCTTTTACCGTGAGATTTTGGCTGTGGGAAATGGCCTAATTTTTAAGTGTATAGTTAATAGTTAAAATGTATGAGAAAAAAAAAGTCTATACTGTACAGCTTTTTTTTTTGGCTTCATTTTAGTCCGATATGGTGGTGTATTTTTTTAGTTCCTCAAATTTAAAAATATTTTTTAATCCTGAATTTTAATGAATTATTATTTTTAGTCTCTGTCATAGACATTTTATAACGGTTTTTACAATTTTTTAATAATTTGTGATAGTTTTAAATGTAAATTCAAGTATAATATTTTTTAAAATGAAATAAACAAAATGGTTTCCAAGTGCTAATTTTAGAGTTTTTCTACTTCTTTCTAAACAGTCTATAAATTTTTTTATTATAGTCTATACTTTCTGTTTATTAATTTATACAGATTAACCTCATCACTTCGCATTATATTTTCAAGTTATTGGACATAATTTTGAGTGAGAAACGTAACTGTAACAAGTATGAAATTATGAGATCCAAATGTGAATAATTAGAATTAAGGAAATCAAAATCCCGAAGATAAAAATATGTCATGAAATAATACTTTTTTAGTATTTATTAGTTTTACTTCTTTTTAACCCCTCTATTTGACGTTCAAATTACAAAATAAATAAGAAGTTATATTTGTTTAATTTTTTGACATAAAAAACTTAATTTTTGGTTTGACCAGTCTTTAGTTTTTTTTTAATAGACCAGTTTACTAGTTTAAATCAGTTTGATTTAATTTTAAACATCTCTAATACAACAAACTTATATGCTACATTTCATATGAATAAGACAAAGAAGAATAAAAGAAAAAGAAATATAAGATGAATGACGAGATGCAAAGAGAGATAGGAAAAAAAGTGTACTGTATAAACTATTCTATAATTTGCTATATGAATATAATATCTTAAAATAATTTGCATCGGCAAAGAAGAAACATAAGTAATTATTTTGGCATTTTAATGTTACACATGAATCCTAGGTATTTTATTTTCTCAATTGTTTCCTATGGTGAAGTTATTTGATGCAAGAATAGATTTATCCTTCAAAAGTTCCACGTGGATAGAGAGTTGAGACTTGGAGAGTAAACACGATGGAAAACATTATCCACACAAGCTTGGTGAGATTACACAATATCCCATCCCTTATGCCTTATCGGATTCATCATACTACGTGTACACACTTGGTTGGAGAACAAGATCATAATCTCATCCTCACTACACTGCGTCATTCAATATCCACCAGGAGTTCGATACTGCTTGTACATGCGGGCCAAGGTAGTGGCTCAGCGTGCCCCATATCTTCCACCCTTTGGCTTATTAGTGAGAGCAATAGATATCATTCATTCCTAACAATTGAGTACAACTTCACATTTTAGAAGAATACCCTCTTTTGCTGCATCAGAGGAGTTAAAAAGAGCATGGCTGCACAAGCTCTTGTATCATCATCATCTCTAACCTTCTCAGCGGAGGCTGCAAGACAAAGTCTTGGACCAAGATCACTCCAGTCTCCAATTGGCTTCTCCAGAAAAGCCTCCTTTCTTGTTAAGGCAGCTGCTACTCCCCCTGTCAAGGTCTGTAATTCCTCTCTCACTCAATGTGTTTTTATACTTTCATCTACACTTGTACTTAAAAAAAAACTCTCTTTCTTTTGGTGTTCAGCAAGGATCAGACAGACCTTTGTGGTTTGCATCAAAGCAAAGTCTTTCTTACTTGGATGGCAGGTAAATTTCATCCTAGTTCATTAATAACTTAATATAACGATATGATCATGTTTGGATATATAAACTTCTCATAAGCACTTACAGAAGTTTATTTCATGAATTAAAATTAGTCTATGCATAAGTTAATTTGTAGTAGCGCGCTTAATTTCTCCAAAAAACTTATGAAAGAAACTTAATTCATTTTATTCCGTTCCTGGGAAGCGTATTCGAATAACAGCTGTGTATCTATGCAATTTAGAATTGTAGTAAATAGTTAATTACTATGTTGGTGCTGAAATTGACTTTATCTGGCATCATGTGAATTGCAGCCTTCCAGGTGACTATGGATTTGACCCTCTGGGACTTTCGGACCCTGAAGGAACAGGAGGGTTCATTGAGCCCAAATGGCTAGCATATGGTGAGATCATCAATGGTCGTTTTGCAATGTTGGGTGCAGTTGGTTCCATAGCACCTGAAATTCTAGGCAAGGCTGGTCTGATCCCTCAGGAGACAGCACTCCCATGGTTCAGAACCGGTGTGTTCCCACCTGCAGGAACCTACAACTACTGGGCAGACTCCTACACACTGTTCGTGTTTGAGATGGCACTGATGGGATTTGCAGAGCACAGAAGATTCCAAGACTGGGCCAAACCAGGCTCTATGGGCAAACAATACTTCCTAGGACTAGAGAAGGGTCTTGGAGGTTCTGGTGAGCCAGCTTACCCAGGAGGACCTTTCTTCAACCCTCTTGGCTTTGGTAAGGATGAAAAGTCCTTGAAGGATTTGAAGCTCAAGGAAGTGAAGAATGGAAGGTTGGCTATGTTGGCAATCTTGGGTTACTTTGTTCAAGCTCTTGTCACAGGTGTTGGTCCATACCAAAACCTCCTAGATCATTTGGCTGACCCCGTGCACAACAACGTCTTGACCAGTCTCAAGTTCCACTAAATGTATTATATGTTATTACATATTCTTTACCCTCTTGGTCTTGGTTGTTGTTCGCTTCGCAGTTGCCAAAATTCAACTACCTTTCTATATCCTCTCTTTGCTACCATCATATCATGTGGACATTTTGTTCCTTGGTGTGGCGCTGTAAGAAATGACATGTAAAACAACTAGAAACATTCGACATCTTTCTTGTGTTATCTCTTTGCTCGTTAGATTAACCGTCTCTAAGCTTTTATTTATTTATTTGAGCCTTCTTCCTTCATTCCAAATTGCACGAGTCAGACGAGAATCTTGTTAAACTGGAATGAATCCTATACACAAATGTGTAGCTTTTAAGGCAATAGCTTAACTCCCAAACATTTGTTTAACAGCAACCTAAAATATTAAACAGCAATCAAGTCACAAGATTTTAATTTTGGTCCACAATTAGGTATTTGAAAATCATTTAATTCTTTTCTATTTTGAGTCTGAATTAAATATTTTATTTTAGAAGACATAACTCATTGACCAAGAGTAAAAACAAAGGCTAAACGCTCTTGTAGTGTTTTTTTTATTCAATGCATAAGATTATTTTTTTTTAAAACACTATGCATAAGATTTAAACATGTAACTTAATTTGTTAAGAGAAATTAAGTTTTTTTGTCACCCGAATCAAATCACGAGGTTTAATTTAAATTTCATTCAAATTTGATAAAAATATATTATATGCATACAAAGATTTTTTATGTGTATTTTGCGTGGTCAGAATTTTTGCGGAGATATTATATGCATACAAAGACAAAAACTGCTGGAAGAACAAGGACCGACCAAGTGGTGTAATTTAAAAAAGAATGAAATTAAAGTTGATATTTGGTATAATTTTATTGAGGTTTATTGCAATTTTTTTACATGATCAATCAGTTGAAAATTATCTTAAATATGATTCAAAAGCTTTGTTAGTATAGGACTTTATACTTAAGAATGACTTTAAAAAATTGATTAGTATTATATATACCAATGTGATGTATTTATCTACTTTTTTATGAAATTGAGAATTTTACATAATCATAATCATAGTTAAGTGTATTTAGTTTGGATTAATTTACTTTTATAAACACTTAATTGAAAAATTATTTTGATTTTATGGATGTTATTACATAGTGTTGATAAAAACATTTTAAAATGTATAATTATTAAAAAAAATATAACCTTTTGATTTGATATTATTAAAAGAGTAACATAAATATTAAATAAAAAATAATATTTTGGTCAATATAAACCAAGTTTTACTCGATCTAAAAATAATACAATGTTACTTTCAGATAATCAGAGTCAAAACTATGTTACAGTTCCAATGAGGCAGCAAAATATGTAACAGATTGGGGACTTTTGCTTCCTGCACCGCTGAAAAGACTCCATACCCTGTTGCTACTAATAGTTAATGAGTGCTACTTCATACACTATACAATTTTCTTCATACACTCTATAAAAGTTTAAAATGGCAAAAATACCCCTCTTAGCAGCTTTTAACTCCATGTGTTTAGAGATAATACGCATATGCTGTTGTGCTTTATTTTGGTGGTTGTAGAGTTATTGGTTGTGCATTTGTGGTTGGTGGTAGTGAAGATTAGTGTTTGCCTTCGTCGGAGTTGAGCTGGTGGTAGCTGGGGGTTGCTGGTCGTGGTTGGTGATTGGTTGTGGTGGCAGTGAGGTAATGAGAGATTTTTTATTCCATACGGATCAGTTGATCCATATGATTCATATGGATCAGCTGATTCGTATGAACCATACAGATTAGCTAATCTATATGGTCTATATGACATGTGTATTTTTAAATAATTTTTTGAAATAAAATTTAAAAAGGATTATAATAGTTTAAAATGAGTTTTAAAAAAAATTGTGTATCCCTTCTAAAATTTGGGAAGGATTTAGTATGGATAAATTGGATACTTAGGTATGTTATGATTTATTTTGAATATTAAATTTTTGAAAATTGGATGTTTTAATTGTGAATTTATTATTAGTTAATAAAATTCATGTATTTTCTATGAATTTATGACTTTAATGTTGTTAAATATTTATATTATGCATATGTTTTGTCAATGTATAAATTTTATTTTGATTTATGAAGATGGACAACTACGAGTGGAAATTATGAGATACATTACACCATCAAAAAGAAGAAACATGGCACCAGTGGCAATGAAAATAGTAGAGAAACTTATGGGGTTGAGAAGTGCTAAAGAGGCATTGGTGAATCACCCTAATGGTGTTGAAGTCTGCATGACAATTAACTGAACAACTCACATTTTCAAACGCATCAATTTTTTCTTCAATGTCTTCATTCATATTAATTTCTTCAGACATAATACAGTCACACATCCACTCGTCGTTGTCCATCTTCATAAATCAAAATAAAATTTATATATTGACAAAACATATGCATAATATAAATATTTAACAATATTAAAGTCATAAATTCATAGAAAATACAACATGAATTTCATTAACTAATAATAAATTTAGTAAAACATCCAATTTTCAAAAATTTAATATTCAAAATAATCAAAATAAATCATAACATACCTAAGTATCCAATTTATCCATACTAAATCCTCCCTAAATTTTAGAAGGGATACACAATTTTTTTTTTAAAATTCATTTTAAACCATTATAATCTTTTTTAAATTTTATTTCAAGAAATTATTTAAAATACACCTATCATATGGACCATACGGATTAGCTAATCCGTATGGTTCATACAGATCAGTTGATCCGTATGATTCATACGGATCAGCTGATTCTTATGATTCATAAAGATCAGCTGATCCATATGGAATAAAAAATCTGTCATTACCTCGCTGCCACCACAACCAACCACCAACCACGACTAGCAACCCCCAACCACCACTAGTTCGACTCTGACGAAGGCGAACACTAATATTCACTACCACCAACCACAAATGCACAACCAATAACTCTACAACCACCAAAATAAAGCACAACAGCATATACGTATTCTGTCTAAACACATGGAGTTAAAAACTGCTGAGAGGGGTATTTTTGCAATTTTAAACTTTTATATAGTGTATGAAGTAGCACTCATAGTTAATCTGGAATATGACTATGGAGATGCAGGAAGCAAAAATTCAGATTCGCCTAAGAACAGAAAATATAAAGCAGGCCGGGCGATCCACTAAAGGGTCCAACAAGGCTTGAGTGGGCCATACCGTACAGCAAGAGCAAGCAGTAACGTATAATTTTCATTTTGGCGAACGAGTGCGAATCTTTTCTCTTGTGTTGGTATTTTATTTCCTTACTATCTCTATCTGCATCTGCTACGTTGTGTTGAGCATTGAGATCTGTATCGCCAAAATTCATGGTAACCTCTCTAACCAGATCTCTCCTTTTCACTTTGGAATATGCTTTTGCTCCTGCATCCATTCATTTTACATTCCTCGTGTTTTTGCTCTTGTTTTGTTACTTGTTAGCTTTCTCAATTATACTTTACTCTTCTGATCTGATTCTCGCTTTTTAAGCCGACATGCATTGCCTTTTTCTTCTTTTCTTCAAAACTATTGGATCTGATTTCAATATGTTGATATTATTATTATTATTATGTGCTTGCATTTTGCTGTTATTTTTTCCCCTCAAAATCTCTGGCCTCTCATGTTAAAATGCTTATTCCATTGTAGAGTTCGTGTTGAATGCATCGTCCGAGTTAGGTTAATTTATCGACATTTTTTCGTGTAAAATGGAGGTGCCAACTAGGAGAAAACCAGTGATCTACTGGATTTGCCTTTTCGTCATTGTCAATGCGTTTGTACAAATTAGCAATGCATTTTATCTTCCGGGAAGCTACATGCACACTTACTCAAATGGAGATAAGATATATGCCAAGGTTAATTCATTGACTTCTATTGAGACTGAGCTTCCCTACAACTACTACAGTCTCCCTTACTGCAAGCCCCTTGGTGGCATAAAGAAAAGTGCTGAGAATCTTGGAGAGCTCCTCAGGGGAGATCTGATTGATAACTCTCCCTACCTTTTCCGCATGAATGTTAATCAGTCAATCTACCTCTGTACTACGACCGCCTTGAAAGAGAATGAGGTAAAGCTACTGAAACAAAGAACTCGTGATCTGTATCAAGTAAATTTGATCCTTGACAATTTGCCTGTTATGAGGTTTGCCAATCAAAATGGGATCAAGATCCAGTGGACGGGGTTCCCTGTTGGGTACACCCCCCCTGATGGCAATGCAGATTACATCATTAACCATCTCAAATTCAAAGTTTTGGTTCATGAATATGAAGGAAATGGTGTTGAAATCATTGGGACTGGGGAGGAAGGTATGGGTGTTATCTCTGAAGCTGACAAGAAGAAGGTATCCGGATATGAAATTGTTGGCTTTCAGGTTATCCCTTGCAGTGTTAAGCGCGATCCTGATTTCATGACAAAACTCCACATGTATGACAATATCTCTTCGACAAACTGCCCATCTGAGCTAGACAAGTACCAACCGATTAAAGAGCAAGAGAGAATATCTTTTACATATGAAGTTGAGTTTGTGAAAAGTGATATAAGATGGCCATCGCGTTGGGATGCTTATTTAAAAATGGAGGGTTCCCGGGTGCATTGGTTCTCCATCCTAAATTCACTGATGGTGATCTTTTTCTTAGCTGGTATTGTCTTTGTCATTTTCTTGAGGACTGTGAGAAGGGACTTGACACGGTATGAGGAGTTGGACAAAGAGGCACAAGCACAGATGAATGAGGAGCTTTCTGGATGGAAGCTTGCTGTGGGTGATGTATTTAGAGAGCCTGATGGTTCAAGGCTTCTCTGTGTGATGGTTGGGGATGGGGTTCAGATTCTTGGAATGGCTGCTGTGACTATTGTTTTTGCAGCCCTGGGTTTCATGTCACCAGCTTCCAGGGGTATGCTGCTTACCGGGATGATAATTTTATATCTTTTCCTGGGAATTGCTGCTGGATATGTCAGTGTACGTCTATGGAGGACCATTAAGGGAACCTCAGAAGGGTGGAGATCCATTTCCTGGTTATCTGCATGTTTTTTTCCTGGAATTGCTTTTATTATTCTAACAGGACTGAATTTTCTTCTCTGGGGCAGCAAAAGTACTGGTGCTATTCCCATTTCCCTGTATTTTGAGTTGCTCTTCCTCTGGTTCTGCATATCAGTTCCACTTACCCTCATTGGAGGATTTATGGGGACAAAAGCTCAGCAAATTGAATATCCCGTGCGAACTAACCAGATTCCAAGGGAGATTCCTGCACGTAAATATCCATCATGGCTTCTTGTTCTTGGGGCAGGAACTCTTCCATTTGGAACCCTTTTCATTGAGCTTTTCTTTATCCTTTCCAGTATCTGGCTTGGGAGGTTCTATTATGTATTTGGTTTCCTGTTGGTTGTTCTTCTATTGCTGGTTATTGTTTGTGCTGAAGTGTCAGTGGTCCTCACATATATGCATCTTTGCGTGGAAGATTGGCAGTGGTGGTGGAAGTCATTCTTTGCTTCAGGCTCTGTTGCTCTTTATGTCTTCTTGTACTCCATTAACTACTTGGTTTTTGACCTGCAGAGTTTGAGTGGACCTGTCTCAGCTATACTTTATCTCGGCTATTCCCTGCTCATGGCAATTGCAATCATGTTGTCAACTGGAACCATTGGCTTCCTTATGTCATTTTACTTTGTGCATTACTTGTTCTCATCAGTAAAGATAGATTGAAGTTTGCTTTGCTATCTCTCACCAACTAAGCAAAAGGCATGCTGGAAGAGGAATTTTTCTTAAATAGTATAACTTTTGCTTAATTCTTTTTGTAGCTCTATTGCTTTGCAGCATGTTGAGTGGGGAAATAGATGCCTTGCTGATTGCAGTAAACAGTTGCCACTCAATTTTGTGTTGCTATGCGAACTACAGTTTGTTCCCCTTTCTATCTGTCTCTCCCGTAAGTGGTTTACTCATTCAACTAGTGTTTGGTATCATTTTGTTTCACGTGGTTTAGTTTGATCAAGTTGCTTGAGGAAGTTGTAATTGCACAGACTGTCTCATTCCTTATTCATTCAAATATCAAGAAAAATTAAAGGGATACTTCTAGATTTCTTTACGGTATCCACTGTGCTTTTGGGTGTTCGTATATTTTGCGTTCAAGGATAGGAAAGTGACTTCTTCGTTTACA
The DNA here is from genome assembly GCA_013407115.1 of Glycine latifolia. Classification (NCBI taxonomy): domain Eukaryota; kingdom Viridiplantae; phylum Streptophyta; class Magnoliopsida; order Fabales; family Fabaceae; genus Glycine; species Glycine latifolia. Next base: position 364,379 of record CM023942.1, read on the forward strand.
TGGTTTTTCTTAGTTTTCCACATATCCGGCTTGGCATTATATTACTACTTCCAGTCCTTAGTAAAAGGTCTGAGTCAAAAGTGTCTTAGTTCTTTTTATAAGGGTTAATCTAAAATGTCTCTTACGGTAATTATATTTTCCCAATAAGTCAGTTCTAGAATGGCGTAATAGTAAGAGAAACATAATCTATTAATTTAGGATTAATGATGATAAGTTAATAGGGACCTTATAATAAGGAGCAGAAGTAGTATTTTATTTATTTTTACTGTGTATTGTTTCATACTGAGTACATGCATATTTTGTCGTGGATCTGCAAAATATTAAATAAATGTAATGGAAACGGCCTGTGAAAATAGACTTGTCCATAAGTCACTCTTAGACCGAATTGGATACTGCGATGTTCCTTTTTATATTTTGATAAAGACAAAACAAGTTTAATGGATCGTATGCAAGTGAGTCTTGTTATAATGTTTGTGTCTTGATCTTAATCATGAGAGAACATGCAAGGATCTGTGCACATGTTTGTTTTCACGTCTGATTAGCAATGGACGTGGAAGCTACAAGTTGCGGCATCAGATTAAACGCACCCAGTGTCCCTATGATGTGAAGTCAAATACACGCTAAATTTGTTTTAAGTAGACAGTTTGTGTGATTGGCTCATTTGTCTGTCCATCTAATCTCATCGCAAAGGGAAGCCACCCTCTCCTGCTGCTGATACTAGTATCAGCGTATCACCTTTGTTACAAGTTGGGTTTCTTGTTTGGTTTTCATGTATCCAAAAATGAAAAGGAAAAACATTTATAAATTACAGATGTTTCGTTTCGTATATCCTTCTGCGTTGGTTATGGTTCTATTCTAATGACAAACTCCTGGATACGCTAGCAGTCAAAGAATTACAAACCTTTGTTAGGTTTGTTTCTTCTGGCTACTATTCCCTTGGCCAGGCTCTTCAATTTATTGTTTATCCAGTTTGGCAACCTACAAGATAAGCTTTTGCATGGATCTTGTCTGCACAAGCTGTGTAGACTAAATTGATTGGTAATTATTTTATGTTTAATAATTACATAAATTTGTGAAACACAATTACTTTATAACTAAAGGAATGACGTATTTGTTTTTTTTTATTGATTTAGTCGTATAGATAAGGCGTACACTGGAAATCCTTACTAGTTTCTCTTAACTACTTAGTTATTCAAATAAAATCCTAAAACAAACATCATGAAAAAAGAAGTTGCCTGCTAGTTATTGTCAAACATCAGCAGATTACTCCTACACATTAATTATATTGGGATGGGAGACCCTTTCCAATCTCCAAGACATTCCAGAATTGGGTCAACAATCTTTGCTTGACACATGGCTGTGTATACTTTTTCAAATTCCTCATCTGGTGAGAGATTCTTTTCTCCGGTGAGCAATCCTATCTCTAACTCCTCCCTCACAAACTTGTACAGTGGATATGACCTACACTCCTTTATTCTGTTTGGAATTGCTGGATTGCCATTCTCATAAGCTACCCTTGCATTTTCAACTTCCTTTGGCAAGAGAGACTTCAATTCATCCTCAAAAGCTCCAATCTTCTCAAAAATCAACAAGCTCACATTCTTGTCATTAATGGCACTGATGTGTGCTTGCTCATAAAGTACTTGCTTTAGTTTTGGCATCAAGGGGTACGTAACGTTGGAGGGATCATCAATGTAGGAAAATACATACTCTCTATCGACCACTTTAAGCAAATCTTTCTCACAAAGTCGAAATGGGTTAATTTCTTCTTTGTCTTCTGTAATTAATGTTTTCTGTGCAACTCTGCTTACAGTATTCTTGACCGTGTTCTTGAAATTTTCCTCCAAATGCCTCAAGTCAATAGCTTGGCAGAGTGCAACCAGATAAGTGGAAGACATGAGCTTTAATATCTCAACTGCTTCGACAGTTTTCAAAGCAGAAATTAAGCCCAAAGAGTTCACATCTTGGTTGTGCTGCTCAGCACTTTGCACATGGCTCGTTACTGGATTTGCTAGATATTGAAGTTCAGAACAATAAGCAGCCATGGCAACTTCAGATGCCTTGAAACCGTAATCCAGACTTGGGTTTCTACCAGCAGAAAGATTTGATGGCAACCCATTGTTATACAATTCATTGACTAGCTCAGTAAATTGGGCAAAGATGAGTTTGCCAATTGAAGCAACAGCTAAACGTGCATTATCCATTGAAACTCCAATTGGGGTTCCTTGGAAATTACCACCATTCAGTGCCTTATTCCTTGTGACATCAATCAAGGGATTGTCATTTACTGAGTTTATTTCCCTTTCAATTGATTTGGTTGAATACCGGATGATTTCAATCTGTGGACCAAGCCACTGAGGAGAAGTTACAAGAGCATAACGATCTTTTCTAGGCTTCTGCAGTGGATCTGGCTGTTGCAGTTTAGCATTTTTGACATAAGAGCTTCCATCTAGAATGTGTTCCATAATAGCTGCAGCTTCAATTTGACCGGGATGATACTTCAGCTTATGTATAAGATGATGTGTAAATTCTGGCTTCCCATGCATGACTTCTGCAAAAACTGCTGATAGAACTTCGGACAATAAAGCTAATATGTTTGCCTCAAAAAGCACCATAGAAGCTACGCCAGACCCAACGGCCGTGCCATTTACGAGGGCAACACCTTCCTTGGGCTTCAACTCAAAGAACCCAGAATGTAGACCTGCTAAATGGAAAGCTTCCTTAGCATTAAGTGACTCTCCAGAGGGTCCAACAGCTTTACTATTTCGCCTACCAGTTAGCAATGCAACAATGTAGGACAGAGGAATTAGATCACCAGAGGCAGTAACGGTACCACGTAATGGCAAGATGGGGGTGACATTTTGGTTTAGTAGTTTCGTGATAGCTTCTAGGATTTCAAATCTGATTCCTGAGTAGCCTTGAAGAAGGGTATTAACCCTCACAAGCATTGCTGCTCTTGTTGCTGATTTAGGCAGTGTGTGAGATAACTCTGTTTGGTAGCCAAATATTGCGCAGTTTAAAAACCTTGGGAAGGAAAAGAAGAATTAATTAGAATGCAATGGTCTTGATACTGTCATCTACTAATACATATATATATAGCTTGTTGTCACATATATCGAAGTTTGTTGACTTAAAAGTTTTATTTGAAATGGTTTTTGATTAGATCATATTAACAACACCATTAATCCAAGTTAATTGGATTAGTTGGTGAAAATCTTTAAACTCGAGGAATAATTAGTCCTTTGACTATGAAGTTGCATAATAGTATATAGTATTGAGAGTTGAAGCTCACCTAACCATTTCCTTCTGAAGAGCAAGGCCTTGTTGAGTTTGCCTGTGGGAGGCAGCACCAAAGCCGGTGGTAACACCATAAATGGGAGTGCCTTTGTTAATGTTTTGGATGATCCAGTCGCAGCTGGCGTCAACGCCTGCTCTTGCAGACTTTGAGAGGTCAACCTTAGCCTGCAAGTTATGGTTGGCATTGGCAACGGCAACAGCAGCCACCTGTGATATAGTTAGTGTCTCCCCGCCACCCAGAGAGATAAGTGGCTTCCGGTATTCTGCCACCATGCGTTTTACTTCATCAAAGTGGCTACCCTTGAGTGAATCTGCTGCATGGTTCCAGTTAAGAGGGTCATTTTCTGGAATAATGGTCGCCATGTTCACAAACAAGAGATCAAAAGTTGTAGAGTTTTGAGAGGCTTTGAAGCTTTAAGTAGAGGATATGGTAATGCTACTGCTTGGTTGGTGGGTACTGATATGTGTCGGGGTAGGTGGTTAGGTATTTCTTGACCTTTCATACATAAGTGTTACCATTGACCGAGTCATTTTTGGCATCACCATAACTTGCCGGCTAAGGTTGACCTCTCTGCATAACTTGCGCAAGTTACATTTACTACTCTTCTCTGCATAAAAACATGTTACTTAAATTTGTTCTTAATAAAATTTTATAAATATATAATTATGTATTTAAACGTTTTAGCATGAACTCAAATTTTTGAATGATTTAAGACACATTATTCTTAAACCATTCAAAGATAAGAATATTTTTTTTTATCAATATGATGTGTTAAATATAATTGTGTAAATTAAGAGATAGAACGAAAGTTAATGTAAAACAATAAAAGTAATATAATGATTAATTAATCATGAGTAGTAATACTATAAAAAAAAATAGATTTTTATAGTCTTTGTCGGACTTAATTAAGTTAAAAACTTGTATAACGTTACAATCATAATATCTTTTTTAAGAAATGCATATTATGAAATGCTACAGTGTTAACAACATCACGATTGTATGATTCAAAAGCTTTAGAATGTAAATTGTTTTGTTGAGGATAAAGTGTAGTGAATACGGTTATCCAAGAATAGTATGTAAATATCTAAAAAATATATATAAAAATAGTACTGTATTATCAAAACTAAGCCCATGATCAATTTGAGAAAAATACTAGGTCATTAAATTATTGGTAATGTTGATGATTAAATTTTTTAAACTAATATAACTTTTATATTATTATTATAATTACTCGTATTATCTCTATTATCTCTTCTATCGTTACTATTACTATTATTATTATTATTATTATCATATATATATATATATATTTTTTTTTTTTCAAGATTAGTAAACATAAATGTATATTTCACATGGGATGTGGAACTTATAATTATGAATTTCTTAAAATCATATCTGATACGTGGAAAATCACATTCCAGATGTATAAAGTATTGTATTATATTTGTGTGAGATATAAAAAGATGGAGAAAGAATGATTTGTGACGCAAGAAGGTTTGAAAAAAGAGAAGTAGCCGTTGGCAAGGTGTAGTAACAAGCGAGACGCGGGGGCACTGTCCCCTCCTTTCTGTATTAGTTGAACACTGTCCTCTCCTTTGCTTAATTCATTGATTCATTGATCTAATTCTCCTCGCAAAGATGTTCACCGAAGGTCTCGACGAGAGCGCGATCCAATGGATCAAGCAGGTCTCGTCAGATTCCCTTCCTTTTCTTTCTTTCTTAGGGATTCCCTTCCTTCACTGACCCCTCTCTCTTTCCATTTTCTACCTTCATTACAGGGATCCAAAGCACCACTTGATCTTCATCTTGATCTTGATGTAGAAGAGCCTCCTCTTCCTCTTCCTCAGCTACGCTCTCCTCTTGCCGAGAAAATCAGCAGCAGCAGCGATCGATTCCCACGATCTCCTCTCTTGACCAGTGCCAACACTCTTAATTCTCCCGTTCTCCCTCCCTTGAAGTTCCACTCATCTTTATTACAACCGCTCAACCTCGCCTTTGCCGCCGCCGGCTATGGCGCCGATCCCGATGACAGCTACGAAAGCATGGAGGATGCCTATTTCTCCGATGACGAAGTCTCTGCTCCCAACAACCTTGTTTTCTCGGACTCTCCGACACCACACAACTATGACGAGGAACAATTGTTTGGGTGTAAAGGGCGCAGAGGAATTCTCAAGACAGGATTGGCCGATCAAAACCTAACCATTCAGGTTCCCAACACTGTCAGAAGATTCACAGATGGAGAAATGGGTTTCAATAAATGTCTTCAAAGGAAGCTCACTCCAGCTGGCGCTGCCGGTGTTCAGCTTCAAAAGCAAGTTCACCTTCGCAATGACACCGTTGGATTGGGTACTCCAAGTGCCCCTCCCATCATTGATTCTGAATTTCCTCTGGAGAGGGATTCAGAATGCTCCATAAGGAACGAACCAACTGACCTTGGATCTTGTCCTTCAAGGGAATCTCTGGATTTTAATGATGGCACAAAAAGTGAGACTTCAATTGAACAAAAACCCAAGGCCAAGACTGTTGCAAAACCCACTGTCACTGAGCTTGCTGAAAGGTACTACTGTGTATTGCATTCTCTAGGGAATTTCTGTTTGGAATTCTCCTTCCTAACCAGCTACAGTGTCCTTTTAATATTCAACTCTGCAGACTGGACAAGACTTTTACAGATGAAATAGAAAGACAGACTCCTCATTTACAATCTTACAACACCAGGTGCTGTCAATCTTCAACTTTTACTTTCTCTTAAAGAAATATTTAGTTTAGTTTGGATTAACATTAGTACTTTGCTAATTATAGTAAAATTTCATTAATATAGTTATCTTGAAATTCACATTTATATGCTCACTTCCTTTTGTGGTATATTATGTTATTTCAGCAGTTGCAATAGTCAATTCGCCTGGCAAACCCTTATCACTTATGATGCCTGCATACGTTTATGCCTACAAGCATGGGCAAAAGGCTGCACTGAGGCCCCAGAGTTTTTAAAAGATGAGTGCCTAGCTCTCCGAAGTGCTTTTGGGTGGGTTCCATTTTTGTTTTTCGAACACATTTCTTTTGGCTTCATTTCTTGTTCTCCTCATTTCTCTTATTTCTCTATTTCCATAGATTGCATGAGTTCCTGTTGCAACCTCGAGGTGTAAAGCCAACTGAAGGCAGAAATAACAGGAATTCAGAACAAACACTTCCCCTGAAGACTAAGAAGGTTGTAGGGAAAATAAGAGTGGAAGGTAATCTTACAATCTCAACAGAATTTTATCATTCAAATGTAATATGATGATAATTGTAAGACATATTTTAGAACTTCTGATGTAATTATGTTTATAACGTTGGACCTCCTTCAAACAACTTGAGAGTAGAATAATCTGACATCCTATATGAAAATTGCAGTGAAGAAACTTCGAATTATACCAAGACAAAAACTTAAGATTACAAATTCACAGCGAGGATCAATCTACATGCAAGCTGGGGTGGAGTACGTCCGGCATGTTTCATCACTTGTGATAAATGGCATAAATTCTATGAAGGCAGCCTCCTTCTCATTGGCAGCCGAAGGTTCGTTTATCTGAAGGTTTCAGCAACTCTTTCATTTTATAGTTTAGAAAAAAAAAATTATCTTGGTATGAGACTTGTATTAGACTGAAACAGTTACATATTATCAGGATTTAGGAGTCATACTCCACCTAAAGAAATGGGATTTTTTAATATAGATTTTTTTTTCATAAACACCAATGTTTTGATTGCACAATGAAATTAAAGGTATCTGTTTTTATTCTTGTAGAACCACTACATTGTTTCATCCAACTTAAGAGTACGACAGAAGAAAATGAATCAGAGCCATGTTCAGCAATTCTTTTGCGCCCTGGAAGTGGAGATTACCATGATTTGTAAGTTTCAGTTTTTTACTTTTATGTTTTAATTGGGAAAAGTATTTCTAATTAACCGGCTCTTAGAAAATAGCGAAACATGATGGTTGGGGAAGGTTTTCCAAATGCATTATAGCAGGATATAGTAGTAGACAATCTTAACAGTTGATATCACACACTATTCTTTATGTTCTAAGTTTCTTCCAGTACACAGCCTAGTGTATAAGATGACAATTTACTTTGTACATTCTTTAAGGCAATCACATGTTATCTTGATTTCTTCAATTGTTGAAATACACATAATAATCATAAAGATCCTGAACTCTCACCTACTTTCAGTTTCCCATTGACCCAAGGGGACGCTTTAATTGTAGAAGTCCAAGATTTGAAAAAGGTAGTCCATGGTGAAACCAGGATTCCCATGTCATCCCTCAGTGATAATCCTGTATGAGCTCTACCCTTTCAGTGTCCACAGATATTATTCTCTCCCTTGCAGCTTCCACATTTACATAATGAATTATCTTGAATGTGCAGAGTGACAGAATTCGGTGGTGGCCAGTATATCATGATGAACGTGAATGTATTGGCAAGATCCAGCTCTCTATTGGCAGTACAATGACAAGCGATGAGAACAATCACATAAAGGTTCTGTCTCTTCCAAAATTTAGTTCAATAAATCTTGTTTTATCAAATAGAAATATTCCAAGTTGACATATCAGGGTTAAGGCAAAGAAGTAACAGTTTATGAAACATCTTAGATGGAATATATCAGAAAAATTGTTCTCAAGAACTAGATTCTTTCTGAGATTAACCATGGAAAGGATCATACCTATCACTGTGTTTAATCAAATTATCATTTGTTGGTATTAAAAGAGAAAACTATTCTAATTTGATTGGACAAAGGATTTGTTATTTATTTATTTATAGGAAAGGCTCATCATGATTTTAATATAGTTTTATCTTGGTTCAAAACTTTTGGCCATTAAACACCAACATGGTCATTTCCGGCTATGCTGTTCTGAGCATAGATTCAGGTTTTCATTTGCCTGGTTTGTACTTTCTGCAGAGTGCGGCTGTTGTGGAAACTCAAGCTTATGATTTATTATTGGAGGGTGCCATGCGTGCACAAAATTTCCACTCCCGAAACTTGCGGTTAAATGGGCCTTGGAAATGGTTGTTAGATGCATTTGCAGACTACTACGGAGTTTCTAATTTATATGCCAGGCTGAGGTATTTTGAATGTCATTTGGGTGCCCCCAAAAATATGGAAAAAAGAAACATTTTTCTGATATTCCTTATGCTACATGATTTTAATTTTTCTCCACTTACCTGTGGTGGTCTTCTTATAGATATCTATTACATGTGATGAATGTCGCAACTCCAACCAAGGACTGCCTAGAGCTTGTGTTAGAGTTGCTTGAACCCCTCATAGAGGCCAGAAATGAGAGGAGTCTGACCAGGCAGGAGGTAAGTCATATTGCTCTCTTTCCCATTGCAGTAACTTACCATATCATGTACTTTGGTTTGCTTAATCTTATGTTGTTCCAGCTTCTCATAATTTTAATATGCTATGTCAACGGCCTTAGTTTAGAGTTCAGACTTAATACTGTCATACATATCTTAACACTTGAACAAAAAGAAAAATGATATGAATAGAAAACTAGAGTAAAAGTTCTCCGCGAGTATGAGCAATTGCTTGTATTTCTGTTGTCTTAAGTACCTTGAGAAATCTGGTATTTATTCATATCTAATGCTGTCTCTATCTAAGCAAACTTTGTAATTCATGATTATGGAAATGGATGGTGGTGTAATAGTTTTCTCTGTTTGTTTGTTTATTCTCACAGAGAAGTATACTTTCAGACTGTGAAACTCAAATTGAAAGTCTTCTAGCAACAGTTTTCGAGAATTACAAATCGCTAGATGAAAACTCGCCAACAGGTTTAACAGATCATTTTGGTCCAGGATTTGATTCTGCTGCACCAGCTTTGGATCCTGCTGTTCAAGTCTACACAAGTCTTCATGACATACTATCTCTAGATGCTCAAACTATTCTAAGAAACTATCTTCAGGTAATTCCAAATTTGCTTTGTTACTGATAACTGATGCTCTTTTTCAACATAGTTTCAAGCATGGATGTTTGAAGTAGATTTATGGCTGCATGTAAAGCTTGGTTTTCCTTTTTTGGAGCCTAAATGAAAAGGTTACTGTCAACAGACTGCAGCAAGAAAAAGGTGTAGAAAACACATGATGGAGACTGATGAATTTGTGTCAAGCACATCTGAAGGTTACCTAATGGATACCATTACCATCTCAACGGCATACCTGAAGATGAAGAATCTTTGTGTTTCAATAAGAAATGAAATTCAGGCAGACATAAAGATTCACAACCAGCATACGATCCATGGTCAGCATATATTTCCAAGGTAGTTGGCTATAAGTCTATAACAGCTCTCTTTAGCAAGTTGAAGATACAGTTAACAGTGCATACAAATTGCAATTCATTTCTCACACGTAAATTATAATGAGCGGATTACATTCATCTATTTTACTTCCCCTGCATGGGAGATGCAATTGGTCTTTATTAAATTTAAACATTCTGCAACTTTCAATTAGCTTAACAGAATGTTATTTTCTTCTGTTTCAGTCAGTTTTTCATTATCAACATCTGTACCCATACATCCAATGATAGCATTACTCAAATTCCCTTGTTATTTTTTCTCCATACATTTTAATTTTGGTTCATCATAGATTTTCTGTGTTCTATTTTCCAATTTTCAGTTCAATTGACCTGACAAACATCACAGCAGCAGTTTACAGCACAGAGTTGTGTAAGAGACTGAGAGCTTTCCTTTCTGCATTGCCACCATCAAGTCCACAGGCACATGTAAATGAGCTTCTAGTTGCAACTGCTGATTTTGAACGGGATTTGGAATCATGGAATATAAGGTTTGTGAAAGAAAATTCTCCCATGCTAATGCAAAATGCAGTACCAAAAAAACTTCAGATTCCCCAACATTAAAATATCATTTCTGACACGCAATACTCTTCATGTTCCAGTCTTGTGCAGGGAGGTGTAGACTCCAGAAATTTGTTCCACAACTATATCATGGTGTGGATACAGGATATGCAACTTAGTTTGCTTGATTTATGTAAAGCAGAAAAGGTAGTAGTTAGTTTACTTAAGCTGCTATAAATACAACAAAGCACTTCAGTCTATATATGACTTGACCTCCCCAATAATGATACAGGTGCCATGGGCTGGAGTAACCACAAACCACTCCGCCTCCCCATTTGCTGAGGAAATGTATGAGAAAATCAAAGACAACCTTACCCTTTATGAAGTTGTAATCAATAGATGGCCTCAATACTCACTTTATTTGGAAAATGTAAGTTCTAAACTAGAGATATTTCTATTAAAGCATCAGCATTCAAGATATCTTTTTCTATAGTGTCTCTCTCATATATATAAACAATTCCATCTCCACTGGATAAAACATGTGGGTAATACCTTGAGTTTGCATTTTTCTTACCCTTTTCTTTCTGTAAGGCTGTTGCAAACATTGAAAGGGCAATTGTGAAATCCCTCGAGAAACAATACAGTGATATATTAACTCCTTTGAAAGATAGCATTCAAAAGAGACTTCACTTGCAAGTTCAAAAGATAGCAAGAAGACAATCAGCTACTGTTCATTTGGTTCCTAATCAAGTAAGTTCTCTGTATGTTTGCATTAGGTCTAGATTCTAAAATCCAGCTCAATTTAAGTACTCAAAATTTTGAGCCCACTCAAACTTTTGTGGCATAATAGAAAACATGCAGGAATTTGGTTTCAATCTATAATGTGTTTATATATTGAGATATTTTCTTATAACATTTTGTTTTATCCACAGTTGGGAATATTCTTGAACACCATCAAGAGGATTCTTGATGTCCTGCATTGTAGAGTGGAAGACATCCTAAATTCATGGGCATCCTGTCTACCTGTCATGGGAGATAAGAAGACACTGTTTGGGGAGCAAATGAATGGAATTACTGTTCTCTTGAGAACCAAATACAAAACTTATTTGCAAGCAATAATAGGGAATCTTGTCAACAGTGTAAGATCATTCAAACTCCAGTTTTCTATGTCAGTTCTATGTTATCATAAAATGGATAACAATAGTAACCATAAAGTTTTTGTTTAGAAGCCTCAAATATTTATTTACATTTGATACCATTGAATTGTTCAGATACAAGCTAATCGGAACACAAGGCTGAAAAAAATCCTTGAGGAAACAACAGAAACAGATGGAGAAGCAGAAGTGCGTGAAAGAATGCAGTTGCTGAATTCACAACTCACCGACTTCATCTCCAATCTACACGAGGTCTTTACCAGCCAGATTTTTATAGCAATATGTCGCGGATTGTGGGATAGGATGGGACAGGTAACCAACTATTCTAAAAACTCCTATATGTTGTTGGTTGGTTGACATTTTTCTCGGATCTAATTTATTTTCATTGATTTTGTGATAGATTATTTTGAAATTTCTCGAAGGGAGGAAAGAAAACAGGATATGGTACAACGGTTCTTCATATGCTCTGGGGGTAAGTCAATATTATTAGATTATGTATGCAGCCTTTTTCTGATGATGTTGATTGCAATATTGTACCGTTGACGTTGATTGTTTCACTTTGTAGATATTGGATGATACCTTTGCTTCCCAAATGCAACGATTACGAGGAAATGCGTTGCAAGAGAAGGATATTGAGCCTCCTAGCTCAGTGATTGAAGCTCGATCTATTCTTTGTAAAGACACGGCAAATGCAACCGATACATCTAATTACTTCTATATATAATTTAGCTTTATATTGCCAAATTTGAAATTTCCTTGCTATTGTTGAAATGCACATCCACTGTACATGATTGTCAAGTCAAATATAAACGTAGTAAGGCCATCTCCAACGCTTGCATCTTCCGGGTTGCTTATCTGATGTGGCCATGGAAGAAACGGTTTCTTATTTTTCTTCTCCATTGGAGTAATCTATGTGGCAAAACTGAGAATCTTAAATTTAAGCTCCGCATCTTATATAAGCACCGTATCTTAGAGGGCCCACCAAAAATCATTAAGAACCGCATATAAGCTCCTACTGCTGGAGCTGCTCTAACGTTTTTCTTTTTTTGGGGAGGGGGATTTTCATTTTATTCTTTTGCATGTAAATGTAATAATGTACTCTTTTCAGACTTCAGAGGTTGAATAATGTGATAGCTAGGGGGCCATTATTCTCAATTAATGCATCTTTTGTGAGAAAATAACGATATATATTTGATATTTGGTCATGTAATTTGACTTGACATATCTGACTCTAAGACAGCTAGGAGTAGAGGCAAACTGACACTCATTTGGCCAAGACACTTCAGTTATTCAAAAGTTGTTCAAGTTCAACCAGACATAACATGGGTGAATCTGCTCAAAAGAGTTATTCAAAAGTTGTAACGCTAAAAGGGAGTCGGTTTCCATTTTAAGATGGGGGTAATGTTGGATGACAGAGTCTAGGGTGCGGGAGCAAAAGTTTTTTCGTAATTTACGAAACGAATCTTGGCCGTTGGATCGAAATTACGATATGGATTCCAAAATGAAAAATCGGTTTGCAACCTATGTGATTTTTCTTTTTTCCATATTTATCTTTGTTGCACATTCAGCACCCGTTGCACCTACTGCATTATCGTTTTAAAATTTTTTCTTGTTAGCATGTGTCAGTGAATGTGACACTCAATGTCATAATTATGAGAAGGCAGCGCTACTGTCAATGGCCATTATTTGGCTTGACATAGCTTGCTAATATGTTCATAATAATAAACAATTGTATATATATGTTAACAAATATATATATATATATATATATACTTATAAATAAATTTAATTAATTTATCAATAGTAACTACCTTTTAATTTAATTCTTTTGTTTTCATAATAACTGATACTTATACTTAATAACCTCACACAAATCTTAAAAAATATCTATTAAGTCTTGCATGTTTTTTTTATTTAGTAACAAAATATTTTAATAAAGTATTATTATTAATATGATATTATATTATAATTATTTTAATTAAATTATAAATTATTTTAGTAGTTTGACTATTAGAATCATTTAAATGTTTAAAATATATTAATTCCTATAAATATAGATAGGGAACACAAATTGGAGTTATTTTTTTTTTAGCTTAAAAGACTTAAGTAGATAGTTATGTGTAATGTTTTTGAGCATTTTTAGTGGTATATTTTAAATTGGGATCTTAGATCACTTTTTGGTGGATCTCATAGTGTCACATAAGATTGAAGATCTCTTAAGATCTCTTACATTTTTTTCTTTAGTAGTAAATTTCATTTTGAGATCTTAGGGAAAGATAGAGAAAAAAAAAATTAACAATGTGCAAATCTTGAAAGTTTTTTTACAAGAACTCATTCTCCATGTTAGATATCTCTTCATCTCCTTTATGAGAATATCTAGTAAAGATGAAATCTTGAGCTCAAGACCTAGTACTAAAGATGCACAATTGTATCACACATCATCATTTTAATTATATTAAATGATGTAAATAATAATGAAAAATATTATTTGTGCAATAACTTATAAAATAAATTATACAACTAAAAAATAAAGATTAATAAATAATTAGGAGTAATAGATACAAAAGAAAGTGTTATTATATAAAATTTTATTTGAATAACATAACTTAAAGAATAATTATAAAATTTGACGATCAAATTATATGGGCCACACTTAAGGGTATATTTAGTTTAGAAACAAAAGTGAAAAAGAAAAAAGAAAAAATTGAGATGATTTTTTAGATTATTTAATAGAAAAAGATAAATAAAAGACGATAGAAAGAAAAAAATGTAAATGTAAAATGATTTAAACATCCTTAATAAAAAATATAATTTCATCATTTTGGTATCTAATTAATTTTAACAAACACTGTTATAATTATTTCTCATCCTTTTTTAAATTGTCATTTTTTAGCGGAAGTAGGAAAAAATAAGCTTAGACTTAAACTTAATTAAATACCAAAATGATGAAATAATATTATTTTATTAAGGATGTTTAAATCATTTTACATTTACATTTTTTTTCTTTCTATCCACTTTTATTTATCTTTTCCTATTAAATAATCTGAAAAATCATCTCAATTTTTTCTTTTTTCTCTTTTACTTTTGTTTCTAAACCAAATATACCCTTAAGTGTGGCCCATATAATTTGATTGTCAAATTTTATAATTATTCTTTAAGTTATGTTATTCAAATAAATTTTTATATAATAACACTTTCTTTTGTATCTATTACCCCTAATTATTTATTAATCTTTAATTTTTAGTTGTATAATTTATTTTATAACTTATTGCACAAATAACATTTTTTATTATTATTTACATCATTTAATATAATTAAGATGATGATGCGTGGTACAATTGTGTAGAAACTACACAATCCAATGGTCGATATTCCTCTCGTACCCTAGACCCCGTCAAGAGTTAGGTGAAACTTATATAAAAGTTAGGTCAAGACATAAAAAATAAACTCATGACAAATAACATATAGGTTTAACTTATAAAAATATGAAGTGAGTCAAATCTGAAGACATAAATAGATGTAACTGATTATTTATTTAAAAATATGGAAATCTGACTAATTCTTTTTAATGGGATTGTATTCTCTTTATCATACTTATTCCATTCAAAAGGTTAAAATCGAGTCCTTATTTAAAAAAATCGAATCCAGTACCATTCTGACAAACGATTTGTTGGTTAAATATTTATTAATTTATTTAACTTTTTTTTGACAGATTAATTAGTTTAACTAGAAAATACTATTTTTACATCAAAGATTTTAAGTTAATTTAATGTAAATTATTACATTATAAAAAAATAAAAGGTGCCACATATTTCATTATACTTGATAAAAATGTTTTTTATAATGTGATTAAAGTATTATTTATCTTTAATAATGAAAAATGAGTTTAATTTTAATACAGAATGTAAAAAAATTTACATTTTTTTAGAAACATAAATATTTACAAATTATTTTAAATATAACTTTAAAAATGATTATTATAAAAATAAATAATCTTATGATAATAATTCATAATTAAATGACGGCCTAAAACTTGTAAACGCTAAAAAGTATCAGTAGGTTAAATTTAACTAAAGTTATAAAGAAATTTAACAATTTCAAATATTTAACTTTAACTATATAATTGACTTAAAAAGCTTTAACTATATATTTGCTAATAATAGTTTTGTAATTATACAATTTGTATTACATATTTGGTCTTCATATTTTATAAGTTAATTGATGTTAATTTTCCATTAAATTACCATCAAATTTTTAACAAATATTGGCGTGACAAGTTATTAATAATAACGTGAAACTCACATGCTGATAGAGTACATGGTATAACTCACATGCCTTCTCATAATATGAACATATTAGGAAGCTATATCAAGATAAATAATGGTCATTGACAGTAGACATTGACTGTCACATTTACTGACACACGCAAATAAGAAGAAATTTAAAAATGATAATGCAACAGGTGCAACACGGGTGCCGAATGTGCAACAAGGATAAATATGGAAAAAAGAAAAACACATACAGTTGCAAACCAGTTTTCCATTTTGGAATTCATATCGTAATTTCGATCCAACGGTCAAGATTCGTTTCATAACTTACGAAAAAACTTTTGCTCCCGCACCCTAGACTCCGTCAACATAGCTAAACGTAATTAGGGATGGAAAAGAAAACCACAATCAAGAATATTAGTAGTTGTTGACGGGTCGGATTTTGTTAAACACGTTATCCCAACTAAAAAATTGGAATGGATTGATTTTGTGTCATTTTTTCATAATTGATTCAATCCAATCTAATCATAAATAGGTTAGGTTGAATTGGATTATTTGGATCTTAATATTAAAAAAATTATAAAAATTAAAGTTTTTAGATTAATAATTTAATTTTTTTAAATTTTTTTTAAGTATATAATGATTAAATAAATTTAAAAGAGATTAAATTGTGATAATATTTAACTAAAGAATTAATGACTTTAATGCTGATGTGATATTTTATTTTATATAGAAACAAAATATTGTATTAGCATAAAAAATATAAACAAAATCAAGACAAAGATAAAAATAACAACTTAAAAAAGAAGAAAAAATCATGGTTATTTAATTTAATAAACTATGTGAGTTAAAAATTAATGTATTTTATATTTAATAATTAATTTATATATAATAATAAATATAATTATATGATATGAGTTAGGTCGGGTTAAAAAAAATAAAACTTGTTATCCAACTCGTATAGTCATATATGATAAGGTCTTAATTGAGTTAGGTCAAATTTGATACGAATACTTAAAAATCCAACCCAATATAATTGGGTTGAGTTGGAAAGGTTGGGTCACATATTAACCCATCTTAAACATCCCTAATAAATGAATATCTTTAATCGATACTTGCGAATAATGGATACAAATATGAGTATTTTGATTATTCATTTGTTAACAAGCAACTAAGGGTGTCATGGTAACCATATACTGATTACTTGTTATATGTTAATATAAAAATATTTTAATGTTTATCATGCACGTTTTCTAATTTGAATTTATGTTTTAAGTATAATTTATGTGAACTTATATTATAGTGTGTTTTATTTTAGTTTATACTTTAAAGATAATTTTGTTTGGAGCTCGTAAAATAAAATATTGTTTATTAATTTTTTAATTTTTTTAAAGAAATTTTCATGGATATTTTTAGTTTGTAGAATATTTAAATAAATTTGTCTATACATATAAAAAAATTAAAAATCTTTTTAAAATAATTATTTTATTCTTTCTAAGTACCCACATATGCCCACGAAAATTATATTATTTATTTTCATCCAGCCTCGTTGTCATCTCTAAAAATAAACCATGAATAATGGCCCACAACTAAGCCACAACAATATGATAATTGCTTTATGCGCAGAAAATACACATTAAAAATCCTCTCTTGTGACTCCACAAGACTCGTTGCAAACACCTTCTCCATGAGTTTTCTACCTCATCACAAATCAACTTCAAAAAACCCTATGGGGACTGACAAATCATTCCTGCAATGTAGGGAACGAAAATTCCAATACCTATTAGAAGATATGTCTGTATTTAGTATCTAACAGTGTTTTGAACAGTTTCAATATTCTAGATTCCCAAAATATTCTCTTGTTTGCGGAATCGAAAATCAAACATTATATCCTTCATATACATTTAGATTATCTTCTTCAGACCCCAACTCATTCATATTTTTGTTCCTATCACAAAATGAACACAACATACAACAATAAAGCAAGTCCAGTAAGAGGAGCATAACAAACATAACGGATAATTATAAACTTTTCAATAAATATACTTTTATATTTATAAAGATATTTTTCACGGTAAAAAAAATATACTTTTATATTTTATTAATTTTAGACAAAAGAATTAGCATTAGTATAATTGATATTAAATTTACTCATGGCAATATTAATCTTACACAGTGGAAATTAACCAAGCACAACAATTTCATATACCATACAAAAAAGGCTATTAATCTCATGTCTAGTTTGTTAGTACTTTCACTCCCTTTACTTTTCATATTATTCACATTCATTTTAATTTTCTTCTCTCATTTCATAGTACATCTCACGTTCCTATAATGCATCTCAACTTCCCTTAATTCTCTTGAACTAATGTTCTTTTGAAATCTTTAGTGCACCAAAAATCTTCCACCAATGACAATAAAAAATCTCCAATATCATTCATGAAATCTCCAACTCAAATCTCTTTATTCTCATGTAATTATGGGTATTATGCTTGTATTGTGAAACTCTCATCACTTTATCATTGTCCTTACAATAACAATTGACTCCCTCTTTCAAACTCTCCCATAAGAATAGAAACAAAATTACCATCCATACTTGTTTTTATTTTATTTTATACTTATCTTTCATATATTCCTCTCTTATTTCAAACTATTTCCTACAAAATCATATTCCCAAATCACTATTGTATCCATATTCACACTTTCCTTTCTTCCCAATTCTTGCAAATCTCGTTATCGATACTAAAACCCTACATTTTGGGGCAAGAAGTGTATTCGATTCCCTGTTCGTCGCCAATTAAGGTACATGCTTCTACTTTTGAGAACATGTTTGTTTGCCCATGATTGTGAATCATATCTATTTCCCATTACTTTGGCTAAGGGTTATGATTTTTGTCCTTTTTGCTATGCCATTTTCTCTTTGTAGTCCTTTGATTCTACTACAAGATACTCCATTGATGTCTTAATAAGTGTTCGTTTATCTTTGATTTTTTCATTTCCTTCATAAAAGTTGTTTATGTCATGTTATTTCTTGAATCCTTTTGAACCTTCATCATTATTCAACTTTTTTCTCTTTCCCCCATTTCAAAGCAATGCCACCTTGATCGTAATTTGCCTTTTTCCACCCAAAGACCCATATTCATCATTGTTGTAATAGAGACACAAATTTTCGATATGCAAAGTAGGAATAAATATATGTCGAGGAAAAGGTGAAATACCATGTTTTAAGCTTATATTGTGATCTATACTTAGTGTTGACCTCATTGATTTGTATCGGCTTCCGTGGAAAGCAATTTATCCCTGTTTTTTTTTTTTTTGCAGGAAACCCTAACTCAAACATTCATTAAAGACAAAGCTTGATTTCCCTTGTTAAGTATGGGAACTATGCACGATAAGGTTTGACGACTTCAACCTTTCGTTCTTTATAATCCTAGTGGGGGATTATTGGTACATCAATTCACCAATTTGTCTTTGACATCTTCCTTAATCTAGAAAAGATAAATTAAGTTAATGAAACTCTTACAACTCTTATTCACACGTATGATGATCCCACGAAAGCTTTCCAATATGAACTTATTACACTGTGTAATGATGTCATTTATAAGGTAGTAAAAAAGTTATTGCCAAGAACTTTGATTAGTTATTCCCAAGTGATATCCTGACACCAAACTAGTTTCATTTTAGGTTGATGTACTATTGATAACATCTATTTTATCCTGAAAACTGCATCCAATAAATTGCATGTAAGTCAATAAAGGTTGTATGACCTTCGAGTTAGACTTGGAAAGAACCCTACAATACACTAGAACACACATTTCATTTGCAACATTGTGGACATGCTCGGTCTCCTACCTTAGCTCAAGGTAGTGTTCTACTACATTTCCATGACATTGATGAAGATAAAAAGGTGTGTGCATGTCAGGGCAACCCTATATCACCTTAACTCTTTATTTTATGCCTTAAAAGATTGTATCATTGCCTCATAGATGTAGTCTAAAAATAGAAGAATCCTTGTGTTTTGGTTGCACGTTTGCAACAACATGATCTCACGTGTTGTTTAAAAAAAATGAGATTCTGCTAGTTGCATAAGTCTCATCAACCAAAGTCCAATTAATAAAGAATATTTGAGATAGATCATACTTAGGGTTCGGAGAGGAGGCAGACCTTAACAAATCCAAGGTCTTGTTTTCTAGAAATGTCAACCCAATGATGCCAACAAACTATAGTCATTATTATCTTGGGTCAATATCTTGGTGCACCCATGATACACCACACAACATTAAAAGACACCATTTTTCTTTACATTAGATTGCATGAGTGAAAAACTTTCTTGTTGGAAGATGACTACATTATCTTTTGCAAGATGTATAATCTCGAGTCAATATTCTTGTTGGAGCATTCATTGGTACGTAATGTGAACTATATGCATATCAGTTTTAGTTTGTGATGAAGAAGCTGAATGCACATGCCATAATTTTATATGGGGAAGTACGACAAACGAACGATAGCGTCATCTCAATGCATGGGAAAATTAATAAATCAAAGAAGGAGGATGTTTTAGGCTTTTGGACTCTTCAAATATTAAACCTTCCTATATCATGAAATTAGTGTGGTTTATGGTCACTTGTCCCTATAAACTATGGGTTCGTATCACAAGATTAAAAATATTAATTTAAATACTATTAATGAATGTAGAAATTAACAAGAAAAGAAAAGGATAATCTTGAAAATATAATTATCGGAAGAAAAATAATGTGATGATATAATTTATGTATATAACATAATGAAAAGTATACTTAATAATTATTTTAAGAGAATTATTTTCCTTAGATATAATTAGGGTTTGTTTGGTTTAGGTGAAAAGTGAAAGGAAAAAAGAAGAAGAAAAGAAATAGGAAAGGAAATGATTATATAATTTTTTTGGCAAGAAATAAAATGAAAAATAAGAAAGTTGAAGCTTTTCTTTCATTTTTGTAATTGTGTTAAAAACAAATTAAATAACATGGATATTTTTTAATAAAATATGCAAAACTAATGATATTTCAGTCTTTTTCCAAGTAACAACAGATTTCTTTCTCCATTATACACAAGCATAAAATCTGATGTGTACTTCTCATAATTTGTTCTCATTCATTTGCTTTCATATTCCAAAGTGTGGAAACTAATTGACTGTATTTTTTCATGTACTACTTTGATATCATCTCTCCATCTTTTAAGCGTTTCAAACAAATCATTAATATGCACGTAATCAATACATACATAATCAGTGATCTCAAATTTTTACTTTTTTGAAATATAAATGCATTGAACCTAATCAATCAGACATTTAATGCGATGCTCAAATATAAAAATTTGTTAATCAATGATCTCAATTTCACATTTATATTTATTAAAAGTTCACAAAATATATTAAAATCTCATTTAGTTTGACGGCTTATTTAAATGTTACTATTATACTAGTAATTACTATTAATGAATTAATGATTAAGTTTTTAATAATAGTTCAAACGTATCTTTTTATGTTAATGAATAAAACGTTAATTTTGTAGAGATAACGTATATTATTATCCATAGGATACAAAGTTACAAACTACGAGCCGAAACTGGATAAAGAAAGAAGAGAAGCGAAAGGGCGCGAGTAATGAGTTAATTAATAATTGGTTTTAATGATTATGAATGTAGGAAAAGAAGCGAAAGCGAGGGAAAGAATTAGAAATAGAAAATGGAAAATATTCAAAAGGGTGATTCCCTCGCTCCGGAAAATTATAAAATTGGATATTCGTTCCACTACCCTATAAAATCAAAACAAAAAGAACCCGAAATTGTTGGCAGTGAAAAATGGCGCAGCTTCCTTGCGACTCCGATGGCGTCTGCATGCTCTGCAAAGAGAAACCCACTCCCTCCGAAACCCTCTCTTGTCGAACCTGCGCCACTCCCTGGCACCTTTCGTGTCTCCCTTCGGCCCCTCTCTCCCTCTCCGACTCACATTGGGACTGCCCCGACTGTTCCGACACCTCCAACCATCACGCCGTCGCTCCCACCGCCGACCTTGTCTCCGCCATTCATGCCATTCAGGCCGACGCCTCTCTCACTGACCAGGAGAAGGCAAAAAAACGTCAAGAACTCCTCGCTGGCTCTTCCGACTCCTCAAAGGGCAAAACCAAAACCAAAGACATTTTTGACGGAAGCTTAAATTGCTCCATATGCATGCAGTTACCGGAGAGACCCGTCACGGTTTCTTTCTTGCTTTCTTTCTCTTATTGATTTTTGAGTAGTCAGTCAGTGTTTTTACTCATAATATCTTTCAGACACCTTGTGGGCACAACTTCTGTTTGAGATGTTTTGAGAAGTGGATCGGACAGGGGAAGCGCACTTGTGCCAATTGCCGTGCTCAAATCCCGGCGAAGATGGCGAGTCAGCCAAGGATCAACTCTCAGCTGGCCATGGCCATCCGATTGGCGAAGGCGGCTAAGTCTGGAGGAGGGTCCTCTGGCCCACCCAAGGTGTATCACTTTCTCCGCAACCAGGACCGCCCTGATACCGCATTCACCACAGAGCGAGCCAAGAAGACTGGGAAAGCCAATGCTTGCAGTGGTAAGATTTTTGTGACTGTTCCTCCTGACCATTTTGGTCCCATCCCGTCTGAAAACGACCCCAGCAGGAACCGCGGTGTTCTTGTTGGTGACACTTGGGAGGACAGGATGGAGTGTCGGCAGTGGGGTGCTCATTTTCCTCATGTTGCCGGCATTGCTGGACAGAGTGGCTATGGTTCCCAGTCTGTTGCCCTTTCTGGTGGTTACGAGGATGACGAGGATCACGGTGAGTGGTTCCTTTACACTGGCAGTGGTGGCAGAGATCTCAGTGGTAACAAACGCACCAACAAGCTTCAATCCTTTGACCAGAAGTTTGAAAACATGAACGAGGCCTTGAGAGTAAGCTGCAGGAAGGGTTATCCCGTTCGGGTTGTAAGGTCATCTCATCTCTCCATTCCTAATATTTTTTATTCAGTTGCCTACTATTTCCATTTATTTTTGTGCTGAAATAACTTTCCTTCTGCTCAGGTCGCACAAGGAAAAGCGTTCTTCTTATGCACCGGAATCTGGAGTGCGTTACGATGGAGTTTATAGAATAGAGAAATGCTGGCGCAAAAATGGAATCCAAGTAAGATGCTTCTAATACTAGCCTTTGTGTTTATTGAATGAGGCCTGGAAATGGATTTTTGCTCCAAACTCTTTGATTCATGGAGAAGCTTTGTACTGTGACAGGGTTGCAAGGTTTGTAGGTATTTGTTTGTGAGATGTGACAATGAGCCAGCACCCTGGACAAGGTAAGTTGGTTCTTTCTCTGCAGCTCTTTGGTGTGTGTGCTTATGTGTTGTTGACTTTATTTTTGTTGACGTGCAGTGATGAAATTGGAGATCGCCCTCGCCCACTGCCTAAAATTGATGAGTTGAAGGGTGCGATTGATATAACTGAAAGGAAGGGTGATCCGTCGTGGGATTATGATGTAAGTGTTGTTCTTGCCCTTTTGCTGTTGATAGGTTGATTTACGTCTGGTAGGATTAAATTATGAGATAACTATAACTATTTTTGGAAATCCTTTGAGTGGTACGTGTTGTTCCACCATTGATGTTCTATAATCTATATACTTCGATTGTCTCACCCAGTACTTTTGGTGAAATTTAGGAGGAAAATGGGTCTTGGTTGTGGAAGAAGCCTCCACCAGAAAGCAAGAAATCAGTGGACATTAAAGCTGAAGATGGATCAACAATCAGAGTTAAACGGAAAGCAAAAAATGTGTCCGTGAAAGAAAGGCTATTGAAAGGTATGCTGTCTATTATACATGTTCCCATAATCTATCCTGTATAGTCAACTTATAACTTTTGTTACGTTGTCCTAAATCATTATTATTGTTTTTAAAAACCCATTGTAGACTTGTAGTTAATTGAACTTATAAAATCTATTCATTTTTGGCACTGGCTACCTATATTTTCAGAGTTTGGTTGCCAAATATGTCACAAGGTGATGGCTTCCCCTCTTACTACACCTTGTGCTCACAACTTCTGCAAAGCCTGTTTGGAGGGTGCCTTTTCTGGTCAAAGTTTCATCAGACATAGGGCATGTGGAGGTGGACGCACTTTACGAGCACAGAAGAATGTTATGAAATGTCCATCATGTTCAACTGACATTGCTGACTTTCTCCAGAATCCACAGGTACTGCAGAATTTCATTATTGGGTTTTATACTCGCACCAAGTATGCATCCGACCCTTATTTGGATTTCTTTTAATTGTATTCCTAATTTACTTGGGAATGCTTATGCCTATACTTTGATGGCTTCATTTTTTTTTTCTTTTTTCGAGTGCTAGCATAGATTGCTTGATATGGAATTTAAAAATATGGAATTCAATGAGGAGGGTGAGCAAAATGGTTCATCTTGTATGAAGGAAGAGTGGTAGAAAATTATGAATTCTTTGATGGCTTCAGTTCACTTTATATTGAACTTGAGTGTCTATGCTTTATATTTTGTAATTTTTCATTGCATTCAAATTGGTATTTTATTTGTGCTCATAGTTTTGTTGCAGGTTAATAGAGAAATGCTGGCTGTTATAGAATCACTACAACGCCAGGCTGAAGATGAAAATTCTGAAGAGTCAAGTGATAAAAATGATGAAAATCTGCATGACCCAACAGAGGTTTCAAAACCTTGTGATTCTAGTGATAAGGTCCTGGAGGAAATTAAGGACAATGAGCTGAATCAGCTACACAAGCGAAGGAAAGAGTGAAGGATGGCCGAGTTATTTTGGTCCTTTGGATTATGGATTTTCATTAAATAGCAAGGGACGAACTGCTCATGCCATTTTTGAGTGCTAGCATAGATTGCTAGATATTGACTTATATATGGTCTTTTGATATATTTTTTCCTTGTCTTGGTGCTTTATGACCGCAGTAGAGGTTCATGTGATAGAAAATTGGTATCTTCTTTATTTGTGGGTTTCTTAACCCTAAAAGGAGACCATGAATACATTTTACACTGTAATGCATTATGTGTTTTTATTAAAGATGTTATGTTAACTACTACTAGTATTAAACAAATTTTTACCCATTTTCTTTTTATGACACTTTAACCATTAGATTATCAATAATTTAAATAACATTATGTATTATTTAAAAAAAAAATCAAATTTAAGTTTGTTAGGAGTACATTTGAATTTTTAAGTTGCATCTGGTATATATTTGAATTTGATTTATGATATTTAGTTGCAAATTTGCTAAAGAGCATATACACTTTACGATTGGAGAATGTTCAAGGGTCTGTCCAAAGAAGTAGATAAACATATATGTTTTGTAAACTAAAAGGTCATTATCTTTCAACTTTAGAGAATCAAGAATCATAACCACGTACGTCAATAAAGTAAAGTTATAGTCGAAAAGGTAAATCTAGAAGACTGAAAATGAAAATTCGAGGAAAGGAGACCTTTAATTAATTATTACATTAGTAGTTGAAAAAAAATTGATCACCAATTTTATACGCTCATCAGCGCTGAAATTTCAACTACCAAAATTTAAAACAGTAGTATATGTGAACCCAGTATCGAACAAGTAAATTAAATAAATGAAATAGTTAGATATATATGTCATGGGTTTAGGATCATTTGTCAAATTTTTGCACAATGATATATTTAATTATTCGGTCGAATTAGTAGGAACAACTCATATGGTCTGACACAGACACGGTTTGTACTTTATTGTAGTTACATATCATTAAAAGTATTAGTTGACTGACTTCGGGTCGTCTCTCAAAAGTCTTCATTATTAATTATAAGTTTACAAATGAATCAATAATTATTATTATAAATGATAAAGATTTATGTCTTTTAATTAAATAATTTAAAATTTTAATTTTGATTGATTTCTGATAAAGATTAATTACCGTTTCTAACACATTATTGTCAGTATTTTTTTTTGTAAGTTTACAACTCAAAAAATGATTTTTTAATAAATAACAATGAGATAATATTTTTTTCTCTTAGTTAATACTGTTCCATATATCATTTGAAAAAACAAAATAGCACTCTTTTGAATTGTCTATTGACGAAGAGAGAAAATTGATGTGACAGCAAGGAAAAATAAGAAAGAGGTTAATACTAATAGAGTAATAAGATGTAAACTGTAGAGAAGATTCTTCTGCCACAAGTTTTTTCTATGTAACTTCTAACACAGGCTGAGGAGGATATCCCCTATTTATATCTCCTTTCACCATAGATACATAATAGACCCGCATTCCCATGCTTACATACAGAGCACTTGTCATCCAAGAGAATGAAGAAGATACTAGTATCAATCAAGTTCCTGCTTTGTTTTCCTCTGCTCTGTGTTTTGTTCTCTTCACTTCCTTTACTCCTTCAATCCTTGAAGCCATCCCTCATGCAATTCTTCAGCTACTTGGTTGAAAAAAGCTACATGTTCCTTCTCTGCAATGGCCTCCTTCTTTTAATAGCCATCAACTCTGCTGCAATCAATGGCTCTTCACCACCAACCACTGAACGTGCTACTGTTGCTTTTCACATAGAAGAGAATAGCAGCCAGTTAGAATCCAAGGAACCAGACATTGCAGTTGCAGCAGCACCAATTTCTGGTGAGGAAACTGAATCCCCAAAAGAAGAGGAAAATGTTTTGGAGATAGTAGAACAAGAAAATGTGCTATCAGATACCCAAGAAGGTGAAGAAGAGGGAAATGCTCTTGTGACCATTGATGAAGACGTGCATGACACTGAAGAGTTAAATAAGAAATGTGAAGATTTTATTAAAAGGATGAAAGCAACGTTCTCTTCCACTAACTTGGAGCTAAGAGCTGTCGACAGATTTTATTATGATAATCAGAAATCGCTGGTGGCTGTTAATTAAGTAGTTGTGGATCTTAGAACATCGATCATGTTTCATGAATCTCCCTTTCTTTTGAATTGACTTTAACTAACAGGGTGTCTTAGTTTCCGAGTTTTTTGCCACCCAGATTTTCGCTTGCAGGAATTAAATCTGTCAGACTATGTTCCATGTTCTGTTCTCTGTTCCAATGGAAACATCAAGCTCACTCTTTCATTCTATATAATTCTGTTCAATCTAATTTTCATTTAACCTAGAAATAAGCAACGTCTAACATAATGTCGTAAAGAAGGATGCTAACATGGCCATTGAGTTTAAAAATATGATACTTTAATTCGACTTCATTAGATTAGTTTCTTGTGAGACAATTCAGTCCATCTCGCACCCTTAAAAAAATTCAACAAATGTCACTATAGTAGATAAACTTTGTTATATATCATCGTTCCTGATTCGAGCATCAGGACTATTATTTTAGAGGTATCCATCACCCTATGTCCCTATCCATGATATCTCAATCGTATCATAGAGTTGCACCACCGTTGAAATATCTTGAATATCAACACTAAAAGAGTGCACTTAAGTCTAGTGAGCGTTACCCCAGTCAAAATCAAAATCATCAGATATATCTTGAATGCGCTTTTTATGAAAGAAAAAAAAAAGTGTTTTACATAAATATGCAACAGTTTAGCATTCGGTCCGTGCGTGGAACATTTGATTTTGGGCTTTCATAAGCTCCTGAGTGGAAATTTGAGCAATGTAAAGATAATTTTGGAATCGTGGAAAAGTTCCCTTTCTGAACGCGTCAGAAAAAAGAAAACACGGATAATATTAAACCAATACATAAAGAAAAATTGTCAAATGTCTTTTTAAGTTTTAACCTTTCATTATCTCTTGCAATTCAAACACGCAATCAAGCTAATCTTTCTTACTTTATTTACTTTTTTTTATATATTATATCCAGAAAGAAAAATAACAGAGTGCACAGCGTATTATTGCTGACATTTTAATCGGATTAAGATCATCTACAGTTTAGTTAAGAAACTGTAAGGGATCGCATCCCTTCATTTACAAAATTATCTTTAATATTTGAAAACCTTGTATACAGCAGGAGAGAAAATAGTGCATGAATGATGACATTAGTAGTAATTGCATTGGGTGGAATTTTTCAAACCGCAGAGATCTAATTCTCAGTCATGCTTATTTAAAGTGACAGATTTTAATGTGTGATAGATATTTGTCTTTAATGTACTTATAAATCAAATCTTATTGTGTATATATTCCGAAAGAAAGAAGAATGCTTACAATATACTCATTTTAATATATATTTTGAGTTAAAATTCATTGCAACTTGACTTGAAAATGTATTAGGGAGGATATTCACAGCATTTCTGTGCAAGGAAATAATGTATTTACAGGTTGTGAATGAAATAAAATAAAGGATGTTTAAAATTGACCACGGTGGCAAAGTGAGGAAAGGGGGCACGTAGCTTCCTTTGTTGAAACGTACGTCCTTCTAAATTTGACACGGTCCTTTTCGTTTGTAAAGAACATACCAAACAATTGTTTACTTGACC
>CM023942.1:397376-470664 GCA_013407115.1 Glycine latifolia
TTACTGACATTTTGATCCAATGGTAACTTACTGACATTTAGGTCCAATAGAAAATCACTGACATTTTAGTCCAATGGTAACTTACTGACATTTTTGTCCAAAATCTAGTCAGCAACCATGTTGGCAATCAATCGTATGACATTTCTGTCCCTCTGTGCCACGTAGACACTTTCATTAACGGTAACGGACAAAAGTTAACGGAATGATGAATTTGTCGCACTTTTTACACTTTCGGGAACAAAAAATTGAATTTTCATCTTTCAGGGACAAATTTGTCAGCGCTTTACACATTCAGGGACGAAAATGACTATTTACCCTAAATATAAATTGTAATTAAATTGTATATTATTTTTTTTTAATTTTTTTATTTCCAGAAGATATTCATGGATATCCACATGTACCCGCGGATATAAAAAAAAAATCGGATATATCCACTTAACAAAACAAGACAA
Source organism: Glycine latifolia (assembly GCA_013407115.1). NCBI lineage: Eukaryota > Viridiplantae > Streptophyta > Magnoliopsida > Fabales > Fabaceae > Glycine > Glycine latifolia. The sequence goes on from CM023942.1 coordinate 397,829, forward strand.
TGCATTAAAGCAGTGTACCTAAACAAACTTTTTTCCCAATGAGAAAAAAATGATGATAAAAAGGATAGTTGGTAGCGCGCCAACAATGTCCAATTTGTTTTTATGGTTTGGATAACTGACTAATTTCATAAGTTAAGACATAGAGTTCCCAAAAATGGCACCTAATGCTATATACATCCTAGTGGCGCTTCCAGACATATGACTCTTCTATCTCCATGTCCCATTTTTTCTCTTCATACTTATTCCTTCTCTTTTTTTCACTATTTAATATCTCTGACTTGGGAATAACACTTGAAAATGTTACACCTAAGAAATCTCCAAATTTCCTCGTAGCCAAAGTAGAGAGGAATCCTAGCCATACTGTTACACCAAAGAAACTCCATAATTATTTAGCATCAGTCACCAATAATCCTGACAAGAACATATGCCACCATCAAAATGATGGAATCTATTTGAATCTCGTAAAATTATCCGTCGATTAGCAATTTTTGATATGTATTTGAAAGCAGTGTGACAGTCACCACAAACCCGAAGGTTCTTCATTATCCTAATTGGTAGCTCAGATTGGCGAGTGAGAACAAAAGCAATCGCTAGTTTCTCACTATGATAGCTGAGAAGCTCTTCTTTGTTTTCAAGCTCAAGATCATATAGTGCATATTTGGTTTCAGGCACATATCCCAGGTCCCTCATTTTGTTCATTATCTCCTTGAGTTTTTCATAGATTTTTTCTTTTTCTGGGTGTGTTTGATCTCCAGCCACAAACACATGAACTCCATCCTTCATGGTGACCCAACTACACCCAGCTTCCTTCTTAACAGCTGCATTCCTCATTGCCAACCTAGCCTCTGCCACATCTTCCCACTTCCCACCAGCAGCATGCATGTTAGAAATAAGCACATAGTTCACTGCGTTCAGCGGCTCTAACTCAATAAGCATCTTGGCAGCCCTCCGCCCTAGCTCTGTATTACGGCTATTAGCTCGACAACATGCTCCTAAAATTGTTCTCCAAATAAGGGAATTAGGATTCATTGGCATTGTTTTGATGAATTCCTCCAGCTTATTAACATCACCTGCTCGCCCAAGGAGATCTACCATACAAGAGAAGTGCTCTATTCGAGGAGTTAGTCCATATACTTCACCCATTGATTTGAGATGCTCAAATCCTTCATCAACTAACCCTACATGACTACAGGCGGATAGGACCCCAACAAAGGTGACATGATCTGGCAATTGGCCATGCTGTTTCATTCGTGTAAAAAGCTTTAGAGCTTTTCCTCCTTGTCCATGGCGTGCATAACCAGAAATCATTGAATTCCAAGAATATATGTTCCTCACAGGCATCAATTCAAAGAATCTCGATGCATAATCTATCTTTCCACATTTTGCATACATGTCAACTAGTGCGCTACCAACAACAACTTCAGATTCTAAACAAGCTCTTATAGCACATGCATGAACTTCCATACCACGCTCTAATGTTGCAACTGAAGCACAGGCACTAAGAACAGTGGCAAGCGTGAAATCATCCAATCTTTGGCCCCTTTGCATCATAAGCCATACTAAATCCATGGCCTTATGCAGGATGCCATTGTGTATATATCCAGAAATCATGGAATTCCAACTGACTTCATCTCTTCGCTCAGACATTCTAGAAAAGATAATCTCACAGTCATCCATCTTCTCACACTTACCATAGAAAGCTAGAAGTGTATTCTCAATAGCATTGTCATCGGCAACAGAGTGCTTTAAGATTAAAGCATGAATTTGACAGCCCAGTTCAAGAAGAGAAAGAGAAGAAACTGCAGATAAAATATTTATAAATGTTACTCTGTTGGGTTTCCATCCAGCTTGCATCATCTCCAGGAAATATTTTATAGCCTGTAAAACTGATGCCTCTGAAGTTGCTAGTGCACCAATAAAAGAATTCCAAGAGACTTGATCGTACTCTGGCATTAGAAAGAAAACTTTCTGACATTCCCCCATACAATCAGTTTCAGCATATAATGTTAGAAGAGCATTTGAAACTGAAACGTCCAAATCAAGCCTGCATTTGATCCCTTCGCCATGTATCTGTTGTCCTAACATCATCCAACCCAAACTTGCACATGAACTCAAAGTACTAATAACTGAGAATTTTGATGGCACCATTCCATTTCTCCTCATTGTATGGAAACATGCAACTGCTTCCTCAAATCGCTCATTGTGGTCAAGGCCAGAGATTATAGAGTTCCATGAAACAGTATCTTTACTGGGCATGAGTTGAAAAATTGACTGAGCATTATCAATGGCATTGCATTTAGCATACATATTGACAAGAGCATTTCCAATCAAAATCCGGACATCAACCAAGGCATTGCGAATCAGATAAGCATGAACCTCTTGACCCTTTCTCTTCCCTTCCCTTAAATTTGAAAATTCAGTAAAAGCACTTAAAAGAACTGCATAAGATGATGCATTTATTTCAACTAAATCTTTCATTTCCTTGAATATCTTAGCTGCTTCTTCACCCTGGTACTGCCTTGCCAGCCCAACCATCAACCCATTCATAGTCACTGCATTACGATCACCCATCTGCTCAAAAATCATTTTAGCAGAATCTATTAAACCATACCTTGCAAACCCGCTGACCAATGCACTACCAACAAACAAATCTTGTACAAAGCTAGATTTCTCAATCCTGGCCAACATCTGCCCAAGCAAAGTCAGTCCGCAGTCAACCACAGAGCATGCAACAGTTACTAAGCTACAGAAGGTATATTCATTAGGCCTGCAGTTAAGCTCTGTAGCTTCCCTTTGCATGCTTGAAAATAGCTTAAAAGCAGATATTGCATCTCCCCTACGACAATAGACCGAAATGATAGAATTCCAGGAAGCAGAAGTTTTAATTTTTATTTCATCAAAAACACGACGGGCATCATCAATGGAAGCTGAGCAATGTGAATACATGGACATGAGCACATTAGACAACACCATGTCTGAAGCACACGGAGATTTGGAAATTAAGCCATGAATCTCCATCCCAAGTTTAAGCTTATTTGGACCAAGCTCCTGGCATGCTCGAAGAGCACTACCAATAGCATAGTGGTTTGGTAAGAGACCAGCTGAAATGATCCCTCTGAATGACATACATGCCTCATCAGGCATGCCATTTTGTGCATACCCAGAAACCAAACAAGACCAAGAAACGAGGTTCTTTTGCGGCATTTCATCAAACAGCTTCTGTGCCGAAACCAGATTGCCAACTCTGACATATATGTTGATAAGAGTATTACACCAGAAAACATCACTGGTAAGCCCAGTTTTGTAGATATGCAAATGAAGCTGATGGGCATCTTCCACGCTGCAAGAATCTTTGTATCGATTATATTCCAAATTCAAAGGTGGAAACTGGAGGTGGTGGTGAGATGAGTTGTAGTGATGCAGCAACTGCTCTGACAAAGCTAACTGGGTAGTAGAACGGACATGACTTGCATTGTGTAACAATCGCCTGTAGCAGAGTATCATGCTTTTCGCAACTCTAACTAGGCACCATTTAACCGTTAATCACAGGATGCTTGTTCACATGAAAGTGGAGTTAAAATAAAAATTGCTGCCATTGCAAACACACAAAATTTTTAGCTGGAAGAAATATTATGGTTTGGTAGTTAAGGACTAGAGTCACAAGAGGTCATGATTAGTATCTCCTCACCAACATAACAAATTAATTATTAAAATTTAATAATAAAAAAAGAAAAATGCTGTAGTGATTTGTGCAATTTGTGCGACAATATCTTCCTACAAAATAACAATAATCTAATAAAAAAAATTTAGCTCCTCCAATTTACTATAGGTATCATTTATTCAAGGTAATCTTGTTTGAAATAAATAAAATTACAATAAATAATAAAACTCTTCTTATAAATATTTAAATAAATCTTACCTATTTAAAAAAATTCAAAACCTAAGCTCAACTTGTTAGTTGTAATAAGCTTTATTTGTAGGTTTGGTTTGACCAACTTTTTTTTTTAAATAGACTTGTCAATTTACTTAAAGACTTATTTAATATTACAAATAAAAAAACTATTTGATATTAAATTTTTATATAGATCTATTTTTTCTCTCTACCGGGAAATAAGATAATAAAATAAAAAATATCTTATGTAAAATAAACTATAATGTATAACAAATAAATTACTATCACTAAATATGAGATCAAGGTGAAAATAGATGGATTAAGTTTAAAAAGAGTTAAGTCTCTGTAAAAAAAGAGTTAAGTCTAACATGTTTATATAATAAGAGTTTATTTTTAATATTTAATCTCATATTCATTATAACTTATTTTAGAACTTATTTTATACCAAGGGTTTTTAAACATATATACTTGATATTTTTAATAACTTTTTTTTTGTTGGCATGACATTCTTAATCAGTTATCTCTTTTAAATTACCATATTCTATTTTTATCTTTGAATTGAATGATACTACTTTTTTAAGAATTTTTTAACAATTAAAAAAACCTTATGTTATTATTTAAATTATTTAGGTAAATTTAAAATATAATATATATATATATATAAAGAATTTATTATTATAAATTTTAAACATATAAAATAAATATTTTTAATTGTGCAATTTACAATCTAAAATACTAAATACAAAGAAAAAGGTAAATTACTATAAAGAAGTGGCTGCATGGACGCCAGGTCATTAGCTAGTTAGATAAGGGTAGGATCCACAAGAAAATCCAAGCCAAGAGAACATATGAGATGACATTGCATTTGCAGCACACAATCATCAACATGGCTGCCAAACTCACTCTATCTTCTCCCCTTTCCTTCAAAACTTCATTTCTTCCAAAATCACCATCATTTTCTCCAGGTTTATGCTCCCCCAGAACTAATGTTACTGGTGTCAAAGTCCATGCTAAATTAGGTAACGTAAATGCAGTCTCTCTTTTACCTTTATTTCAGTTTTATGTAATTATTATCCCATCCTTGTGAATTAAATGTGGTTGAGATGATAAACTTAGGAATGTGGATCTGATCCTATTAGGTGGTGGAGATGAACAAGGCAAGAAAGGAGGCAAGAAGAAATTCATAACCAGAGAGGAAGAACCACAACAGTAACAATTCATAAGTTTTATTTTCCCATTTCCTTAATTTTCTGGTCACGTCACGTATGTTTCCCAAAAGCTTTCTATTGAATAGTGATTGCTACTAAAAGGATTTTGTATGTGCGCAGGTATTGGCAGACAGCAGGAGAAAGAGAAGGAGAGAATCCCATGAAGACTCCTCTTCCTTACATAATCATATTTGGTATGTCAACTCCTTTTATAATCTTGGCCATTGCTTTTGCAAATGGTTGGATTAAGGTGCCTGTTCGATGAGACAACACTTCGTTGTCTACTCTACTCCTCGATCTTCACATGTTAATTCTCAAACTTCACCAGAGAACTTCTTTACTTTTTCACATATGTATGGGCATTATGTTATGGCTCGTTTTAATGAACAAAGTTCACTTATGAATGTCGGATTGAGGAAAAAAGGGAGAATAATAAAGCATAAATGAGGTTTTTTTCCCCCACTTGGATACGCTGCTTCTTGTTTCAACACTGATTATTTTGTCGTTTTTATACGGAAATTTGTGCGAGTAAAACTAAAGAAATGCAGCAGGTCTTTGAAATTTTAACCAATATGAATAAAAGGTTAGTCTCAGTTATCAAAAGTAGAAAGTGGTGGAAACAAGAAGATACTTGCCACATGACGAAGTTGTATACACAGATTACAGTAGTACTAGGCATATTATGTAATAATTGTAATGTACATTTAGGTATCAAATTTAGCTATTGCGTGGGGAGCAATAGCCACTTCACTTCTATATATCTGCCCCTTATTTTAAAGCATTTAAATGGCTATTAGTTCTGTTCAACCATCGAATTACCATGATAGAATCAGGGCATTTCCCATTTGGCAATGGGTCGATTTCAGAAGCTGATGACATTATCTGATAGCACAACAGAGAACAGGGAAAGAAAGTCATAGTAAATTACTGTCAGCCACTATATGCTAGAGTAACCATTGAATCTTCATCACAGCATGTGCAGTAAAGCATTTTCAATTCCAAAACACATGACCTTGAAAGCAGGGCAGCTACTATGTATTGTATATATTGACTGCCAGAATAAAATAATATTCCCATAAAGACCAATTTTACATGGAAATCAAATTTTCATTTACCTACTTCAATCAATTTCTACACATTAGATTAATGACATTAACAAATGTTCTCATAAAGACCGCTTAAACGAGGCAAGTACAATAGCAGACGAAAAATACAATGCTTCATCATCTTTCCCTGCGCAGGGACTTGTACAGTTCCGCAGTAATATATTTGTGTTGAAACTTATAAGTTGATCGTAGTGCCACAAATTGATCCCTATCAGTTTTGTGGATGTATAGATGATTCAGTTCCAAATGCGTGGGCCTAGGGACAAGATGACTACCACTTGCGGATGAAGCCTCATTTCTTATTGCCACTGGTAATTGTTGTGGTAATTCTGGTGGGGGTTTGCTGAACTCCTCTTCATTTAAGTTTGTGTTATCATAACTCGATGGTGGTGATGGAGGATCTTCAAAATCGGATAAGCTTGCAACTATTTCTGGGATATAATCCTGTAAAAATGGTTTAATCAATTATAAGTTATGACCATATTTTTGGGATGTTAATTCACTCAATACACTTGTGTGCTAACAATATTTTCTAGCAATGGATAGAAGACTGGTGAAATCAATCTAAACAAGAAAAAGTGACAATCCAACACTCTGAATTTGCAAACTTATTCTAGTTCATACTGCATATATGATCTAAGAACGTCCACCTCTAGAGTAGTTATATTTCAGAAGGGGATTATTTAAGAGGAAATTAAGGACAAGGTATATTATCATCATCAATTATATTTTGTAGGTTAATTTATTTCGAAGTTAAAACACTCACTGGTATCATATATGCAACAAAACATCTATAAATATATAAATTTTCTATCTACCATTCCATGTGAAATTCTACTTCTGTGCCAAGCATGCAGCTTTATAGTCTATTCTAGTTTGGTATGAGACCATCCACTCAGGCATGGCGCTTTAGTTTCCTCATCAGACAACAAATTTTGACAAAAATGATTCAACATGATTCAACAAATTTTAGTATATTATTGAAGTACTGCTGAATAAATATTGTCCTTAGGCATAAGCAAACATGGTCTCAAAATAAAGCCAAACTGTCAACCGAATTGATGATCGTGTTAAAGGTTATACAGTAAAAGATAACACTTGTGAAGATGTCATCAACAAGATCATCAGAAATTCCTGAAAAATAAACTAATAAAGTAAGCCATGAGATTAATTACCTGCAAATCCAATATATTGTAGCCATAACCTGAATCATCAGAAGCCGATGGGAACTCTGGAGCATGTGTCAAGTAGCCATCTACAATGAAACGGTAATGATAGATACCTATAGGGAGTGTTTTAACAATGACAAAATTTTGATCTACTCTCCGAAGGGGCTCCCTGACAGGACAAGGTAAATGTTCATCATATCATAAGATGAAGTAAAAGCAAGAACTATAGTTGGAATTTAAAAGTGTGTAGATGATTACGTGGTCTCCCAGTTGTCCCATGATCCTGCAATAGCAACATTCGTGGCTGCATGATTCCATGTGATCCTCACATTTTTCAACCTTTCATGAATCACAGATTCTACATATCCATTTTGTGGCAGGGGTTGCGCTATCGCTGCTGGTCTTTGCATGGCAGCCACAGGGACCTTGAAAACAGCCATTTTAAATTTGATGTTTCAACGCAAACGTTCATTGTGTTGTGCCCTTCAAGATATTTATTGTCACACTAGCTTCATTCAATGACACTAACTCTTAATTAACTTGTAAATTCTTCATCAGATCAAAAGCATTAAACCCTTATTGTAATTGCATAAATTTTTTATTTGTAGTACCTGGGAGTTAACTAATGTTGCAATAGCATGCATGTATTAAGTCTCATTATAAATTTCTTCGGCCAATACATCTCATAACAATTCCCTATAAGACCAGCAGTTTTTCTCATATGAATGGTAGACAAAATTAGTATTCAAAATATTAAATCCACATTAAATTTCTAAAACTTGAAAGATTACTCTGATCTTTGCCCTATAACCAAAAATCTGACTTTAGTTGTACCATTCCAAATTCCAATTCCATAAATCACTATTAAACGGTAAAAGCAGTCTAGAGAAGGCTGAGAAGCATCCCACTTTGATAGGATGCTTATTTCTCACTGCTTTGATCAAAATTCTTTTTTCCCCCTCATGGATAGACTGTATAAAAGTATAACATTAAACATGACCTATCCTATTTATTTTAAAGAGAGAAACAACACAAACCCCATAATTATTATTTTTTCAATAAAAGAAATTAAGAAAGGATCATCTAACTCTGACCTGGGGTTGTATGAGCAAGGGAGGTGGTGGCTCATATGGTCCAGGGCCAGGTGGAGTTAACTGAACCAATGGATCTGTGAATCCATTGGTATTGCCATAAAGCGCTTCAGGTGGCAGAAATTTGATGTCTTGGTCGTACTCATCCTTTTTAACTCCAGAAGTGCCTTCACCATCCTTTCCTCTGCTGTTACTTCCCATCACTGAAAGTGGAAGAAACCCAGATTTTGATCGCAATCACCACTAGTACTATCCTCAGAATCAAAATACCATACAAAATTTCAGCAGTCAGCACAGAAAGAGAGTAGAGTAGATATCCATGCTCAGCTGCGAGATAGCACGAATCCATTAGATAGAGAAGAAAGAATCAGAAAGCAATCTGACATACCCATTTCAGTGCATAAATAGAACAAACCCTTGAAAGCTAACCAGGAATTGACTCTAGGTAGCAGAGTGGCATTGTTGTTATAGAAAAAAAAATTAGTTTTTTTTTGCTTTATTTTAATATATTTGATGAGCCTCTCACTCTCTCTCTCTTTCTCTCTCTGAGGATGCCACTTTTCCCTGCCTTAAAGCAACTGAACAAGTAAGTATACAGGGTTTTATTCTCCAATGAGTTTGGAAGATTCCGCTGTGGACTAATTATTATGAGTCTGGTTTAAAGGAGAATGTTCCCCTGCTATCAGGAACAACCAAACACTGTCTAATGAAACTGTGCATACCTTTTGCACAGTTTCTTGTCCTTGTGCTGGTCCATTAAATTAATTAAATTTCTGTGGTAAAGCAAAGCAATCAAACACTACAGAATAGTGGTTCGGTACCATAATGGATTACACCAGCTAAACGAACTTGTTTTCAGCGTAATGGTATTGAAGTCAAAAGCTCGTAGACAAGTGAAAGGAAAAGGTTCCAACTTGCTACTTGTTACTAGTATTATTATTCAACTAAACCCATAAAATGGCATCTTCTAAAAAATAAATAAAAAAAGAAAATCATAAAATAGCACCCATTGTGTTGTGCTTCCGGTCTACACAGGAAAGCATGAGTTGTTGGATTAGATTTGTGACATGTTAGCTTTGTCTTTTTTCTATTTTGTTTGCAGCTTCTTGTCTTTTGCATAATAAAGTTTAATCATTTCAATACTAGTGCACTTCTTTTGCCAATAACAAGAGTACTGCACATCGACAACCCATCACATGAATAGAAAAATAAAAGCCTGCTCCGTCCTCTTGGTTGAAGTTTGATGGTTCAATTTAACTATATACTAGAAAACAATATGACACTAAATCAATAATTTATGGAAATATGGTACTAAATCAATAATTTATATTTCAACCCTATTGTCAATTTAGTGTAATATACATATTCCTTATGAGAGGAATAAATTATTTTTTGTTGCAAATGATAGAGAAAGGGATCGGTACCTGTGAGCCAACCACTGTACTTCATATTCATGTTTGTCTGTTGTGATTTTTTTTTAATTACAGGTAACGAGTAATCAGCTATTTTATATTATATAGTACACGTACATCGTATCAGATAAACAATGCATAAAGAGGGCTTTCTTGTATTACAATTCACTAGGACTAGGCTCTTGTTATCGAATCCAACGACGATTTTATCTTTTTCTAATGAGTCTGCTCCCTTGAAACAAACAAGAAATTGCGCCATCAGGTGGTGACAAAGCCCTTTTTGGAGGATTATGGCTTTGTGTTAGAGCACTCTTTTGCCAGGGATGTTACAATACACTTAGTTAGAAACTGGCCCCTTGAACCATTTTTTTCTGCCTACAATTTCATAGCTGTACGTACCGAATAATTATATTATAGTCGCTTGAATCTTCAAATTGATGTAGACCTATTAGCTATAACCTATAAGGGAAAAATAATGTACGTAAAATGAATTAAGGAAAATTAATTATATTGATTTTTAAGATTATTTAATACGTCAAAATCATGATGGATTATTAAACCAAGGATTATTTCACTCTTACTCGTTTTAAGCAAAAACTCACTTTCAAGGGGCATTTTCTAATATATAAAATAATAAAAAACTAACCAAGGGCTTTCATTTTCTACCCTTCTCCTATTCTCCTATAGGGTCATTAACATTGATGCATCCTATAAAGTATATATGCTTAGTGAAGGGGTGCCAAACCCAAATAAATTCTCCCGGGACAAAAAGTAGATACTTACGGATCTTTTCCATTATATAGCTGCTTTTGCGAATTTAAGATGCAACAATAGCATCCCAAGATTCCAAAGTTCAAACAACCATGTGAAAAGCTAAGTTAAAGCATCAATAGATTCTTGTTTAGGCATTTTGAAGTTATACAAGTAGCTCTTACCCTTCATCAATTCCAATTTCCACATCCAACTTTACCAAGGCCTCTATGTCTAAGTCCCCGAAGTATCTATCTTCCCATGTGGTTTGTTTTATATTTCCAAAAGGAGTCAGCATAATAGGTACTAGTTGAGCATGTCTTAATCCACTAAAGCTCGTGAGAGCAAATTATGTAGGAAGTGGGCATCTCCTTTTAAGCATCCAATCAATGATAACTAGCTCAAAGTAAAACAGATGGTAACATATTTTAATAGTTTTACAGTTTCTTGCTAGGTGTCAACTAACCATTACATAATAATCTAACAACTAACAAGGATCATTATCTTCAAATCTCAAGATTTTTTCTTACAACAGGTGGAAAGGTTTGTAAAAATTGTTACTTCATTGTTATTGTATGTAACATAGTTTTGGTAGTTGTTTGCTGTATGATGGACAATATATGTTCTGTGGTTTTATTCAGACCCCATTTCCTTCATAAAGCTATAAAAATCAACTAGATATTCTTCCATTCCCACGTGTAAGTCACCAACCACTGAATAATTAATCGTGCATCAAATCTACGAGTGAATTAATATTTGAACATTCATTTTAATAAAATTGGGAACTTCATCAAATTTGTGCAGTGGAAGTTGTAGAAATCCTTTCTCAATATTCGTTATTTTTCATGAAATTTCTCATCTATAAAAAAATTTTAATATAAACATGGTGTTTATGTTTGATTGAGTAAATGCAGTAAAAAAAATTGTATGATTGAGTAAATTTAGGATGAGGATGGAAAGAAAATGAGAAAATAAGTCAATTTTCTATCACAAGGAAAAACAGACGGAAAATAAGCGAGTCTCAAAAAATTGAGAAAATGAAAGACAAATAATATTTTATTAAAATGACAAACTTACTATATATTCACACGATGAGTATTATAAGGGTACAAAAAATATTTAATATGGTTATTTTTTTTCCTCACATTTTGTTACTAATCAAACATGATAAAAAATCATGATAATTTTGTTAATTTATTTTTTACCTTTTATCTTCATTTAATTAATAAAAGTAAAAAAAAAGTAATCTTTTTTATTTTCTCTTTCTCTTTATTTTTCTCTCCTTTCATTTTTTCCCCTCATTTTGTCTTATCATGCTGCAATTGAAAGTAAACGTTGGTGTAAATTTTACAAATCTAATAAAATGAATTAATCATTATTTACTTTTTTTCAGTTTTTTGCCCTATAAGTTTTGCTATAAGCCAATATAGGATGTTATGGAATAGGAGAAGATAAAACATCAAATTGATTGATCATGTTGTGGTTGTACTACCCCACATAACATCCCTTGTAATGAAATATGAGATAATAAGAAGAGATCTCTAACAAGAAGTCATAAATCAATCACATAAATGAATTGAATACCAAATTCAACCCAAAATCTTAAGACATTAAATATATAGATTCTTATCACTTGTATGTTGTTCAACATACTTATTTTCAGCCAATGTAACAAGATTACCACTCTATCATTAGAAGAGATGTCAAGTGGGTTCAAAGCGTGAACTATTAAAAGTATTATTGTTTTATTATAGGAACATCAACATGACTTGTATTAAGTAAGGAATATATTTGTTGCTCTTAGATGTTGCATCAAATGAATTGTGAAAGGTATTAATGATGTTCATGTTAAAGAACACACTAACTAAGGAGTCATAAAGTCAATGAAGAACTCAAGAAATCCAATAAGTTATACTATGCATGACCTGTCATGATTAAGGAAACTCAAACCTAATTATAGTGTTTCTTTTAAACATTATGTAATGGTTTATGCCCTTTTTAGAGATGACATGTATTGTGTCTTTCTCATGTGCGAAAGGAAGTACTTATTGTGCCTTAATCATATAAAGGTATAAACTAATTGTCATGATCGACTTATAAGGTCGACCTAATGATCAATAAGAATTAACCCGAGTATTATATTTGCTTAAGACTTACTTGACTATGTATGAGTTAGATCCACCAAATGACCTACTTGCGACTATGATTAAACTTTTATCTTAATAATCTTAATAGGTAGTTTATAGTCTCTCAAGCATTAAACTTAAAAGATATAGACATTTGTTATTAGGTAATAATGATTATTTCAATAATTTTACCTTACAAATTTACAATTGTTGATCAAGTGTTAAGTTTAAAAAACATAGACGCTTAATTGTTAGTCTCAATCCGATGATACAACTGATTTCTGTTAATAAAATAGAAAAATTATATTTTATTATAAAGGTAACTAATTTGGCTTGTGATGCATACCCAATAGGGGGGGGAAATGCCAAAACATCGTGATCTTGCCTTATGGAATAAGCAACTTAAATAGTTGTCTGCTTCTTGGCAAAGTCATGAAATTTATTTTATTTTATATTCTCTCTCATTAGGTTAATTTATTGTTGAAGTCTTCCAAGGGCATTTAATTTGCATCGTAGGGAAAAATGTCAGGAGTGTGACTTGAAATAAACATGGTTTTGCAATTTGCTCTATGAAATGGGTCAAATAAAAGAAACACTCGGATTGCGATGGCCAAAAAAGCCCGAAACAAAAAATTTGAACTGACCATATATATGTTTTATAGCTACCAATGGTTATGCAATATGTATATATAACAATCAATCTTTTTTTTAAGAATAATTACAATCAATCATGAATTAAGGATAAGTTTGGTTTTAAAATATTGAGATCATTTTCTTCATTTTCATCCTTTTAGAAGATAACGTTTTAAAATACATTATTTGAAGTGTAACATCTTAAAAATTGTTATAAATTACTAAAAAAAACTTTTATCAAATACTATTAATAAAGTTAAACAAACTTTTTGCTTGTAAAGAAAACTAGAAATTAGTTAAAATAACTTGTCAAACATCATCATAATATAATTCATTTTGTAATTAATATTCTAAGTTTGGTAACTCTTTCTGTTTTTATATTTTAAAAAGTAACCAGTTGACAATGATTGTCATTTCTTTCCTATTCGTGATAATCAGTATATATCTAGAACAAATGATTTTGTAAAAAAAAAAATCCAGAATAAATGATAAAATAAAAAACGTTCATTCCATTTAGAATATTACACATTGATCTTTGTTTGAAAAATATTATATGTTGGTCAAGTAGAAAATACAAAGCTGGCTAAGTGGTTGATGAAGGGTGAAGGGAGAAGAGAAAGAATGAGAGAGAAATCGTGAACTCAAAATTTTTAAATTAATATTTCTAACAAAACTAACAAATATTTGCTAATAAAGAAAATTACATGTTGAATTTTCTACAATTATTGAACTAGATTTTTATAATACAAAATTTAAAACAATATTTTAAAAAAAAGGTGAATATTACAAAGTATACAAATGAAGTACATAAAGCCCACATATCTTAAACTTGAGTAGCCAACCCTTTGAGGCCTAGAGCCGGTTTATGATTCTCCTTCTTTAATATTAACTGGGCCTAGTCAATCATGGATCTAGAGTAGCAAAACAACACCTTTTTAGCCATGTGATTGTTTGGACCAGAAAAGGAGGAGGAAAAAAACCGCATACCTTGTTCAGTTGTTCCTCCCTATGCTGTGACCTACTACATGACACATATTCTGATATTCATATGTCCTCATCTCGAATTCTCACACAGAACTTCGCACATTACCCAAACTAGAAACGTACTTGAATTCCACATTAAATTTTCTGGCATCAACATACTAACTAAAGGGAGAAAGAGGGCAATGGAGGTACTTCTACTTGTCACCGATGAGCCACTTATGATTGTAGATCTTATAAAACTGCCTGATTCATATTTTTCCCTTTGGGTCCATAATTACCTGATTTTTTTTTTTTTTTGAAATAGCGTGGAAACCATCAGTGAATAAATCTTTTTAAGTAGGATTCACAGTGCCTTAGACAACTTATTGCATCAATTGATAAAACTAAGCCAGTGGGATACTATATCAAACCAACTTTGCTTTAACTTGCTTCATTTTAGAAGCTAGATCTAGCACACAAGTTTCTTGTGTAGTTGTGTATTTTTTAGCTGGCTTGTTCCGTTCAAACTTTATTAAATCTTGAGCATCGCCTTATCTCTTTTGGCTGACATTGTTGCAGTTAATTTTAACTTTGGTTACTTATCCTAAAACCAGAAACAAAGAAACGAATCAAATGTCCTTGGGTAGCTTTTATAACTTTCTTTTGAGCAAGATACTGTTTACTCCATTCTTAATTGAACAACAACCTTACTGTTAAATATTGAAACAGTACAAGTATTGGTTGCCCCACAATAATGCTATTTGATGTTTTTTATTCCAAATTTGGTGGCTCGGCCTTTAATTATTGCAAGGATGAGGGTGACAACTATGTATCAACCAATATAAAACATAATTTATTTGTTTTGAACAATTATGGAGCCCTTTTTACAAGGAAAAATAAAATGCTTGAAATGGTTTATTTGAATATTGAGCCAAACTTGTTCCAACTGGCAAAAGATTTTGGTCTTTATGAATGATTTTGCCACCAACGTGTTCTCCAGAGGACTGCCATCATTAATATTACGCAAAGCATAATTTAAAACATAGATATATATTAGATAGGGGCTCTTGCACATATGATACATTTTGCCAATAGATATCTCATATGTGGCTCGCATTACAGTACCCTATCCAAGGGTAATGATTAGATTTGAATTTAATAGACATCTATAATAATTATCTATAAAGGCTAATATTTTTACCTATTAAATGTAGGTTTTAATATAGATATGATAAATTTTTCACTGAATTCTGTAGATAAGTGTATGAGACCTCTAATACTTTTCTTTTAGAATAGGACTATAGTACCTGAATCACTTCATGTACGTACTCATATATCCATGTGTATATTTGTTAAAAAACATATATCTAAGTGTATATTCATATATATATATATATATATATATATATATATATATATATATAATTAGGATTTGAATATTCTATACATTTTTAATTAAGTTAGATGTTATACTATTTATTATTATTGTTTGTTGTTTTATTAATTTCATATGATTTCTCTAAAAAAATCATATAATTTTTTTAATATTTACTTTATTAAATTGTAAAAAAGATATATTTTGTTTTATTGAATATGAACACTGACACTAAAATTATTACCTTACATATATAAATCAGAATACGGATCTTTATTTTTAAAAATACAAGTGTAAATCACTCATCTTGAATCCTTTCCATTGTCATTGTCCAAAATGTATCGTATTATATAAGATATTTTAAAATGAAATGACCTTTTGAGAGAATTTCAGTCCAATTCTTACTAAAAAATACATTTTAGAAGCTAGTCGAAAATAAAATGTTATATTAGATTAAAATTTATAATCAGACTATACTATAACATAACCACGTTTAAGGATCAAAAGAAAACTATTATTAAAGAAAGTTGATTTTGTTGCCTATCTTTCAAAAACTTTATTAAAGTCCCGCGTCATAAATCGCAAATAAATGCTAAATTTACATTAATTTATTCATTAAACTAAAACTAACATTAAAATAACCTCAAAATAATATAAAATTTATTCTTTTATGAATTATTAAAACACTATTGAAGAAGATTTAAATGAGTAATTAAATTAATACTATTTCTATTTTTATAATTGAAAATTAAATCAATGTCACTTTTATTATTTAAATTTAAATTGTTATTAATTTTTTAAATGACTTAAATATTTGATATTGCCTATATATTTGAGAAATTAAAGTATTTGTTTACTCTTAATTCTACAATCGGAAAATACAATTATTATTTGTCCAAATCTCTTGGTTTAGGCAATTGATGTCTTTTTGAAAGTTAGAGGAAAATAACAATACAAAATTTATGTATAAGTAGATGAAAAATATTTGTTGTTTGAATTGTTTGCATAGATAGAAAGGAGTAAAACAGGATGAAATACATTTTATTTAATATTTTTTTAGTTTTTATATGAAAGTATGTAATATAAATATTTCCTTTTTATTTTTCATCATAAAAATAATTAAGTAATAAGATTATAATTTTATTTCATTTCACTTTATTTTATATTTTTTATTTCTTTCTGCTTTTTTTATTAAAAAAATATACAAACATAATTGTAGATATGCTAGTGTTATGATAAAGTTTGATTTTGCTCATCTTGGATTTACGTAAATTAATAGTATTTGGTGTTCTTTTTGTTGAAAAAAAATTTCCACGTCAAGAATGCTTTCAGCAAATTAAATCTCAAAGGTACAGAACAGCGTGATATTTGTCCTCATCGTTAACAAACGTTTTGTAACATGTTTTTTTAATACGCTTTCTACCATCAAATAAGAATTATAAAATTTTGTAGACTTCATCACTTCTTATTCAATGAGTTTTATTCGTAATTTTGTTTTAATTTTTAATAAATTTGAATATATAATAAAGATATATATATAAAAAATATTACTTCTATTTCAAAATAATTGTTATTTAATTTTTTGATATTTTTAAATTAAAATCTTATTAATTATATATCTCATATATCTGTATTTAAAATAATTGAATTCAATTTTCACTAAGAATATTTCAACTTAACCTATTTAAATTCTAATCGAATAAAAACAAACTATATTTATTTTTATATTAAATAGATATATTTTAAAATAAATATATTAATATTTTATATTTATTAAATACTCTTTAATCTGTACTACGTGTTAATCCTGAACACTAATACTTTTAGATCGAAAATAGTATTGAAAAGAAAAACAAATATTGGCAACTGTGCAGAAAAGAAAAAGGAAAGAAAATAAAATAAAATATCGTGAAACTGACACGTACATTAGTGGGGAGTGGGGAGTGGGGCCTAATAAGAGCGTCGGTGGGATGCCGAATTGCCCAATTAGTCCAACAAGTGAAGATGGTGCCACTTTGCCCTTTAATAATCCCCATATTCGACAAAGAGTAGAGTATAATACTACCTCATACGGTATTTTATACAATATTTTTTTTATTTACTTATTTATCATATCTCATATTTTTCACTTGGTTGAGGCCTGAGGGAGTTATCATAAATTTTTTATATTATTTTTAATTTTGAAGGATACAAAAAATATTTCTCTTTCTTAATTCTATAATATATATATTTCATATTTCTCTTTTAATTGTATAAGTTATTGTAAGAGTAATATTTTTGTTCAAAAAATCATTTTATATACCACTATTCAAAAAATTATTGAACACTACTAATTCAGAACTATCTTAGCTTATCATCTTTACTATTCTTCATATTTTTTGTGTGAACTATAAAATATTCATTGATTTAGATGATAATTAATTTCTATAAAAAAAATCTGAATAACTAACTTTAATAAAGTGGTACTTGACAGATGATTGAGTTATTTAATTTTTAAAATTCAACCATATCAATTAAATGGGCTGTTATTGGATGTAATATTAATTTTATTCTAAATTGAAAAATTGAAATAATATAAATATAAAGATTAAGGAGGATATAAAAGTGTGGGGGCAATTAAATGTTTGCAACTCTGTGGAAATAATGGAGGATGGGGTCCATCTCCTAGCCAATCCCAACCTGGCATTGTTTGTCAGCACACACATTACAGATACTAAGCCTTCTTCTATGTCTTTAGTTATAAACCCACACACTCCTCTCTTCTCCACTCTCCCTCCACTCTCTTTCTTTCAAACAAAATGAAGAACCTCTTCTCTCTCTTTCTCTTCCTCTTCCTCTTCTTAGCCTCCGCCGCTGCCACCGTCCCCGCCCACAACATCACGCACATGCTGGCCAAACACCCTGGCTTCTCCACCTTCAACCACTACCTCTCCCTCACCCACCTCGCCGAAGAGATCAACCGCCGCCAGACCATCACCGTCCTGGCCCTCGACAATGCCGCCATGTCCTCCCTCCTCGACAAGCACCTCTCCCTCCCCACCATCAAAAACGTCCTCTCCCTCCACGTCCTCGTCGACTACTTCGGGGCCAAAAAGCTCCACCAGATCAACAACAGCACCACCCTAGTCTCCTCCATGTTCCAGGCCACCGGCTCAGCCTCCGGCACCGCCGGATACGTCAACATCACCAACCTCAAGGCCGGCAAGGTCGGTTTCGCCGCCGAAGACAACGACGGCTCCCTCCACTCCTTCTACGTCAAATCCGTCCAGGAAATGCCCTACTACATCTCCGTCCTCCAAATCAGCGCCCCCATAAGCTCCGCCGACGCCGAGGCCCCCACAGCTGCACCCTCCGCCATCGACCTGATCTCCACTATGTCCAAACAAGGCTGCAAAGCCTTCGCGGACCTTTTAAGAGGCTCCAAAGCGCTTCCGGCTTTCAAGGAAAACGTTGACGGCGGCTTAACGGTTTTCTGCCCCACCGACAGCGCCATCAGCGGTTTCGCGCCAAAGTACAAGAACCTCACCGAAGCTCAGAAGGTTTCACTTCTGTTGTACCACGCAACTCCCGTATACGAGTCCCTGCAGATGCTGAAATCGAGCAACGGAATCATGAACACTCTGGCCACAGAGGGAGCGAACAAGTACGACTTCACCGTGAAGAGTGAAGGCGAAGACGTGAGTCTGAAGACTAAAGTCAACACCGCCAGCATAGTAGGGACATTGATAGATCAAGATCCCTTCGTGGCTTATAAGATCAACAGGGTTTTGATGCCCAGAGAGTTGTTCAAGGCTAGCGACGCCCAAGACGAAGCACCTGCGGAATCGCCTAAGCCTGCCAAGAAGAAGAAGAATGCTAAGAAGGGAAACGCGGATTCCGATGCGGCGGATGCACCGGCGGACGGACCCTCCGACGACGGCGATGATTCTGAAGATCAGAAGGCTGCCGACGAGAACAGCAATGGAGCGAGCGGATTGCACGTGAGATTCGTGATGATGTTGTTCGCTTTAATTATGGGGTTTTTGGCTCTATGATAATAAATCAATTCAACCAAGACTGCAACACCATTGCTCAAAGATTCTTTTCTTTTTCTCCATTTGTGAAGGAAATAAAACGGTGGCACCGACATGTAGGAGGCCATGTGTACCTTTTTTTCATGGAATCTGTTAGTATTATAGGTTTTCTATTTATTGTTTGTTTGTCTTCCGAATTATTTAATTGGCCTTTTTTTCAGTGTGGGTAGATCCGGTTTGTGCTACCTGCCAGCTGGGATGTTTGCATATACACATTTTTCAATTCATTAGATTTAGATATTAATATTGCCCTCTCATGTTTTATTTTTTTATTAGTATTGTTTTAATTTCCACTGTCAATTAGTAGTTCATAATAATCAATGTTGCTCGGAATCCATCAATATATTTTTATTTTGTAAGACAAGTGCAGATTTTGTACTGTAGTACCACATTGGCTTAAGGTTTGAACTCACAACTGCAACAAATTACTTAACTCCTCATCACTGTTTCAGTTCTAGCAACTTGCACTAACTTAATGCCATTAAGTGAAGATTATATAACAAAGTAACTTTTTTTATTTTTGTTGTTGCTATAATTAAATTAGTTTCCTCTTGTTTCCTTTTATTTAATAGTTTACCATCATTTTCTTCTAATTGAATGATAGAATTTAAAAAATGACCACCCATCGATCAAACTTGTACCTTATACTGATATAGTAACTAGAGGGTAAAATGTATAAAATATCCTATGTATAAGATATTGTTTTCCAAAAGTAATAAAAGAAATTGAAAAATCAAGGTTTAAAAATTGCGGTCGCAACATCATAATTATAACTTTGGTGGTTTTCTAAACAGTAATTATTGCGGTAGCTGCTCAAATTGCCCTCAGTTTTTTATTTTTTAGTTTTGATAATTATAATGCAATTGCAAATCCGATAGCATCCACAATTTAAAACTGAAATGAAAATAAAAATGAGAAATTATTAAGGAGTCATGAACCTGTAAATCTCTGAGACTAATCAGTATTATTAATCAAGATATACATTGGACACTTAGGCCAAGCCCATTACATATTTATATTAAATTGGTTTGGATCCACTATTGTTAAAATTTAAAGCTTCTTCTACAGAGAATATGACAAAATAGAATGAGTTTCGAAAAGTTTATAAAATCATTTATGTGTGTTTAGGGGGGTGAGAAGGATCTCCCATTAACTTTGCAGCTGGGTATCATATTTCTTAGCTCTAAGTGAGTCATTAAAGTAATTGCATTGACAAAGATTATAGAAATCTGCAAAGGACAGAACATAATCAGCAGTGACAACTAATTAAAGATTGGAAGACATTTTGCTCTAGTGTGTATTTCAGAAGTTTATAAGAATAAATTGAGAAGAATCGGTATTCGAGGCAGGGAACATATTTTTCCTTGCAAAATTTCCCGTAATCCCTATAACAACAACGGCTAGGAGATCTGTATTGAATTGAATGTAACCTTTGGCTCCAGTCCTAATTAGTTCTGTATAGGAGATCTGTAGCTGCTTTACTAGCTACTTTTTGTTCAGCTTCAGCAGTATCAAGTGGTCAATTCACAACAACCAAAAAGTTTGACTTGTTCATTACTTAAAAAATAATTTTTGCAGTGAACAAAAGGAGTAAAGTTCAATGTGCTGCAGAGGCTGAATACAAAACACCAGAAAAACTTCCACCTGAAAAATTTCTGATCCTAGATTTGGGGTCCCAGATTTCGAAAACAACTTTCTTAGTGTTCGTATGACATCATCCCCATTAAAAAAAATGCCGTAGTTCAACTTAATATTTTGGGTTTAGCTCTCGGCTCTAAGAAGTGAATTAGAAAATCATCAGTCCTCTCCCCTACACAAACAGTACAATGACACCATATTTTGTCCTTATTAAAGACATAAAATTCAGGTTCCGGATGAACATGGAAAAAGTACTAACAAATAAAGTTATGTATTCACCTTGAAGTAAGTGCTATTAACAAATAAAGTTTGGGTAATATATATAAACACTTCTATATATCAAACATTTTATTAACGTCTATGATTTCACTCTATTTTTCTCTATCACATCTTGTCACATATTATACTTGTCTATCTTTTCTCTCTTTATCTATCCAGAGTTTGCTGTCAACAAATGTTGTTCCACAAAGTTTACTTGCAAGAATATGACAAGCTTGCTCCTGTTTGGAAGCTAACAATAGGCTGGCATCCCGGTTGTTAAAATACAGATAGGGTTTTTTGCTAGAAGAAGTACAAGTAAGCACGTTTGAAAAACCGGCGTAGTTGCCATCCAGCTTTGAAAAGCATATTTTTCTAATAAGGTCAAAGAGCTCATTTTCTTGCACAAAAGGCTGGGCTGCATAATCTTCAACTAGCATCAATGAATGAAAAAAAAAAAAAAAGAACCTTATTAGAATGTAACGAACCAGTTAAAAAACAACTGAAATTACAAAGATTTTTATACCGTTGTCAGGATCAATTATCAGCATGAGAGATTTGAAATGACGGATGAAATTAAGCTACATGTTAGAAACTTTTTAGGGAGTGTTTGGCTTGTTATTTGTTTACATTTTATTTGATAAATTTTTATTAATAATTAAAAATGGCAACTTATTTTTATTTTGTTTCCTATTTTTAAGGAGTTGCAAATGAAATGGTGATAACGTCATCTGCACATATTGTTTTTGTTGGGTTATCTCGGACTCTCAAATCAATTTGCAGAAGTGGAAATAAAATCAAAAGGGAGCGAGAGAGACAATCAGAATTTGTTTTACGTGAGAAAATCTTCCTCAATGTGAGAAAAGAAAAACTCACGGGACCTAGTCCAGTATCAAAATTCACTATAACAATAATCGGTTACAATGAATAAAAAACACACCAATGTGGTGGTACACTCAACCTCTCCAACAATGGTGATCACTCAAACGCTCACAGTGTTTCACTCTAAGCTCTCAAATATGCAGGCACGGTGGCTTGCTCAAATATAGCACTCAAGACTGTCACTTGAGGCTCTTAAATTTCTGTGTGTCTTGCCTCCACCCTTACTCGTCTATTTATAGGATGAATTAGGTTTACAATGGACTGGGCCTAAGCCATCAAATATTATTTGATTTGGTCAATCAAATAAAAACAGAAAATATCAATCAAATAAAAACGGAAAGTATCAATCAACTAAAAACGGAAATTATCCAACAAATCTCCCCCTTCCGTTTTTCAATGAGACCCAGGTCTTCAACTTCAACAACCCGGCCTTCTTTCTCGACTTCAATGTACCAAATTCATCAGCCCGGCTCCTTCACAACAATCTTCAAATTTCCTTGCTGGTACCGACTTGGTCATCATATCCGACCAATTCTGGTCCGTATGCACTTTGGCAAGTTCGAGCTCTCCATCTTCCACTACATCTCGGATCCAATGATATCTCACATCAATATGCTTGGAGCGGGAGTGATAAGTCGAGTTCTTCGCCAGATGAATGGCACTCTGATTGTCACATTTCAGCTCGTACTTGTCCTGTTTATGGCCAAGTTTCATGAGTAACTTCTTCATCCACAGCATCTCCTTGCTTGCCTCAGTCACGACAATGTACTCGACCTCGGTTGTCGAAAGTGTCACACACTTCTGCAATTTTGATTGCCACGAGATTGCTCCTTCAGCAAATCTCATCAGATATCCGGTCGTCGACTTCCTCAAGTCGGAATCTCCCCCTAAATCAGCATCCGAGTAACCTTGCAGCTCGGCTTCACCATCTCCAAATCGGAGACATAACTCGGTCGTTCCTCTCAAGTACCTGAATATCCACTTTACTGCTTCCCAGTGCTCTCTGTCGGGGTCTGAAAGAAACTGGCTCACCATTCCAACTGCAAACGCCAAGTCGGGTCTAGTACAAACCATTGCATACATCAAGCTTCCGACTGCGGATTGGTATGGGATCTTCAGCATCTCTTCTCTATCTTCATCAGATCTCGGACACTACTTCTTATTCAGCTTCAAGTGCCCGGCTAAGGGGGTGCTAACTGTTTTGGCCTTGTCCATGTTGAATCTCTTCAAAATCTTCTCAACGTATTTCTCTTAACTTAGCCACAGTAGCTTCTTCTTTCTATCCCGGATGATCTTGATTTCGAGAATCTGCTTTGCAGGGCCGAGGTCCTTCATCGCAAAGGACGAGCTCAATGCCTTCTTCAATCCGGCAATCTTCATCTTGTCTTGCCCTACAATCAACATATCATCAACATAAAGCAGCAGAGTCAGGGAATCACCGGTCTCATACCTCTTCACAAATACGCAGTGGTCGGATTCAGTCTTCACAAACTTGTGCTCGTTCATGAAGGATTCAAATTTCTTGTACCACTACCAAGGTGCTTGTTTCAAGCCATAGAGACTCTTCTTCAATCGGCATACCATGCTATCGCATCCCGAAGCTCGGAACCCTTCAGGTTGCTTCATATATATCTCCTCTTCCAACTCTCCATGAAGGAATGCGGTCTTCACGTCCATCTGTTCTACCTCGAGGTCCATCGAAGTCGTCATTGCTAACACAGTCCGAATAGAGGTCATCTTCACAACAGGAGAGAAGATCTCTTCAAAATCAACACCTTTCTTCTGATTACAGCCATTCACTACAATCCGGGCTTTGTATCTCGGCTTCTGCCCGTTCTCTTCAGGTTTGATCTTGTACACCCACTTGTTCTTCAGAGCTCGTCTTCCTTTAGGCAACTCGGTTAACTCATAAGTTCGATTCTCGTGGAGGGAATTCATCTCATCCTGCATTGCCTTCAACCATTCTTCTTTGTCTGAGCTCGTCACGGCCTCATCATAACTCTGAGGCTCACCATCTTCAGCAATAATGGCGTATTCATCAGAAGAGTACCTTATAGAAGGTCTTCTATCTCTAGTGGGGTATCTCGACTGTTCTTCTTCAGCCGCTTTAGAACCCGGTTCATCCTGGTTCTCCACATCAATTCGGACCTCAGTATCTCGGTCCTCTTTAGCATGTTGCTGGTCAACATTTCTTTCCTCTGGCTCTCCCCCTACTTCAACTCGAACAGGAGGGACTGATTCTTCACGTCGAACAGGAACCCGGACTTTGGGCTTCGAGATGTCATGAATTGTCTCATCTTCATGAAATACTACATCTCGGCTTCTCACAATCTTCTTGTTATTGAATCCCACAGTCTGAAACCAAACTCGATTTTAGGCGAACCGAGGTAAATGCACTCATTCGTCTTAGCATCCAACTTTGCCCTTTCATCTTTGGGGATATGTACGAAAACTCGGCATCCAAACACCTTCAGGTGGTCATAGGTCGCATTCCGACCTGTCCAGACTTCTTCAGGAATGTCTCCTTTCAGTGGTCTTGATGGTGACAGATTAATCAAGTCAACAGCTGTCATGACGGCCTCTCCCCAGTATACTTTTGACAATCTGGCATTGGATAGCATACTCCTGACCTTCTCTTCAATAGTCATGTTCATCCTCTCAGCAAGTCCATTCAACTGCGGAGTCTTGAGAGGTGTCTTATCAAGTCGGATCCCGGCTTCTCTACAGTAAGCTTCAAAGGGACCCCGGTACTCACCATCGTTATCTGATCGAACCACTTTCAACTTCTTGTCGGTCGCCCTTTCCACCATAGCATGTAACTCTTTAAAACATTGGAGTACCTGGTCTTTAGTCTTCATCAAATAAACCCACACTTTGCGGGAATGATCGTCAATGAAAGAAACAAAGTACTGAGCTCCTCCAAACGATCTCTCTGTCATGGAGCAAACATCAGTATGAACGAGGTCTAAGATCTGCCTTCGTCGCCTGGGTTGATCTGGTCTCATAAACGAAACCCGGTGCTACTTTCCAGCTAGGCAATGTGTGCAATTCTCCAACACTTGGCCATTCAACCCGGTCAATAGTTCTCTCTTCTCCAAAATCTGGAGTCCTTTCTCGCTCATGTGGCCGAGACGCTTGTGCCATAGCTCAAGGTTCTGTCCATCCCGGATGGCATTGGTTTCTCCACCAGTCGTTCTTCCTTGCATCACATACAAGGAGCTTTCTTTCTTTCCTCGGGCCACAACCAAGCTTCCCTTGGTCAACTTCCATCTACTTTCACCAAAGTAATTCACTGACCCGGCATCATCTAGCTTTCCAACCGAGATCAAATTCAAACGCATGTCAGGTACATGCCTCACATCTTTCAGCGTAACCCAGCACCCTGTATCTGTGGTCAGGGTTACATCACCAACACCAACAATCCTGCTGGTCACCTGATTTCCCATCTTCACCACACCAAAATCTCCCTTCCTGTAAGCAGAAAAAAATCCCTCATGTGGGATGACGTGGAACGAGGCACCGGAATCAACAATCCAAGTGCAATCATCATGGGCAATGTTCAACATTTCCTCACTGAGGAGGAATATCTCGACATTTGGGTTAGCAGCCACAGCCGTGGTGCTCCTCTCAATTCTCTTTATGGGAAAACAATCTGATTCGGCTTCACACAGTCGTTCTGTTCATCATTCTGCAGAGCTCGGCAGTCCGGTCTCTTGTGTCCTACCTTCCCACAGTAGAAGCACTTCAAGTCATGCTTTGGCCTTTACTGGCCTCTGGACCTATCTCGTCCACCTCGATCCCGGCTCTTGCTACGACCCCGGGAATCAAAATTTCTTCTATTCTCAACAATGTTAGCCTCAAACGTGCTGGTTACACCTCGTTCTCTTCTCCTGACTTCTTCATTTAGGAGGCTGTCCGTCACAACATCCATCTTCAATTTTCCATCAGGAGCCGAGTTACTCAAAGTTACTACCAGAGTATCCCAGCTTTCCGGCAACGAACTCAATAACAACAAAGTCTGCAACTCGTCATCAATCTTCATCTCGGCTTTGGTCAACTGATTCACAATCATGCTCATCCCGTCCTTGTATTCTATCTTCACAAGTCGGCGAACCAAGTGTGCTTTGTTCCTGAGAGTCTTCTTCTGAATCATGGACTCTAGCTTGTTCCACAATTCGTACGCGTTCGTGAACTCGGACACGTGCTCAAAGAGGCTTTTATCAATATATTTTCTGATCGTGGCAACCGCCTTACGACTCAGGACCTCCCATTCCCTGTCACTTTTGCCAGCCGATTTCTGAGCAAGGGTAATGGGCTCAAATAAATCTTTGCAGTAGAGGTAATCCTCCATCATCGGTCTCCAATACGCAAAGTTGTCTGCAATCAACCTGAACATATCTCCGTCGTGGGTGATACCGTTGGTCTCCATCTCGTCTCCTTCAGAACCCGGGCTCTGATACCACTGTTGGATTATCTCGGACCCTCAAATCAATTTGCAGAAGCGGAAATAAAATCAAAAGGGAGCGAGAGAGACAATCGGAATTTGTTTTACGTGAGAAAACCTTCTTCAATGTGAGAAAAGAAAAACTCACGGGACCTAGTCCAGTATCAAAATCCACTATAACAACAATCAGTTACAATGAATAAAAAACACACCAATGTGGTGGTACACTCAACCTCTCCAATAATGGTGATCACTCAAACGCTCACAGTGTTTCACTCTAAGCTCTCAAATATGCAGACACAGTGGCTTGCTCAAATATGGCACTCAAGACTGTCACTTGAAGCTCTCAAATTTCTGTGTGTCTTGCCTCGACCTTTACTCATCTATTTATAGGATGAATTAGGTTTACAATAGACTGGGCCTAAGCCATCAAATATTATTTGATTTGGTCAATCAAATAAAAACAAAAAATATCAATCAAATAAAAACAGAAAGTAGCAATCAACTAAAAACGAAAATTATCTAACAGTTTTCAATTATCAGGAAATTAACGGAGTGAAAGGTGAAAATAATATGGTATTTCTTTAGTTATCATTAAAGACATGTCAACTGAAAATGAAAACACAGATGCATCCTTAGAATGACACTATCTGTGAGATTCTCAATTGACATTATTCTCAATTGACATTAGAATATATACCTTCGCTGCCTCAATTTCAGCTGAAGCCTGACTCTGAATGTCAAACAATAGAGGTTGCAACATGCAAACAAAGAACAAATCTGATTTCTCGAAGGCCACATTCAATATTAATTCAGATTTCAGAGAGAAAAATAGTGTAAATTATATGCATATAGCAGTATGTTGGTTATTTGTGAAGAAAATGCATTCACACCACATATTACCTGAATGCTAAAACTTCAACATACTTTGTCTCTATCTGAAAAAGGAATAAAAGTAATGCCATTAGACTTTGAAACAATTCAAAAAATATGTAATATATAAACTATAGAAGAAATTACAACCAACACCCATTAAAAAAAAGTGATCCAAATGACTCAAGTCCTTCATTTGATAAAGGCTATAATTAAATTGAAGTTTAACGTCTATTCATCATGTAAATTAATTTTATATTATATTTAATTATAAAATATTATTAAAAATTAATTAATTTATAATATATTTTATATTACTAGTAGTCTAGTATATAACATTTTTTATATTAAATTATCTTGCCACTACAATATAAATTAGTAAAATTTCTAGTTCAAAATTTCACGAGACTTGTACCCTGTTTCGCATGTGCCTAGCATGAGTCCTTAAATGATTAAACACCACCTAAACAAAATCCACACTATGAATTCATTGAGGTTGGCAAGTGACACCTACAGGTGACAATGTGGACCTTGACCTGATCGGTCCAATAACCTATCATACTTTTTTTTTTTAAATGAAAATAATAGGTGTTTTAGGCTTTGAGGTATCATTTTATATTTTTTAAAATTTATAATGTTATTCAAAAATCAAAATATATATTTGTTATTATTTTTTAAATTCAATTTCTCTAATAAAAAATAATTATATTAAAATAAAATTTAATATACATAATTAATATATTTATATTTTCTAATTAAATTTATTCATTTGAGTTAATTTTATGAAATAAAATATTAAAATTTTCCTCTTTTGTTCTTTGTTTTTTTCACTTTTAACTGACCCACTCGTTAACCCGCCATCCTACTCCTAAGTGAGATGGACAAGAATTTTCAGTGAATCATTGAAAAGCGAAGCAACCCACGCCCGTCTATTTTGGGTGGACTAGTGAGGGCACAAACCAAATTAACAGGCGGCTTTAAAATTTACCAACTGTTAGTTTCTGATGGAATTTCTTGATTTTTATTTTGTTGCGGTGTTGTTTGAAATTTAATCTATGGAAATATTGTTCTCTATTCAGCTATCAATTTCCGCTGTTGAGCTTGAGCCTTCGGTGATGTTAGTTAAAATTAGCTTTAATTGGTTATATGATATGAATTATTAGAAATTGAACGAGGGATATGGTGAGTGTAATCTGCACTGGAAAATTTTGTTTTAGCCCCAGTAGCCTGAAAGTAAAGAACCGAGGTAGTAGGAGATATTTGCTTCGTAATGTTCTGTTGGAATGCATCAATTCGTGAGTTACTAATACATTTTTGCTAATTGAGAAATCGTGATGCTGATGGTGCATTGGAGTGGAAGCTTTGGATAAGGAATGCGTTCATGGGACCATGTCTTTGAAAATAATTTGCTGATAATATATATTTCTTATTTACAACATATAATTCTAAAATGAAAAAATCAAGATAAACATATTTTTATCATACACGTTTTAATTATTGATTTTTAGACTTTTATAAATGCTTTATTTATTTATTTATTTATTTCAGTGATAATGAAAAACTAAAAAATATATTTTTGTATCTATCATTGTTGAAAATGACTTTTTTTTTTTTAAAAAGTTTTGTGTTCTATAATATATCAATATATTTACATTTACACGAAGTAAAACATTTATATAAAAATAATTTTTCATTTATCATAATAATTTAACAAATGTACATTACTTTCATGTTGTTGTTATAAAAAAGAAGAAAAGATTTCACGCAAAACGCCATAGTTGGTGTTCTACAAGCAAATTTAATACAATATAATATAATAAACGAAATAATAATTAAATAACAAATAAATTATAATAAATCATACAAAAAATAATTAATCACTTAAAACATAATACATAATATAATAAACTAAATAATAATAATAAAATAAAATAAATAAAACAAAACATGTAATATGATAAACTAAGGAAAAAGAATAAAAAATAAATTAATAAGTTTTAAAATGAAATTATATTAATTTGTGATATGTTTTTTTTTATCACTAGGCCATAAAATTTTAATTTTTTTAATACATACGGGATTAAATAGTACTAACTGAGTGAGTGAGAGTCAGATTTTACATAACAGATTGATTTAAGTACAAGTTAGAAGAATAAATAAGGTTTATGACATTTGTGGCTTAGACAAGAAGGACGCAATTAATGATTAATGGCAAACGGTGAAAGACTTTAAAAGACAGTAGAGCCTTACACGCACCAAACGCACCGTGTGGCCTCTGTCCGTTTTTGTCGTTAACACCGAAACCGAATCAAAAGTCAGTTACTTTTCAGTTTAAAACTTAGAAGCAACAACACCCTTCTACCTCTTTCATTCTTATTTCGCCTTTGGTCGCGTATATAATATACCAACATTTTTTCCTTCTGGTTGTTGGTACTAGGCAAATGATAAAAAATCTCAGTGTAAGTATGCTGGTAACTGCCAAGGTTTGCTGAATCTGTATTCGCTCAAGTAAAGAGGCAACAGGTACCATAATTTTGATTCCATGCTAAATTTGTTCAAGTTTCATGCAAGTTGCTCAACTAATTTGTTCAAGACCAAATGAATATTTGTTGCTGTAAATAACTGTATTGAGTTTATACAATATTGTTGTTGTCTCTCGTGTTTAATACGATTATTAATTGCTTCTGGTCATTTCCATATTCATTTATGAAATAGCTGATATCAAACTCTTAAGGTCGGTTGGCAGTATGTTTTGTTTGATTTTACCTGTAATGGAATCCATCGCTTTTATGTTTGATTGGTTAGTTGGTCATGACTCATGATGCATATTCCCCCATTAGCAACCTTTAATTTTCTTTCTTTGCATCAAAATCATGTTTCACCAAGTTCAACTGGTAGTATATGATGAGGCTACCACCTTGCTGCTGGTTCCATTTTAGGTAACAAAGTTTTGGATGACCCGCTTTCTTTTCTTCTCTCTCTCTCTTCTTTTTTAACACTTTAGTCTAATTGGTTTCACCTTAACATAATTAATGTGCTGAATCTGCACGTGGGCTAATTCCAAACATCTCTTACTTCAAGTCCTATAATTTAAGCTTCTGAAATTACTAACAGTAGCACAAGTACAACACCTTGAAATATCTGATCTTGTCATGCGCTATCTCTTTTTCTTACCGTTTATCCTTGTGTTTGTTTTTAAGGTGACTTCAATTCATCTTAGACGACAGAAACAATGACAATGCAGGGTTGTTATTGTCACGTCTATACGAAGTTGGTAACTCAAACCCAAAGAAGAACACTGGACAATCTTAGTTTTTCAGGCTCAATTTCGGTTAAAGAATTGTCAAAGAATGAAAGGACCACAGGGAACAATCAATTTCATAGGTTACTCGTGAAAATGCGACAGACAGAAATGCCTGCCTCAGAGTATGGAACAAATGGTAAAGCTGTTAGAATGGTGCGGACAAATGAGTTAGTGAAAAGAAAGACAATGTTAGAGAAGACAGTGAATAATGGTTCAGCAACTTCAAAGGTTGTGAGAAAAAATGGTATCCCAGCCTTGACCAAGACAGTGAAGTCTAGAAGGTCATTGGAAGAGCTAAAGGTTTTAGCCACAGATGAAGGTTTCAGTTGGGCCAATGAAAATTACAGTTCCTGGCAGAGGTCTATTGATGTTTGGTCTTTTGTGGCTTCTTTACGTATTAGGATTCTGTTGGACAATGCAAAATGGGCATATTTGAGAGGTTTCACAGAGGCAAAGCAGGTACGTAGGTTCTTTTCTTTTCTTGCCAAAAATAAAATACGATTTTCATTGGCCATATTTGTATTTATTTATGTATTCATATTTCATAGCCGGTGGAAATAAATTAAAAGTGTTCTTATTTTTTATTTAATTGTTCATGTTTCTGTTTGCTGACCTGAAGTTTTTTAATATTTTATTTAGAAAAGCAGAAGGCGGAAAACTGCCTCATGGTTAAGAGAGCGTGTATTGCAGCTTGGTCCAACTTTCATTAAACTTGGCCAGTTATCATCAACAAGATCAGATCTATTTCCACGTGAATTTGTGGATGAGCTCGCAAAATTGCAGGTATTTCTATAGATTTTGTTTTTCTCATTTTCAGATTCATCATTAATGTATAGATTCCCCTTTTTTTTGTTTAAAAAAGTGCTTAATGTTGACATCAATTCTCTCCCCGAATACAAGAGAAAAAAATAGTTAATGTTAATTAAAAAAAGTTTGTTAATATAATTTAATTTTACTTATGTCTTTCAAAAAAAATCTCTCTTAGACTATTCCTTATTGAAATTTGATATAAAAAAATTAATGAAAATAAAATCTCAATTAAATAAAAAATATTTTGAAAACAACTTTGTTAAATAAAATGAACTAATTAAGATTTGCTTGTATTTTTAATCAATATACATGAGTTTTCTTTTTCTTTCTATATTCAAGACCAGAAAGTAATTCTTAAATAAGATTATACAGGACATGGTTCCTGCCTTCTCTCCTAAGAAAGCAAGAAAATTCATTGAGAGTGAATTGGGAGCTCCCATTAACATATTATTTGAGGAGTTTGAAGATCGGCCAATTGCTGCTGCTAGTCTCGGTCAGGTGATTGAACCAAGCCCTTCTCATTACATTGCATTTATTATATTGGTTAAATTACAAATTTGGTCTAATACTTGATATTTTTCATTTTGATCCTTACATTAAAAAGACTAACAATTTAACCCCTGCGTGAAAGCGTTTACCAATTACTTTATACAGACATTATTATGCATGGATCAAAATGTAATCTGACTTTATGTAGGGAAAAAAAAGGATCAATCTAATTTGACCTTATATTTTCATACACTGGATTTTCTCATATTGTTAAAAACTTGTAGCTTTATTCGAATTGGTCAAAATTTGATAAATATAACATGAAGTGAGATGCTGCATGATAATATCCTAGTGTCGTTGGCATGTGGCTTTGTCCATTATTAGAACAGACTAGAACGTGAATTTCTCCCATCTTGTAGACCATGATAATAGCTTATTAATGTTGTTCTTAGTATAGTAACATCAATTTTGGAGGAGCCTGTCTGTAGGTTCATCGTGCTATTCTGCATAATGGAGAAAAAGTAGTCATCAAAGTTCAAAGGCCTGGTCTGAAGAAGCTTTTCGACATTGATTTGAGTAAGTAGTGGTTCTTTGTTTGTGCCATTGACAAAACCTTGGGATTTTGATTAAGTGGATGTTTCCAACAGCCAATTATCTATGAATCGAAAAGCCTAGACTGTTAGGTGCAAACTTTACCATCTGGTGCCAAGACTTATTTATGCATAGCAGCATAGAGTTTAAGGATTACTATTTTAGTGAATACTTTTGTTTAGGGTTTAAGAATTACTATTTTATTGTTTGTTACTCTCACAAGTTTGCTTGTTTGTTATGTCCAGAAAACTTAAAGTTGATTGCAGAGTATTTTCAGAGAAGTGAAACTTTTGGTGGTCCACTTAGAGATTGGATTGGAATATATGAAGAGTGTAAAACGTAAGTAATAAGCATTGAAGTACATCGTTATCAATATTTCATGAAGTAAAGCATATGTTAAATTATGTTCATTGCATTTCACCTTCTCTTCATTACTTTAGTTTCCAATGCCTTAATTTTTTTGTGTTGCTCATGCTACTTTGCAGTATTTTGTATCAAGAAATTGATTATATAAATGAAGGAAAGAATGCTGACAGGTTCCGCCGAGATTTTAGAAACATAAAGTGGGTTCGGATATCTGTATGTTTCTTGCTGCAACACAATCATCCCATAATAAACTGTATAAATTTTTAATGTCTAGTAAAAAATTGGATTTTGATCACATCCCCATTTCTTTTGTTGTAGCTGGTATATTGGGATTATACTGCATTAAAGGTGTTGACCATGGAGTATGTACCAGGTTTTCATCTTAACTAATGCATGTGCCTTGTTTCTCATTTTAATTGTCTGACATTATGGTATTATGAGAAATAATATATTGTATATGTGGGAGCTAATAATTCTTTCTTCAAACTGATATATTGTGTACGACATTATGGTACAGAACATATTTTTTCAACTGCTCCTATCTCTGATTTTACTCCTGGGACAGGTATCAAAATAGACCAAGTGGATACCTTAACTTCGCGTGGTTATGATCGATTACGTATCTCATCACGTGCTACTGAGGCATACCTGATTCAGGTGCACCACCTTGGTTCTATCCTAATCACGATTTACTAGTAATATCTTATGTTGAATATGGTTTTCGTTTTGTTACTCAGAATAAGTAAAATGCCTCTACCTATATTAAAATAAAAAATTGAGGAATGAATAGTCACTTGAAGATAGGTGTTGCCATCACTTTTGTAGCTAAAAAAGTTGAGTTGATAAATAATCATTTTTTTATCTTACAGATATTGAAAACAGGTTTCTTTCATGCCGATCCTCATCCTGGAAATCTTGCTATTGATGTGGACGAAGCAATTATTTATTATGACTTTGGCATGATGGGAGAGATCAAATCTTTTACCCGGGAGAGACTGCTTGAACTTTTCTATGCTATGTATGAAAAAGATGCCAAAAAGGTCTCGATTTGTACTACTCTTAGTTTATTTAAATCCATAACATTGTCTTTTTTACTAATAAGAAATCAATATCTGATATCATGATATGCTATTTTGATAAGTGTATAATTGATATCCATTTTTTAAATTTCATGGTAACTTTTCTCAATTTGCCTCAATTAACTCAAAGAAGCACAATGACATAAAACGGCTTTTGCCCAAGTACAATTACAATTGTAAATTTCAATCCAGCAAAAAAGAATTTGACGTTGCTCATAGCTTGAATTGATCAACTTCAGTGTCCCTCTTTCACACTTTTATAAACATACAACTATACAAGAAACAATGATGCAGGTTATGCAACGCCTTATAGAGCTCGGAGCCCTCCAACCTACTGGGGACCTGTCATCAGTAAGAATGTCAACTACCTGCTTTTCAAATATTCTGATTCGTGTCTTGACACTTGATTGACCTCATAAATGGTAAATTTATTTTCCAGGTGAGGAGATCTGTGCAGTTTTTCCTGGACCATTTGCTAAGCCAGGCACCAGATCAGGAGCAGACCCTTTCTGCAATTGGGGAGGTTTGTTAACATTGTTATATTGGATCAATGAATTCATAATATTTGGGGTGTTTGTTTCAATCGAACTAAAGGATACGCTGAAGGTGGAGAATCATTGTTTTCTCTTGGTATCTAGAGAATCTACTCCACACTTTATTATTGATTATTGAGGGCTTTCTGTGGCAGGACTTATTTGCAATAGCTCAAGACCAACCATTCCGTTTTCCATCCACCTTTGCCTTTGTTCTCAGGGCGTTTTCAACACTTGAAGGTTTGCATCTTCTCAATTCTCTTACTGTCCCTCTCTCTATCTTTATCTCTTTAGTGGCCATTCTTATTAAAAATTTAAACATGTCCTAATGTTTATTATTGATTTCGCATTAGAATATGCATTATAAGATGGTAAGTCTCCCCATCCTTTCTTGGGAAAAAATTAACTGATTTAAGACACATTTAAGTAAACAACCAAACTAAATACATATCCAATAAATTCTTATGAACTTATTTATAAGCCTAAATGTTAAGTTGGTCAAAATATGTATCCCTTTGAAATGTATTGAAATAAGTAAAAAAAACAGCAAAAGGATATATGTTAGTTAGTTCTTTGTATTTCTTCATCATCTATTTATTTCATTTTTTTCTGATAGGCATAGGTTACACACTCAATCCAAATTTCTCCTTTGCTAAGATTGCTGCACCCTACGCACAGGTTCAAAGTTCATATTGTCCATGAACAAATATTGTTCTCATACTGCATTAAAATGAATGCTCATACATTTTACTACGTTACAGGAGCTTTTAGAGATAAGGCAGCGCACTGCACCACAGCTTGTGGAGGAGATAAGAAAGCAAGCAGATGATGTACCACACCTTTGCCTTTGTTCTGGATGATGTTTCCTTATAATAGAAAAATCTCATTTATTTATGGCATTGTGCAATTAATGTGCATCCACTTTAATTGATAACGCTGGCTCGTATAATGCTTTTAGGCTACAACCTATACCATGTCAATGCCATACAGAGTTCAAAGAATTGAAGAGTTTACAAAGCAACTTGAGGCAGGGGATCTAAAACTTCGGGTCCGAGTGCTTGAGGTCAGTTTATTTATTTATTCTTATAGTTGACCCCATTTTTTTATTTTAATTCTTATGCAAGAAACTTATAATTTTTAGTCTCTATACAATTTTTTGTAGCAGTTTATTATCTCCAAAAAGTTTCTATTAACAGTTTTATATCGTCCAACAAACTTCCCCAGACTCTAGTGTTAGCAAATAGAATTGTAAGCTTATATGATTAAAGCTTACAATTTTTTTTTTCATATAAGGACTTCAACTTAAAATGAAGATAATTATAAAGACCAATTGAATAGTTGAATCTTTATTTTTCTTCACATGGTGTATGCTATGTGTGACTAAGTATTTCTAAGCATTTTCCTAATGAGAACAACTTTCTAATTAGGAGGTCGTTATTCTGGAACTTTTGTTTTGTAAATTTGAAATTATTTAACTTGATTTGCTAGTCTGAAAGAGCTGCTAGGAAAGCAACGGCTTTACAAATGGCAACTATGTATACCGTATTAGGAGGAGCTCTGCTAAATCTTGGTATCACTATGAGCAGCCAAGGCAACATAACTATTGCGAATGGATCTTTCATTGGTGCAGGTGACTATATATTATAAAGCTTTTTCAAGTTGTTGTCCAGTCATGTTCAAATTATTCTTAAGGCTGATAGATATAGCATTTCAATGTGCAGGTATTTTTATGACCCTATTTGTCAGATCCATGCAAAGGGTAAAAATGCTTGATAAGTTTGAGAAAATGATATAAATGGTTACCAACAAATTCGATTTTTTCAAACTTGTGTAAAGTTGTCCTCATCTTCATTTTCTTACTTGTAATTTGTAAACGTTCAATCTTTTTAATTACACAAGCATAGCAAATTTCACGAAATTTACAGAAACATGATTGGATATGATGACACTACAATACAAGGAATTTTATGGCTTCTAGACAAAGAAGAAAAAAATCGTAGTTTTCTAAGTGAGAACACCCCGTAAAAAAGATCATCAAGTGGTAAAGCTTGTGCTGGACCGTAATATATCTACTCCTAAGAAAAACAAATTCCAAAATAATTATTATTTTAATTTTTTAATGTAACATTATTTTTTTCACTTATATTTTTTTTATATATCTAATCAAATAAAAAATTTAGAAATGAATTAATGATAGTGTAAGATTAGTTTTATAAAATTATTTTTTTTTCATTTTATTATAATTATTTTTTATTTGTATAAAATAAATTAAGACGATAATTATTTTAGAACGAAATATGATTAAACAAATTAGTTTTATAAAATTATTATTTTCTTTCATTTTATTATTATTATCTTTTATTTGTATAAAATAAATTAAGATGATAATTAATTTAGAACGGAATATGATTAAACAAAATTTATCTCATTAAATGGGTTAACTGTGGAAGCAAGAATAAAAATATTAAAAAATATGAAAATTATAAAAATAAGTATAAAAAACAAAATATAGCTAAAACGTGCATCCACCAAAAAAATCTAAACATGTTAAATATTTTTTCATTAGCTAATCATGAAATAATGGGTTTAGTTAAATATTAATGACTGGTTGACCTCATGAGTCATCAACTCTTATTCCTATTTGTTTTTTTTTCTCATTAAGAAAGTGACATGTGGTTGCAAGAAAATAAATGACTGATGTATCAATTATTTATGGACTTAAGCAACTCCTATTCATTTTTGCTTCTTTATTTCTCGTTAAGAAAGTGATATGTGGTTGCAAAAATAACATTAAATGACTGATGTATCAATTATTTATTGACTTAAGCAACTTCTATTCCTGTTTGCTACTGGACTTTGAGTATTAATTCATACTCTAACTTATATAAGGTTAATAAAAGTTCTTAAATCTAGTATTTCAGATTTTATATTTGCTGAATGATTTTTATATCATCAAATAAATATTTTTGAAGAATAAAACATATCCTCATCTTAAAGTTACCAACTGAGGATATTCACCTTTATCTCTAATATTTAATAATTTAATAATAAATAATATATACATTGATAGTATTAAAAAAACTTATATAGTTATCTAATCAATAAATTTATTATCTTTTATAATAAATTATCTTTATAATTATATAAAAAAATTACATAAAAAATTATTTTACTGGTTGAGAATATATAAACTTTACACTCATTAACTATAATTAAACTTATAATTTTATTTTTGTGTAGGCTCATTTGTAAAATACTAAAATGTATAAAGGTAGTTAGGAAGGTGAGTGAAATAAAGTGCATCGGTTGTGGGTCCTGAGCCGTTGGTTCGTAGGCTCGAGGATTCAATACGGTAGTATTTAAATAAGGTTGGAAATGAAATAAACTATGTGGACAAGTAAATACTTTTTTTGTTTGTTTAAAATATTATTTATTTTTTTATAAAATTTAATTTAGAATATTTTTATTAATTATTTTTAGATTACAAATATTTCTCATTAAAAGAATAAATAGAACATATTAATAAATCATTAAAAAAATATTAATGACAATGATAATTTTTAAAAAAATTATAAATTTTAGATAAATTTCTTACTATTAATTAAATTAATTATTTTTTAATCTTAATCAATTAGTTAATTAAGTCTTATAAAAATGGAGGAAATATTCACTTTGGATATATATATGGTTTTTGATATAAATTAGTTACTAATTTCAACTGTAAATATTTCTTATTAATATCATGATGAACAAAAACAAAATTAATCTTAAATAACTATTGATTTTATAAAATAGGGTGCTTTAGTTGCATTATGCTATGTTTATTTTAGACAGTGAGGACCAAAATAAAATGGGTTTAAAAAATAAAACTCATCAGATAAGGAAAGTTCGTTCATTAAAAAAATCAGGTGAAGTATGTATGAAAACTGATACTATTTGTTCTTTTTTCTAATTAAAATAATTCACATAATCAATTATTTTCATTTAAAAAATAATGGTTAATTTGTTGTGGGATTGTTAATTTTTAATTAGAAGAGAAAAACGTATAAAGTGCATAGATAATTTAATTTTTTTTAAGACCACGATTCCTTCTTTTTCTTCAATAAATTGATTAATGATGAGCAGCTAAATCCTTATACTAGTTTTTCCTTCCATCTTATTTATTTTAATTCTTTTTACATCACACTACCACTTTTTTTTTATTTGTCCTTTTTTTCCTTTTTATTTCTCTTTCCTAGGCCCTTTTCACCCAAAATTTAAAAAGACAAAGACCTTTATCGTTTAATAATTTAATTGGAGCACTAGCTCATTTGTAAAGTGGGTCAGTGAAGCAACGTGGAGCCGTGCATTGGCTGTGGGTCCCGAGGTGTTGGTTCCTAGGCTTGTGGATCCAATACGCTACTGTTTAATAATTTAGGAAAATAATAGTATATATTTGTATTCTTTATATCTTCAATCAAAAGTATTTAAGGTCCATGTATTTTTATACTGATTAATTTAATTCTCAAAATTTTAAAAAATAAAAATTAAGTTCTCACTATCTAAAATTTTATTACATTTTTTTTAAATTAAGATACTAAATTCACATATTTTTAAAATTTTAAGATTAAAATTATCAATATCAAAACATTTATAGACCTTGATCACATTTAACATAAAGTATAAAAAATAATTTTTCTTTTCTTTTAGTAATTACAATATACTTTCTATTATGAAAAAAAATAAAAATATAATTTTTTGTGAATTTCACTTTTTATTTAATAAATTTATTTTTGAATTTAATAATTTTAATAAACTTTAATTAATATGAAATTTTAATTATCAATTTTTTAGAAACATCAGTTCAATACCTTATTTTTTAATTCATATTTCCTTCTTAGCAGGGAGGTGGGCGAGTGTCCACGCTTATGCCCTTGGCGTTTGTCCATAACTTGAATAATTTTGTCATCTTTAAGAGTGTTCTTAGTAGGAAAAAAAAATAAGTGAGAGATAGAATAGATAAAAATAGGAAAAAGAGAATTATAATCAATTTAAAGCTTTAAA
Organism: Glycine latifolia; assembly: GCA_013407115.1. NCBI lineage: Eukaryota > Viridiplantae > Streptophyta > Magnoliopsida > Fabales > Fabaceae > Glycine > Glycine latifolia. The sequence goes on from CM023942.1 coordinate 437,937, forward strand.
TATATTTTTGGTTCTGTAATTTAGTATTTTTGTTTTTGTAAATTATTTTTTCATTTTATTTCTTGCACAATATGATTATTTTATTTTTCGTCTTTAAATGCTTTAAACTCTAAAAAAATGTTATGTGACTAAAGCACTTTAAGGATAAAAAATAAAATAATTACATCTTGCAAGGACTAAAAGGAAAAAAAGTTATAAGAACAAAAATGAAAAAAAAATGCTCAATAGTAAAAAACAAAAATGTATTTAAGTCTAATTGATATATGTCACAAATAGAGTGAAATAAGAGTGTTTGATTTAAGAGAAATAAGGAAAGAATATGTAAGAAAAAAATACAATAAATCAATATAAGTATGACTTAAATATATTTTTTTAATTTTTTGTAATTTAGTATTTTTTTTATCCTTATAAAATATTGTTTTAATTTTTGCAAAATATGTTTGTTTTGTTTTTTTATCTTTAAAATATTTTAGATAACTCTTTGAATAGTAAAAAAATATTTTGAATAGTGATTTTTTTAATATAAAGTGCTTTAAAGATAAAAAAAATAAAATAAACACATTTTATAAAGATTAAATCAAAAAAAATAAATTTACAATATGAAAACAAAAAAAGATTCAATTATAAGAATAAAAAAGATATTTAAACCTCTTAATATTTGCAATCAATTATTTTTCATGACAATTAATTATCATACTTTCTAAGTAGTTTGATGTTATTTTCGTATGACTAAACAAAGAAAAAGAAAGATGTGGATTCCACAATTTTCTATTTCTCTTCTCTCTTATTTCTATCACGTTAAACAACTCATGTTTCTCATTTATTTTCCATTTTCCCTTTTTTTTACTATTCATAGCTACCAAACAAATTGTACAAGGCAAGACTTTGTTGTTCTTACTTGAACATCAACCATTCCTTTAAAGACATGTTATAAGCTAGGTGAAAATTTATAAGATATAAATTAGGAATTGAAAAAATAAAAACTTATAAATTAGTTGATTTATTTGATCAAAATAACTTATAAGTTAAATGAATAATCTTATAAACTTTCCAAAAATCTTATCATACACAAAAAAAGGCCTGTAGGTAAATTGCTTTAAATCTTGTATTTCAAGTCCCTTTAATAGCTAAACTTGATAAGCAATTGATTGGGTACTCCATATAATTGTTATTTGTTACTTGACGGATCATTTTGAATGACCTCGTTAATACTAAATATAAACAAATTAAATATGGGTTATGATTATAGATATCAAATAAGTCATCTATCTCTCATGCTCGATCAAGCTTAACACAATCCACCGATACAAATCAAACACCTAAAGTTATTACAATTTCAAAACTTCCAATGAATCTTATGTGACTTAATTTTTTATTCATTCCAATTACAAAAATTTTATGTTAGGTATTTTTAATGTGACACTGGTAAGCCAAATGATATTCCACCCCAGACAGACAGAACTAATTTTAGGCCTACAGTTTATATGTATGCACTTAGTTTAGTTGATTGGTAGGTGGCTCCGAGACTGCACGTGTGACTTTATATGAAAAATAAAAAACATTTGGTGTGCATCGCATGCACCGCATTCCAAATTTAATTAAGTTATCATCTCTGTTCAGCTACCCCACACCAAACCAGTTGCCTTTGCTCCCTACAGTGCTCTCTACCAAAAACATGATCAATTCACTAATCACTGTTGTATGTGAAGTGACCTTAAACTAATTATCAATTTATTTTTAAGAAGACACCATAATAATCGAATTTTTTCTTGTGCATGAAGATATTTTTTAACCAGAAATTTAAAAATAATTCTTTTATACAAAATCAAAATGATTTTTTATCTATCTTAACAAAGCTTTTTTACATACCCTAATCACCATGCTATCAAACAATTGTGTTGGCTTTCTTGGTAACATCATATCGTTATCGAACTTAAATTAACATAGTCGCCTAAGTCAAAAAAATGTAAAAAAAAAAAAAGAGAGGAAAAGGAACAAATTGAAGTAAATAGTCTACGAAAAGTTAATGTAAAGGATTTTTATAGTGGTTTTTTTTTTTTAATTTTAAACTATTATGTACAATAAATTAATTAATTTTTATAACAATTATTTTGATAATCATCTCAACAATAATTTCAATTGATTGAAAGTAATGTATTTTTTTTTACATTAATAATAAATGCATGTATAGGAATTAGAATTTAATTTATATATATTTAGAGCTTAGAATTGACACTATTAATCAATAAAAAGTCATGATACGATGATAAATAACACATGTAAGATAATTATTATAAAAATTAATAAATTTATTATTAGATAACATTATAAAACTAGTAGTGTTCACGTCCAATCTAATAAAAAAATCACACACCAATAAATTAAAAAAAGAAACAATTAGTTTAACATGTGACTTGGTTCAATTTGGATTGATATCTTAAAAAAAATGGATCCAATATAATCCAATAAAATGTGATTCGGAAGGAATTGGGTTGGATGATTCAAATTTTATTACTAAATATTGAACATTATTATTTTTAAATTTATGTATTTTATTAAAAATAAAAATTGTGTAACTTGTTGATTGAATCACATTCATGATGAAGCAGAAAAACTTGGTTTTGGGTTGGCCGGCAACTCGTGGGCCGTGGCGAGGCCATATATAAGCACTCACACTCAGATCAGTATTCAGTCGTACCATTCTTCACTTCTCCTTAGCTACCTCTCTCTTTTTCGCCTCGTAAGCTTCTTCTTTGCTCCACACTTTATCAGATCCGCGTTTCTCTTACGACCACATCACTATCATTTTTGCTTTATTATCTGTTCCTATTTTTCTTTTTATATGAGAAACAACCAAGGAGGAACATTCCTACAATCTCGACCTGCTTCTTTTCTTTTCAAATTTCTGAATGGTTAAATATTATGGGATCAATTTGTTCTATGCATTTTCTGATCGTACATGGAATTAGTTCTCAAAGATTTTGCATGTTAGCTTGAGAATTATACCTATATGTGTCCGTATTTAATCTTTTGGATTGCAGATTCCATTTTCATCCATCCATGGCTCCAGTAGCAGCAGCAGCATCTTCAGATTCAATCAAGCCAAGAGGTCTTTCATCAAACATTTTGGCTTTTATAGATATAGAGTGTTTATATACCCTTTTATTTGGTGGTTGACTTCATATGTTTGATTTCTATAGATGTTTGCATTGTTGGTGTTGCACGTACACCAATGGGTGGATTTCTTGGTACTCTGTCATCTCTATCCGCCACCAAGCTAGGCTCTATAGCTATTGAAGGTAACTATGTCTATGGAAACCTATGTCAGTGCTTATTACATTGCATTTGAGTTATTTGTGTTTACATATTTTTCGTTCATCTGCAGCTGCTCTTAAAAGGGCCAATATTGATCCATCCCTTGTGGAAGAAGTATTTTTTGGGAATGTTCTTAGTGCTAATTTGGGGCAAGCTCCTGCAAGACAAGCTGCTCTTGGAGCAGGAATATCCAATTCAGTAATCTGCACTACTGTTAACAAAGTTTGTGCATCAGGAATGAAAGGTTTGTTTATTATAAAATTAATTCTATTTGTTTCTTTGTATTTTGTTTAAAAGATATAGGAAAAGGATATTAAACTTGTTCTGGTTATTGCAGCTGCAATGCTTGCAGCACAGAGTATTCAATTAGGCATAAATGATGTTGTTGTGGCTGGTGGTATGGAAAGCATGTCTAATGTACCCAAGTACCTAGCTGAAGCAAGGTCAATATTGCCTTTAATTCAACACTCTCCTTATGATTAGTTCTTGTGTTGAAATAAACTGATTCAATACTAAAAGTTCAGGAAAGGATCACGCCTTGGACATGATTCACTTGTTGATGGGATGTTGAAAGATGGTTTGTGGGATGTCTATAAGGATGTTGGCATGGGAGTCTGTGCTGAGCTATGTGCAGATAACCATGCATTAACAAGAGATGACCAGGTATTTTAGGATTAATTTCTGTTCAGAAAGGTTTCGGCAGGACCATTGTAGTAGATTTTTTGTTGATGTCTCTGTTTTCCCCTCAGGATAACTATGCAGTTCAGAGTTTTGAACGTGGAATTGCTGCCCAAGAAAGTGGTGCCTTTTCATGGGAAATTGCTCCAGTTGAAGTCTCTGGCGGAAGGGGAAGACCATCAACAGTTGTTGACAAGGACGAAGGCATAGGAAAGGTAACCATATAAATAACTTGAACCATTGTAAATACTTGTTCTTGTATAAGTATTGTGAGCATAAGAAAACGCATGTTTACTCAGTAATTCTTGAGTATTAAAATTTTATAGGTTTTCTAAGCATCAGAATATAGATATCGCATGATATCTTTTCTAAATACTTCCATTAAGGTGAATAATTAATCAAGAGTGGGGATTGGAATTTATAATTTTTTTCTCCACATAAACAACATTTATATGTATGTTACTTCTAGCTGCAAATATAGTTACTATAGTCATTAGTTTTGTGTATACTTGCATTGAATACAAATCAATATATTGTTATATTTTTCCTTTTCCTATGCCAGTTTGATGCTGCCAAGTTACGCAAACTTCGGCCAAGTTTCAAGGAGACTGGAGGTTCTGTTACTGCTGGCAATGCTTCCAGCATAAGGTTAATATATATCGAAATTTACTTACTTTTTCCTACATAACGATTTGTATTTGGATGCCCTGGGCAATTATTTATTGTTATAGTGAGTCAAATGACTTTTTTAATTGGTCATGTGACCTTTAAAAACTTTTAATATTGACCATCCATGTATGTGTGTGTCTTAAATGCTCAAATGCTACTGATTGACACAGACACACATATGTGTGTGTACATATATATATATATATATATATATATATATATATATATGTTTAGTTTGACATTAGACCCTGGCATTTAATAAAAATGAAAATGCTCTTGCTAACAGTGATGGTGCTGCTGCACTAGTTTTGGTGAGTGGAGAGAAGGCACTGAAGCTTGGGCTTCAAGTTATTGCAAAAATCACAGGATATGCTGATGCTGCTCAGGTACGTAAAATATATTTTAAATATGAACTATATCTTCAGACTATAAAAAATAAGAAGGAGAAAAAACCATTTTGACATTCACATTATTTCTAGTGTTTGATATATTATTAGTATAATTTCATATTCATATGAGGTTGAGCTGTGCAGGAACCAGAGTTATTTACAACAGCTCCATCCCTTGCCATTCCCAAAGCTATTGCCAAGGCAGGGTTGGAGACTTCGCAAATTGATTTTTATGAAATTAATGAAGCCTTTGCGGTAGGATTTCATGTCATTTTTAATTGTAGTCATTTTTCAACTCAGGATGCCGTGAATTTTAATTCTTCTTATTGCTGTCTGTAGGTTGTGGCTCTTGCAAATCAGAAACTTCTTGGACTTAACTCGGTGAGTTTTTCCCCTTGTCACTTTGTGAAAGTTGTGATCCTTTGGTGTAGGTATAAAAAAAAAACTATTTTCAATTGTCTGTCTTGAAGAGTGCATGCTGTTGTAGGTCCAGAACCCCTCTTTGCACAGTGCAGAACATGTTAAAATTTGTCCTAATCCATAATTTAGCTTCATTGTGACCATTAATGGATGTACCCTTCCATTTATTTCTTTTACTCAAGTAACTATTATTTTGCAGGAAAAAGTAAACGTACATGGTGGAGCTGTTGCACTGGGTCATCCTCTTGGTTGCAGTGGTGCTCGCATTCTGGTGACACTTTTGGGGGTATGTGCTCAACTTTGATTATTTTACAATTATATAATAGCATGCATGTTGACAGATTGCCTTGTGTTTGTATAAAAAAAGGCCTATCATAGTGCTCATCCCTTAAATTCTTAGTTTAATTATTTAAATTCCCTATGTTCAATTATTCAAAAAGATAATGTAAAATTTTATTATTTTGTTCCGTTTTTCTTTCTATATTTTTAATAAATTACATTGACAATCTGGGGAAGTAGTTTTTTGTGAGAGTGAAATGAACAAATCTTGATCATTTGATCTTATATGAATGGTATTACCACACAAAATAAGATTTTTTTTCTGTGATCATCTAATATTTAAGTAACTTATGGAATACTGAATGTTCTTTTTCGATTATGTTAATCTAAAAGTCATCACCTGCAGGTACTGAAGCAGAAGAATGGGAAGTACGGAGTTGGTGGCATTTGCAATGGTGGAGGTGGAGCATCTGCCCTTGTTGTTGAGCTTCTGTAAAACCTATTTCATGTTCCGTAGATGTCCTTTTAAGAGGCAGCGTTTGGTGCAAAGCTCAAAAGATCTTGCCTCCCTCTTTAGCCAGCGAACATGCAAGTTTCAAATTTATTACAAGGAAAAAAGACGGAAAGAGATGAGAGAAATTTAGCTACATAATTGTTAGGTTTAAGTGTCATCTTGTGAAAGTGAAATTTTCTTAGCATCAAAGTAGAACATGAAGCATTATTTATCCAAATTTTAGTTTTCTCTGAAATGTTATTGGCGTACTTTGGTTTGGAATGAATCATTATAAAACCTCTTATTCCAAGCACACAAGATTACAGAATCCCGTGCTTTGCAAAATGTGTTCCAGAACTGATATTGCCAAAAAGATAGAGTGGAAATAAGGAAGTTGTAGTTGATCTTGCGTCTGCTAATTTATTATTATTGTGGTATACATACAATTCAATTATACATGCAATAAAATATTGCAGGATAGTTGTACTTAGTACTTACATAAATCAATCAGTATTTAGACTGATGTTTTTTAATCCCTCAAACGTAAAGAAGACCCCATGATTTAGCCACATCCAGCACCAAAATTACGTTGAACAGCCCAAAAGGCGCAGAAACTACAATAGCCTGCTTCTAAAGGAAAAATGATGCGGATCTACATGCACGTGACACGCACAAGTTATCCTAAGGGGTGTTTGGTAGGGAAATTTTTAATCTTTCAGGAATTTTAAATTGAGAACGTTAAATTTTTATGTTGGTGATAATTTCAAAGAATAATTTACTGGAATCTTAACATCAACAATATTAATTAAAATGGTTAATGAATTTTTAATTTTTTTACTGATTTAACTATGATAATTTTTAACCACTAAAAATCATATTTTAAATTTCTTATTTTTTATTTGATTCACAGGTTCACATTATGCAGAAGATTAAAAAAAATATTTTACAAATTTTACAGATTAAAAAAATAATTTTAAAATTAAAAGACTAAGAAAAACTTAAATTTAAAAGAAATATATATATATATATATATATTTAAACCTCATATTATTAAACAATTAAAAAATGATTAAATTTTTAATAATTAATTAAATTTGTACTTATAATTATGAGACGAATCATATAATTAATAAACTATTATTCTTCACTTCATTCTTCCACAATTTTTTTTTCACTTTTATTTCTTTTCTGAACCCTAGCCTAAGCTTCTCACTTTTTCGCGCTCCCTCTGCCTGTCTTTGTTAACCCTCTCGGCCTCTGTGTGTTGTGTTGTGAATCGAGATTCAACACTTGAACTCGGCCCATTGTAAGTTTCTCTTTCTCATAATCTTTCCTTGTTTCCTCAGCTCCGCTTTCTTCAAAGCGTAAGGGATTTAGAATTGAAGACCGAATTTGTTAACGCAGTGTTTTTTTTTTTTTTTAGTTGTGTGTGACTCACTCTAGATTAGGAGGGAAACCAGGGGGCAGGAACCTTAACTTTCAATTATAATGTTACTTAATCGTTGTTCTGTTATACTGTTTTCCATCATCGTGCTGCTGATTTTGTGATGTTCACCCTTTCTAATCTCTTTCTTGTTCAGTGTCACCTCTGCATGTACTTACAAACTTGTTAGGATTTCAATCATTAAGTTTGAAAAGATTATGTCTATGAGAATGGAGTTGAATGATTTCCCCAAGTTAGTTGAGGATTTTAGCCTCTAATTTGGGTTGTAGGATATATTGGTACTGGCCTAAACTTTAATTAATGGCCTTTTTGAAAACCTTTTCAGTTCACATTGTTTCTATTGGCCTAAATTTCACATAATGGGAAAATTTGGGACCTGATACGTGGATTCTCGTGTTCAAGTGAGAAGCATGGGAGATACAATAAAAAAGTGTTTGGTGAAATGGTGAATGACTCAATCAATAAATTATTCTATGACTCATTTGCTTCTCAATCATTTTGTTCTAAGTTTTTGGAGGTTATTAAGAAATTCTACATGTTTAGTTGTTCTTGTCTTTGGTTAAATCTATTAGTAATAATGAAAATCTACATGGTGGTGCTCTCTTATCCAAATTATCTCATCCCTTCAGCACTAATCCAATTCTAATAGCCTATCATCTTACTGATGTTGTCTTATAGTCCAATAGTCTCATGGTACAACATCAATAACCTCAACACATCCCATCTACCTAAGCAATAATTATTTATTCACAATAATTAAGATAATAAATGAAGACTATAATATATAGAAATATCGAATGGTATATACAAATTCATATAAAGAATTTGATATTACACACACACACATTGTTGTTTACTAACCTGATACTATTAAGTTGCACAAAAATCTCTCATCAAACTTCAATCGGATATTTTAGTTCTGAATATTCAGAAAACTTTATTGTCTTACTGTAATCCTTGATTTTCATGATCTGAATTCATCATTTTATTTTTTAGGGGATTTTCAGGGTACAATGGCTTCCAACATCTCGCCCTCTGCCTTTGATAAAGAACAGGTAGGCATTGTTTTCTCTTCCTCCAATTCTGGTAAAACTGATCTGGTGGTTGATGTTGTTAATTTGATACCCCAATGTGGTTCCAAGTTTAATTTTTTTTTTTGGGTGTTATTTGATTATTTAGTTTTTCTTGTTTTTGGATGTGTTTCAATAATTCATGTGGTAATTGAGCAGATATTTGGAATGGCTGAAAAGGAGATGGAATATAGGGTCGAATTATTCAACAAGTAGGTTTCCTTACTCTTGCTTGCCTTGATATTGTTTGCTGTTGTAAGCAAGTATAATGTAGAATCTGACTGCATTTGTTTTATGAGATTTGTTGTTTGCATAATAATTCATTTGGCTTACCTTTTGTTGTTTTCACCATTCAGGATGACCCAGACCTGTTTCAATAAGTGTGTTGACAATAGGTAGGGAAACTCTTCTGATTGCATAATCTGCTTGAGAAAGTGTCATGTTTGATGCCCTTCAAATGTCATCCAATCCAGTCAATTTGACAATTTGGAGATTAGTTTCTTATTTCTCAAGAGTTATCTGCTGTTGCATTATTTTGATGATGGCTTAATGTGAATGTTATGATAATATCTGTTTACCACTTTTTCTTCTCAGGTACAAGGAGTCTGAGCTAAATATGGGTGAAAATAGTTGCATTGACCGCTGTGTTTCAAAATATTGGCATGTAAGATGTTACTTAAGTTTACTTTTGGATCTATCACTGGAACTGTTTTGAGTTGTCTATTAGTTATCCTTTTTTTCTCATCAAACTCAATATTATGCTTTAGGATAGTTTCTCAGACAATGTTTTAGGAAGAAATCTTAGTGGGGTTTTAGTACTTGTGGATTACAGATGTTTGACTTCAATACAATTTTTGCTTTTGAAATAATGGGAAACTGCAAATAGTGATTGTCTTATTGTCTAAGCAGATTTTTTTTTCTTTTGGCTAGGTGACTAATCTAATTGGTCAGCTGCTTGGTTCTGGGAGGCCTCCAATGTAATCCAAGTGTTTTGTATTTTCTTTTGCGGTTAGCAACCTGTGAGCTATGTCTACGATATTATTAGTTGCTTCCCAAGGAAGCGTAAATTTAATACTTTGCAGAGTCTTTATTTTTTACCATGACTATTCTGAGGTCAATATGCTTTGTTTAGAAAGGGATTGATGAGCTTTTGGGGTAGCCAACAATAAAAATAATTTTAGATAAATATGGTCATTCTTTGTTTCCAATTTGTGGCTTTTTAGCTCTACCCGCAGTTTATCATATTTTGTATCAAATTTATTTGAACTTTATCATCTTGGAATGTTTCCTTACTTTCTGTTTTCAAACAATATAATTACTTACAATTTTTCCTCCACTTTCTTGATTATCACACCAAAATCTACCGCAAATTCAAATCAATATATTAATACCTAGTTGTTTTTTTAAAAAAAGGAAGAAAGCAAGTAGATGTGGTTCTGCTCTGATATCAAGTGTCTTAAGACATGTTGAAGAGCATTATATTAAAATGTGATAGAAATTATTTTTTCTTATTTAGAGCTTTTTTCAATATTTAAAAAAACAAAAGTACGCCTGAATATTTGCTTAATAATTGTATTTTTACTTCGTTACATTATGACATTCATAAAAGTATGTATTGGGATTAATACTTTTAGAGAAAATTCAGTTTGATTTTTAAAAGTTACACGTGTCATCATTACATATATTCATAGTTATAAAACATTAAAATATGATAAAAAGGAAATCACAAGAATCTAATTTACTGATAGATTTAATTCCTTCTAAAAAAAATAATTACAGATTTAATTACTGAGACATGGAGAAGTTCCAAAACCTTTGCTAGTTCTCAGAGAGATGGATCTAATAAATGGGGGTTGACTAGGAGACCGAAGCAAAAATTCTAAAACTTAGGAGACTAAAGTAGAACGAGATACCAAAGTTCTATTTTATTGTTTATAAAATATGTAAACAATAGCATTGCAAATACATGGGTTTTGCCCATCTCTTAAATATATTTAAAAATGAAAATAAAAAAGTAGTATTTTCTTTGTTTGTTGATAAAATAATATGAAAAGTAGTATAATTAATAATAATAGTAAAAACTTTCATGAGAGTGGCACATGCAATATGCATGAGAAAATGGTACAGAAACACAAGAAATTAAATACTAGAATAAAGAGAATAATTCCTACCAAGCCAGAGGCAAAAGTGAAGTGAGGTTAAAGACAGCTAATGTGGGTGGGGACAGAAAAGTGGCCGTTAGAAACATGAACGTTAAGCCCATCACAGAAGAGAACACAGAATCCGATACTTTGGTTCCATATTAGTATATAATACTCTCACTCATTCCCAACGCTACCAAATCATTTTCTGAGTCTCTTTCACTCTCACTCACATTAACATAAGAAGCAAGCAATTAGTTAAGAAGAAGAGAGAGAAGATGGGGATGGTTGTGGTGATTTCTCTTCCTTTCATAATCTTCTGCTTTCTTCTTGGTTTTGGATGTTACTTCTTTGGAAGAGCCAGAGGAAGGAAAGAGGTTCAAACCAACCCACAAGTTTATGGGATGCCAAGTCCACCCCCAGGTGCAGCTGCAGTTGCTTCAAACGCCTTCTTCCCTTCACACTCCAAGCCAGACAACACTGATAATGTTTGATTTCAACCCAAACACCATTCACATATATACATATCAAATTATCTACTCTCTTTCATATCCTAATCTCTCACCTCAGGTTGGCTGTTGTGTTGCACATTTACTTTAGGTATATTGGTCCTTGTACTAATTCACTCCTATATATAAGATTAAGACCCCTCCCCCATTTTATTCATTAATTTGTATAACCTCTTTTTATTTTAATTTTGTCTGTTATGTATCCCTTGTTTCGAGGTTGAAAGTTCAATCAACTTTTATTTATATACTTTTATTATCTAAATTCAATTTTTCTCAACTTTGTAGAGCCAAGCGAGCATTCCATAGTGTCTGTCCACTGCCCTTTGGTTTGTTAGTTTCACAAAATACAATCCAATCAGTCATTAGTCTTTATGATATTGGGAATTTTAAAAGCAGAGAAATTTTCGGTAAACTTCTTTTTTTACAGGAAAAAATTAAATTAGATGTTATATTTAAGTATTTTTTGTAATTACTTTTTAATAAAAATAAACTTTTCTTCGATTATTATATATTAAGTTAAAATTTTAATTTTGATTAAAAAATACAAAAAGAAAACTCAAGACAGTTTTTTGTTCTTTTGGATTCTAACGAGTAATCGCTACTCAGCTTCTCAAATTTTAATTATGATACTATTATATTGCATTGAATTACTTTTTCATGTAAACTACCGAACGGCCTTGGACAGGTTATTTTGTATAAACAATCAAGTGGTCACTTTTATAGGGATTTTAAAAGAAAATAAAATTTGAATTGTTAATAGAGAAAGAAAACTCTCTGTGCAAGAAAAGAGAGAAGGATAAATTCTTAACCCATTTACACGTTATGGTATGTAGTCAATTTTCAGTGATTAGTGGATTTATTTAATTAAGTAACACTCAAAGAATTTTACATGTCTAAAATCTGTTCAAATTAATTTATGTACCTGTTATAATCAACTTTAACTGTTGAAAATTAATTTTCCTAAAAGTTAAAATAAGAAAAATGATTTGTTAAAACTGCAAATCTAGTTATCATCTAGTAGAGATAGAAGAGAAAAAAGGTATAAAAATAATTAATAGGTGTAAATATGACAGGATATATACGTCATATGATAAAAGAAAAGAAAGATAAAGAAAAATGAAGAATAATAATTAACTTAATGTGTGATGTTTGAAGAAGAAGAATGTTATCATATCATTATTCTTAAAATATGTACACTAGAAATGTGATATAGAGATGTCAAGTCCAAAAATTGTGTTTACTAAAAGTATCTGCAACAATTATTCATGTGAGTTGTTTAAAAATAAGATATTTTCAATTGTCGCTAAAACATTTGAGGTGACATTTTTTTTAAAGTAAGCAACATTATTTAACTAAATTTTATCAATAAATAGATATTTTTCAAGCCAAAAATCAGCAAAAAAAATTAGGAAAATTGAGTTAAATACATAATTTAGCAACCAATTAAAGGTTACTTAAAATTTTTAGATTTGTGTGACATATAAGAACTTTACAATTGATGGTTATTTTGGTGAAACACATAAAAATAGAGTTCTTGATAATAAAAAAGAAAATTAAATATAGTCTATTAAGTGAGACACCGGTGAATATATCAGTTTATTCAATATTTTGTTTCAGTTATAGTAATTAAAATGAGGCGTAAAGTAAAGAAAGCATGAAAAAAGAGAAGAAAGAGTTGATGGTTGAGCGTGGTTGGCGTGTAAAGTGAGTGTATTTGATCGGCATTGGCCCCGCTCCTGTCTCAATTTTCTTTGTTTGTTTGTTTGTTCGTTCGTTCTTCCTCCTTCTCCTTGCCTGCCCCTGAAAATCAAGGAAAAGGAGAAGGATCAACCAACATCATTATATTACAATATTACATTACATCATAGATACATCTCAAGCCACATATATCGTTCTTCAATTCCTCCCTCTCTTCTGCATCGACCATGGCGGTACGTATACATGCATGCAATTGCATTAAAAAATATTTCTTCATCAGTTGGGTCGCTTTGTCTTTTAATATTTACATTCATTTCTATTTGTTGGATCGAGTCGCATTTGAAATTGAATACATGCATATATATACGTGCAGGAGAGGGGTAGAGCATTACCTAAGTTTGGGGACTGGGATGTGAAAAATCCATCAGCAGCTCAGGATTTCTCAGTGATCTTCAATAAAGCCAGGAATGAGAGAAAGAATGGTACTAATAAGATCCACTTACCCCCAAATCATAATAACACAACAAAATACAACCCCCCTCAAGTCGTTCTTGCCAAGTCCCATTATGTAAGTTAATCACCTTCATCAACACACTTATTGCATTACTTCATGCTCAATCCTTTTTATTCATTGCAGAAGAAATGGTTTTGCTGTATAAGCACATCTGCAGAATCATGAAGAGGTCCCGAACGTAAGATAGTTAAGTTGTTCATATCTGGAGATATATATATATATATATATATATATATATATATATATGATGGCTCCTGCTGTACGTACTTGGGCTTTATTAGGATACAATATTAATTATTGCATCATACACTTCTCTCTGTATTGTTTCCACTTTACAGTAGAGTTTGATATTTGTGTATAACTATATTCTTATTTATTCCACCTGCTGCGTACTATTTTATATTTCTTGTTGGATTTACTGTTTTATAATTCATCTTTTTCGAGTCACACGGAAAACAAAATCATAATTACAGGAAGTTGAAATTGAAATTTAATTTTCATAATACTTTGATTCTAATTTAAAGGTTAATGATCCCTTACATACTTTGTCATTATAGAAAATAATAATAATTCTTTTACCGGTGCATTGCACATCGTGAAATTTTCCTGTTACGTATGTGCCAATCGTCAATACTAACTTTTCTCATAGCGATAATAAGTTCTTAAATACTGGATAGAGTTAAAGATTCCCGTTAAAATATGGAGCGACTTGAGAATGTAGGTTACCACTGCAACTCACATTTAACCATCGTTTTAATCTTAAAACTGAAATGATAATACGAGAGAGAGATTTTGCTCACTAATTACATATCAAATTCTCTTAAGCCATAACAGCTTAAACAGGAAAAATAAAGTGAACCATATATTTATAATTTAAAAAAAATGCTAAAAACACTCATTTATTGAAATTGATCGAAAATAACAAAATTTGATGAATCCTACATCATAATAACTCTTGATTATATAATTTTCAATAAGTTTTGACTAATTAGAGAAAGTGTTAAAAAAATATATTGTAGCCCTTCTCCGTACGACAAAAAAGATGAATAGGGCATGGTGGGAGCTTAGACGTGGCCTGTCATATTTTAGTCTTGAGCTTAGCCGGAAAACAAGTATCAACTATAATCAACATTAAAATAGCATCTTTTCACATGTATTATGAGTAGGATTGAACAACTAGTTATATAAATATCCATGTGATGACAACGTAGAAAAGTTTAAAAAAAACATTCTCATTTGTACTGTTACAGATTCTCGAACATTTTCGTAGCTCTAAACTCTTGAGGTACCCAACTTTCGTTCAAACAATCGCTGCAGAAGGTAGACTTGCAGCGCACTAGCCCCAATCAGTGCTGCTGATTCAAAAATTGCCTTGTGTACTGCTCTTCTGCTCATTGCATCGTTCACTGCATTCCAGACATAAGTTAACATCATATTGCATCCGCAGTCAAGAAGAGTTAAGAGAACGAAGAAATAAGTTTGTAGCTTATATCAACTAAGATGCTTAGTGTATTAGTTTTTCTGTTCGAAACATGTCACCAGAATCAATGTTCTCAACAGTGAACATTGTCAAAAGAGATAGGAAGCAATGTTCTCAACAGGGTGGTCTCTTTTGGTATGATAGCTGAATAAATTAGGATGATCACATGTTGGGACATTTGTTCCTATTAAATTGTATCAAGAATAGAAAACAAGATGGCATACATAAACTAGGGTTTTACCTTAAACACGAGTAATATGTATTGATAGGTATGAAAGATTTTATGCACAGAAAAATGTAAATTGTGAGATAAATACCTATTGCTTGGCGGTCAGTCTGAGCCTCTAACCAATGCTGTTCAAACTGAATGTTATATAGAGCTTCCTCCAACTTCCCAATCTGCTCCAGCAAAGGGGTGAAATGCTCTGCAGACAGTCACAAAAAGTTTCAATGAAAGTTCTCTCATTTTTTAGACTTCCATGTAACTTAAAAGAGCAGTGTTTTACATAAAAAAAACAAAAAAAAAAAAAACAGAGCAAATACAAGTGGACCTCATAGAAGAGGCATTACCATCTTTTGCATGTTGCTCAAAGTAAGAGAAGTGACCAACATGTACATCAAAATCGACAGTTTCATGATAAGGAGACTTGTTGGTGAAGCAGAATTTATGGACCCCGGATTTGTGAGCCACAAAGTCAAACTTCTCACTGGTCTTGTCCCGAAAATCTTGAATTTGCTCGCCAGAAGGTCCCTTTACCTGAAATTCTTACAGTGTGGTGTAATGAGATTCCAACATATGATCAGGTATGGTATTGAGAAAAAAGAAAGAAAAGATAATTTCAAAGAAAGGGTATTCCTATCAAACTGTGTAAGTAGAACAAAAATACAAATATAAATATCTGAATGTGGACCATTTATATATAATTGTAAATGCAAAGGGTGATACATGAAAATTGCTACATATAATGGACAACATCTCTATGACCATAAGTACTCATCTTCTCTAAACTAAAGAACTGCTGTTTTGAACCGTGAAGTTATCTCCTAACCATTGATAAAACTTTTTGCTTCATTAGGTGTTTGACAAACATACACTTTTGCTTTAAAAACTCTTAACTGTTTTGCACAGTGAAGTTATCTCTTAACCCTTTCTTCATTAGGTGTTTGACAAACATATTTTTTGCTTCAAGGACCATGGTCAATGAATTTAAATTTTCAGAATGGGGTTTAGTTTAAGCTTAAAAACGGATCCCGAGATGTAGAAACAAATAAAAGTTTCATGGTTATAGTGATCGCACAGAAATTCAGCGGTGATGTATTTTTAGTAAAATTCAGAGACCAATTTGAAGGGCCTTTAATATTTTGGGTGACTTAGCATGATTTCATATGCCTGAGAAATTACTTATATAGTTCTTTCACATGAGCGATCATTTAGGAGAGAGCAAGGGTAAGATTTCAAAGATGAAACTGATGGTTTGTTGCAATAATAAACCCTAAACCAACAAGCCAACAGGAAGGCGCAAGACAAAGCAATTATTGTTGGTTTTCTTTGTATTCATGTACCTATGGTTCTATTCCCTTCCATCTCCCTAAACAGAATTTTGACAGAAATTCCTATCAATAATACCAAATAGCAAATAGCATATATATGAATACCCCTAAAAAGTGCACAAGAAAGAAACGTTGAGTATTAGTAGTTCCCATTGAGAGTAATGAAGCCGAAAATAAAAGCGGATACATAGAATGAGATGGAGTGAAAAAGAACATACCACGAGATCGACACCTTCGTCGCCGTAATGCCAGGGAGAATCAGCCTTAATAACAACGAAAGAGACATGAACAGTGTCACCCTCGTACTTTACATCATGGGAGAAACACTCGTCTCTGTCTATCACAAATCGTATACCCTCTGCCCTTTGCAAGTTCCACAACGCCCCGATTAACACAAACACCAAAGCATGCCTCAACGATAACCTCATCTGCAAAACAATCGGCAAACTCATACACTCATGTAAAAAACACGGATCCACAGAATCAAAAGATAGATAGATATATAGATACCTTTCTGAGTGTCGCTTATCTGGAATTTGAAGAAAAAGATGGAGTTGAAACAACACGATACGACACGACCCACGAAGTAGTGGTTTTTAATCTTAACTGTGTGTTTGGTTTAGACTTTGAAGTGTTTTGCTGAAACTGGAAACGGCGTCGTTGCTCTACCTTCCGCTTTTCTCATGTGTCGGTCTTTGATTGGACAAAGTAAGTCATTGGTCCAATAACAAGTCCACACGTAGGATAAGTTTCAAAAACAACAAATAAAACTCTCGTGTGCCACCGTAAGCAGTTCAGAATCTCGTCTTGTATAGTGGATCAGATATTTGATTCAAATAAGACTTTCTTTTTTTGATAGAAAAATAAGATATACACAAATCAAATAATAATAATTTTACGATAAATAATAATTATAATAATTATTTTATCTGCGTAAATGCGGAATATATATATATATATATATATATATATTTGAATGTAGTGGTGCATAACTTTCTCATATTCCGTATTGTTATCCAAAATTCATGTTTTATTCACGTAAAAAGTAAAAATAATCAATGATATGTTTTTTGGACTGAAAGAATCATGATATGTTAACGATTATGGTTAAGGCACTAGTTAAAAAATATTATGCATATTTTCTCAAAAAGATATTATGCATATAATTAAAGTTATAATTATCTAAAAATATTTACAATTTTATATTTTAATATAATAAATAATTTGTATATTAAAATATATTGAATAATTTACTTCGAAACATATAATAAATAAATTTTATGTTTTTTTCTTAAAGATAATGAATGTCAAATTTCTCTTTTAATTAGATATTGTTTTATTATATAATTAAATTTACATTTTATATAATTATAAGAATGGTTAAATTAAGTAATGCAAATTAAATGAAAACGTAAAAATAATAATGATTAATCATGGATAAAAAATTTCTCTTTTTTAAGGCTAAGAAGTTCTCATTTGATATTTGTGTAGATTTATTTATAAATTTTATATTTTCATTCAGTTATTTATTGTAAGGTTATTGAAACAATTTTATTTTTCACGGATTTTTATTAGTTTTTACCTAACTATTTTGAAAAATATAAAACTCATGTTTCTCACGCTTATTATTAATTTCTACCTAACTTTTATATTAATTTATTATTTTAAATATTGTTATCTTGTTTATTATGAAAAATTCAAGTTGTTACAAATGTGAATTTATTGATGTTTGCTTCTGTCGATTATAATTTTTTGCCTTGTTAATAATTCATTATTTATTTGGATACGATTAATATTCCGTTTTAATAATTTTTTGTTTCTAATAACTAATCTAATGTCATTTAAATTGAAGATTATTGAAATTTAGTAGATTACCATTCCCTACTTAATGGATTAACTTTTAGACTATGATACTTTAATTATAGATATTAATTTTTTGAACTTATAATGTAAACGAATTGAACCTATAATAGGTTAGACACTGCCGTCCACAATTTCTTTTGAGGTAAAAAAAAGATTTTGATATTTTTTTCAAGTACATGCCTAATAATATTTTATAAATTATAACTATCATTGTATGATTATGACTGTGCATAATTTGTCGCTAAATTCTCATAAACCTTTGCATCATTAGTCATTATAAAAAAAACAAAAAAAAACAAGGATATACAGCAGGAAACCTTTGTAGCCAGCAAAGTAGTCACAGAACTAAAATACAAGTAGCAAAATAGAAGAACTTGAGTCTTTTAAAGAATTTTTATAACATAAGTGTCGAGAATGGTTGAATCCTTCCTAAGCATATTATAGTATCGTGTAATTAGTATAAAATGAGAAGTGTATCATATCCATGGGGACTAGTTTATATCAAGCTATTTGTGCAAACAGATCAATTAGGCAAGGATAATTTGGAATTTTACGATAAGATGATTAAAACTCAACAATCGCAAAATTTAATTGTTATATTCTTATTTCCTCTGGAATACACTTCAGCAATAAGCACCTTATTCCTGACAAACACAGATAGAATACCGTACATTGAATTATGGGAATACAATAAACTCTAAAATCATGACACAACACGTCTACATCTACAATACAACGTATAACATTAATACAAAATTAACATAAAGAGATACTACAACTATTTAAAGTTTTTTTGCTACTTAAATTGAAACACGTACAATGAAAGAACCCGAGAGAAGGTGAGAGATCGATGAAAGTGAGAAGCTTAATTAGTGAGATTGAAACCTTAGAGAGAGAGAGATCAAGCAAAATTGAATCCCGATTGAGTTGATAGAGTGGATGAAAAATGGAGTTTGAACAAAAACAATGGAAAATTAGAACTCGCGAGTGTCACTTTAGAATAGCTTACCCGAACAAAAGTGAGCATATATAAAGATAAAGCTAAAGCTGTTTGCTAATTTTGTTGTTTTTTAGCTTAATTGCAATGATTTCGTCTAATACTAGATGTGCACTCTAAAGTCGTTGATCAATTAAGCTGTACTTAAACTAGGGACTATCGTATGCACTTGGAACTGCTTTGCTGTCTAGCTATCTAAATCTATGATTGATATTGAAATTAAGCTCTGTGCTGAATTGAGTTAGTTGCAATTAATGATTTCGAAAGTTTCTAGGCGTGTCCTCCAAAGTCGTGAATGAATTAAGATGTACCGTAACTACTAAATCTGAGACTATCGTATGCACTTGAAACTATTTTGCTGTCTATTTGGAAATGATCGATCAACATCAATAAACAACGTACAGAAGGCTGTTTTTTCTAGCCCTTTCCACATTTTGCTAACGTACAAAAGGGTGTGGCCACTGGCAGTCTGGCACGCCAACGAGCTAGGTTATCCATTAATTGCATGTTGTACGTGTAAATTGTTTATTCTTTCATTCTTTATTGCACCCGTTAGTTAGTTAGTTCCATTGCTCAATAATTATTTTCTACCCTTTTTAATTTGACTGTCCCTTGACTTAATACCCCCATTAACCACATTGAATCTAACTAGAATTTGTTTATATTCAAATCTTTAAATTTATTAGAACAAGAAAACAAGTGTTCTAGTATGTTTTTTCACAGCAAAAACTGTTTGAGCGTTCAAACCCATAAATTGATTTATTTGATAAATGTTTAGAATGATACCAGTATGGTAGCAAAATTTTCTACAAACATAAATCTACATGAAATTTATTTTCTATTCAAAATTTATATATATATATATATAGAGAGAGAGAGAGAGAGAGAGAGAATTTTATCAAATTTTCTCTTTTAGGTTCCAAATTCTTAAATTTATTTCACACCCCCAAATTCCTAAATTGAGGGATAGAAAATAATGATTTAAAAGATTAAGATAGAAGAAAAATTATGATAAAACTAAATTTACTTGATTTTAACAATAAAAAATAGTTTGCTTAAAAGAAGTTTTTTTAGAAGTGCTTAAAAGAAGTTAAAACACACATATAAAAACAACAACCAACTTATATATCATCATTATTCTAAAAGAAAGAGTGTTTTTGGTCAATAAACAGAAACATAAAAATAAAGGTATTGGAACAAATGATACCAACAACGGGCTCAACTTTGGAGAACTAGTTTTTTGACCGTGTATAGTTTAGTTTTTTTAATATTATATAAGAATGATTATTTTCATAGAAACAAATAATGTCCTATTATCATGTAAAAAGATGGCAAATATATTTAAAAAAACAAACCAAATTTATGAAATAAAAAACTATCTAATAGCTAGATGAACAACATGATTTCATCACAATTTTTGGATAGGGTTGATAGCCAAAGATATTGCTCGAACTATAAGGGCTAATGGCTAAGACATTAATTTTGATTAGAAACATCCAATTTCGTCAGAGAGATTAGATGGGAAAATGATAAAATATTGTTGAGTAAATTCACTAAATTGTACATAACATTATAAAAGGTTTAAATAATGTTACTTGTGGATAAATAGTGTTAATATGTGTGGACTATGGAGAATAATTACAAATCATATTTGGTTATTGTTTGGGCCTTGGCTTTAAACATATGCTGGGCCTCAGGGTGCAAGAGGACATCAATTGAGCTGGTAGATCTATTATGTTAAAAAATAATTAATATTATTATATATAATATTAAAAAATTTAATATATATTTAATACACATATAAAATTTATATAATAAATTTTATAATAATTAATTTTGATATAATAATGTATTTTTCACATTTATAAATTTTTATTAAACTTATGATTTTTATTTAAATTTGTGATTTTTATTTAAAATTTATATATGTAAAAAAATATATTATTAAATCAAAATTAATAATTAAAAAATTTATTATGTAAACTTATATGTGTATTAAATATACATTATACATTTTAGTATTTTATATAGGGACATTAATTAATTTTTAACATAATTAGTTTATTAGCTTGGTTGGTTAGAACATATAAGTTATATATAAGGGTATTTTTGGTTTTTTCTCTTATTGTTGGATGCAAGAAGAAAATCTCACATTGTCAATATATAGGGATTTGGATTTGAATCATGCACTCCCATACGAGTATTTTGCATCCCCATTTTTGTTTGAAAATATCAAATTATCCTTCATCAACCTTAACACCTTCCTCTTTTGCAAACTACTCACGTGACGACAATTTCTTCTCCCACAACTTTGCCTTATTCACAAAAGCCTCAAGACCTCCTTCTCCCGAGTCACGCCGCCACAAAACATCCTCCCTACCTCCTTCCTTTGTGTGTCGCCATTGAAGGTAATAATATAATCTAGAACATGATGTTTTGTCTTTTAGAATTTCTTTTTATTTTCAATAATTATTCCGGAGACACTATTTTGAAGGCTATATAGTAGTTTTAGAGAATAATCATTATAGAATATAGATTGAGTTTCAAAATAGACTTTACATAATGCATAAAATGTTTTTTATTTTAATCATTACTTTTTACTATTATGAAACATGCATTTAGGAAGTTATTTTTTACTGTTATGAAATAAGCATTCTGAAAGCTATTTTTTACTGTTATAAAATACCTATTTTGAAACTATTTTTTACTATTATAAAACATTTATTCTTAAAGATAGAAGTTATTTTTTATTATTATAAAATACCTATTCCGAAAACTAATTTTTTACTTTTAACATTTATTCCAAAAGACTGAAGAACAAGAGTCGCAACGTTGTGAGGAGGGTGTCGGGGGAAGGATGAAGCGCGAGACATGGAGGAGCCATTGTGGGAAGTATAGGTGCTATCGTGGGAGGGAGAGGAATCATGGGAAGAGTTGCCGTCGTGAGTGAGAGTTGCGATCAAAGATTGAATGATTTCTGAATGAGGGAGACGTTAAGATTGGAAAAAGAGACGCTTATTCATTAAGACTAATTTAATTTTTCAAACTAAAATGAGGAATACATGATACATATATGCGAGTACAAAATTCAAATACCCTCCCTATACATATTAGCAGATATGCGTTAATTTGATTTTGAGGTACGGCAAATTTGTTCACCTTTTTGGATATAAGCAATGGATTAACGGCTAACTGTTTCACTGAATCATTTCATATCAGGTTTTTTTTCTTACCAAACATGCCAGCTAATATTATTTTTAATATAAACTATCTGCTTCGGAGCCATTTAGTATTGTGTAAATGAATGTCAAAAAATTGCATTTGACTCTATTTTATGATTTTGGTGAAGGACTTGATACGTCGTATTTCAACGAACGACAGAGAAATTTCACTATTACAGTAATAATAATGATACTTGTGTAGCACATATTTGAGTGCCTAGGAAAAGTCTAGCATGTTTTACAATGATCTTTATTTATTTCTCTAGTGAGCTACTACGATAACGTTGTAGTGTTGTACACAGCAATGTAGCTTTCAGATCCACCTTTGTTTGAAACACAAGCTATAAATGCCAAAAAGGAATAGCATACTCGAAAAAGAATTAATGATGATAACAACCATACTATAGCTACCACATCAAAAGTCATATGTTCTGAATAATATTATTTTCACAATACTTTAACTTCTATACATAGTTTCTCCATCACTCATTATCACATCATTTTATCTTTACCATTTTCTTTCTTCTTTTCCTATATTTTTTCTTGTTTCTGAAATTGTTATGGAAATGTGTAGTGAAAAATACTATTACGCATATTAATAAGCTTTGTTAGATAACTAGTGTATAAGTAAAGGAACTAAGATTCCACAAGAAAGTCTAAAAAGGGAACTTCATTGGGATTGTCACACCGATGCCTTTGCTTTAACCAGTGTTTGGATATTAATATAAGAGTAAGTATTAATTTGTATTATTTGTTAATTTAATTCTTTATATTTGAAAAAAAAAATCAAAAGCAAATTAAATATTTATTTTAATAATCATCAGTTTATTTGGTCTATGTAATTAATAATATTGATCAACTTATTTCTTAGTATTACTAACTAGATCAGTTTAACTTGAAGACTTGGAGACTTAGGAATAAATGACTAAATTGTGTAAATCTTATTCATTCATCTTTTATTTCATTTCTTAAAAATGTCTCTTTTATTTATTTCTTACATCTATTGATTCGTGAGAGTAATTTTTATACAAATAGACTTGTTTTACATAGTGTTACTATCAATTGATGAAATTTTCTTTCATATTTTATTAGGAAAGAATTTTTATAAAAATATATATGATATTTCTTGCTTTAGATTCACATGATTATATGCAAGTTTTGATTGTTTGTCCTCCTATGATTTTTTTTAATACAGTAGAATACGATGTTTTAATTGTTAATTAGTATAGTGTCAAATTGATTGAGGTTGTCCTCTTTAATATGTTGTAGCATAACTCAGAATTTTCATTAAAAAAAACTAGATCCGTTAACTTTATGTAGCCAATTCATTAGTATTTGACGATATACACAATTAACTAATACACATTCATTTCAAAGATCAAATTGGTGTGTTTTTTTTAATCATGATATTGGTTTTTTTTATTATGATATCGGTACTTGTGTCTGTAGATAAATCAAATTGATGTTTACTCTAATAAATTTGGTGAAGTTTTTTTTAAAGAATAAATTTGGTGAAATTGTGCAATATACATAATTTTTTTTCTCTCTTACTCGTAGCTTTTTTATAAGTCTTCCACGAGACCACTTTGATAGGGAGTTTTTCCTTAAATAAAAATATCATAATAATGACATATCACGTGAATGGTCTTTATCTTTGTACCAAAGGAATTAGGTTGGTCTCATCAGTGTGTTATATATGCACTTATTCTTTCCTTTTATTTATTTATACTTTCTGTTTCTAAAACATGTTTTGTTATTTCCTCTATTTAAAATTCCCACGATAACAAAATATTAATCTAACAAATTAATACACGAGAATCTTTTATAAGTTCAGAGTTAAAAAAAATCAAAATAACGTTTTTTTGTACGAGATACGATTGATAGAAACAATCTTATAATTTTGATGCATATTATAAATAATCTTATAATTTTTTTCCCTTAAAAAAATACCTGATATTTCTTCTTTTACTTTTCTACAAAACAATCAAACTAATTTCTATCTCTTCCTCTTCACCCATTTATCCTTCACAAAAAAGTGCTTAATGTTAAAGGTTAAAGAATGAGATTAAAAGAATAAAGTAGAAGTTGTTTGAAAATTTTTAATTTTCAGTTTTAGATATCCAAAAGTTGTTCGGTAAAAGAATTTATAAAAAATTCAATGTATTTAAAAATGATTTCTCCACTCAATGAAAGATCTATGTGCGTGAATAATCATCAATTGGCTCTAAGGGAGTTAAAATCTTAAATGTTTAGGTCCCTCAAGTCTCTTAGAGTTTTTTTAGTGAAAAAATCTATTTTAGATTCTTGGATTATTTTTATGGATTTCATGATACCACATAAAATGCAAGTGAAATTTTTGAAAATTCTTATTCTGTAACTCAAGCAACCTCAAGCGTGAAAATTTTTAACCAAAAATAGTAATAAATTTAGTGGAAAGGGTATTTGAGCTCAATAACCCAACTCAAAAACTTTTATCAAAGATGTTCTTAATTTTGAGTTAACAAAATAAAACACTTGTTATGTTACTATTGGATAACAATAAGAACAGTATCTGTAAAACTGTCTATAAGTTTTGTCCTTATAAATATGGAATACCGAATTGTATTTGAATAATCAAGATTTTGAGAAAAAAATGTACATGATTTTTTAAGTAATTATGTGATCATTAATCATTTTTAATCTCGACCATTCATATATAATTGTTCGATCAAGATTTATAATTATCATTTTTAAGACTCAAATTTGAAATTACTGCTTAGATTGGAATAGTCCTGCGTGAATTAATTGATCATATACAGTTATATTTAAAATTTCTGGATGAAATGAAATGGTGACGGACCGATGCAGAACGGCTTAAATTTGTCGATTCCAGAAGATATTGGGACCCACGTCGATATCAACCGGCCGGTCCAGCCCAATAGCCGGCCCATGCCACAAGAACAACTCCTGGGGCAATTATCTAATGCATCGTTACCCAATAAACAAATCATGCAACTGCATAACCACTTAAATCTGTTAATCCTAAATACACTAATTAGTACCTCCATATTACTCATATTGACTGAACCAATAAAACAACGAATAGTCTAATAGCCTTTTTTTTTCTTTTGTTAATAAGTTTCACAATATTAATGGCAACATAACTACTGCACTTGAGGTTTTAATTACTATTATGAATTTTCTAAAAACATTAACCAGAGGGCATGAAAAGCCAGTGCTATATACTTTTAAAATAATATTTATAAGTTTAATTTTGATTTACAATTTTTTATATATTATCATCTAAATATAAGTAAACAAAGTAACTAGTTTGATAAGTTGAGAACAAATATTCAAAAAGTGCAAATATTTTGAGTAACATGTAAGATCATAATCAACCAGGTAGGTTGTTTAAAACTTTTGTGAGCCTTATCCATATCCTGCTTCCTTTGAGAATACTCACACGCTGAAACGCGGCCACAAGTGATTTCTTCCGTTTGGCGCTAGTGAAATTACGGGCCTACCAAACGAGCCCCACGTTATGTCAGTTTTGCTCAAATCCAAACAATCATTTTGTGGGTCACACTGTGACATGAGTGCAAAAATATATGTAAACAAAACAACGCGTCCTCACCTTTCTCCTTTTCTATATTCCCCTTTACTTTTAGTAATTAATCAACAAAAACAATTAGTACTCTTTAAGAAATAAATTAAATCTGCGAAATATATAGGAATTGTGATTTTTTTTGCCCAAAAAAAAACAGATCATCATGAAGAGAAACCATGTTGATGAAGCAAAGCTAAACAGGTAAAGGAATAGGTCTATACAGGATTGCAGAAATTTCTTTTAGTAAAAGAAATGAGAATTTAATTAAATTTTATCATTTCTTTTTTTTGCACAGATTAATATATCTTTTACAAAAATAATTTATTTGAGTCAAATAGGATTATTATAAGCTATAATATTCTGTTTGAGATTTGATTTACAGTTTATAAAATTAAACCGTAATGAAATTACTCTTTTAAGTGTTTATTGCTACATGAAATTAAATATAAATAATATATATACACACATTACACAATTATATCAGTTTATTTCTGATAAAAAGATCACTATTTTAGCTTATGTTGGGGATTCTTAAACTCGTGTTTTGCTATACAGTATAATAGCATCATACTAATCTTTTTGGTGAAAATAATTTTACTGTTTTTTTTATCTGACTATCAGCACGAAGTCTTTGCCACGACTTATTATGCAAGTGTAACAATATTTAAATATTGAAATTTTATTCTTAACACTCTGCACGTTATAGGCAATCGGAGACTACCATCCTTGATTCTGAAAATTTGAACTATTCCTTGAAATTGATTTTGACTTTGTAACGTGATGTACTTATTTGGGAAAAACTAATTGCGGACAACTGCATCCGTTATTTTTAAATAGTAAAGAAAATATATAATATCTTTTCGTCCTTTTATTTTCTTAAATTTCATCTTTCATTTCAAAAAAAAAATATTTTTTATTTTTTATTTTTTAATTAATATATTTTATCTCACACTTTAAAAATTTACAATATTAGTCATTCTTTGATTTCAAACATTACTTTATTTACTATGTAAAATATTGATTGATATGTTTTTATTTATTATTCAGGTGATAATATTTTTAATTAATTAATTGATAATAGATTAATTTATTTTAAAAAAATTAAAAAAAGTAGATAATCAAGTCTAAAATTGACAAAGAGAATTAAAATTAAAATTTTTAAAATTAAATGATAAAATATCTTAATTAAAAAAATAAAAAAAAATCAAAATTACTTATTTTTAAAAAATAGAGATAAAATGACTCAATTAAAAAATAGATAAACTAAAATTATGAATTTAAAAAAATAAAAGGATAAAAATTATATTTTAGTTTAAAAAAATCAAATGTTACTTTCATGAAAACTTCAAATTCATTTTTTGAGGGACTTTAAATTAATTATTAATCTCCCAAGTTTACTAGTAGTTGAATTATAAATTAAAATGAAAGAATAATTTTTATTATATAAAAAGAGAAATCTATAATTAGTACTTTATAAAAAAATACATAAATAACTAGATAGATTTTATCACAAAAAAAATTATGATGAAAATTTCATGTTAAAACTATTAGGATATGTGCTTACTTAACTTTCATCTGAACTGCGTATTTGGAAAATTTTATTTTGATGCAGTAGTTAATACAAGTAATTTTGGAAAATTTTCTTCACGCTTAACTCAAATGTTACCAAACATGTTATTAAACTTTCACTTCAATTCAAGTCATGATTAAAGATCTAATAACTATTTCTCTCTAGCTTTATTTATTTATTTATTTATTTTTTGCTGAGTGACTATTTCTTTCTAGTTAAAAATCCTAAATTGTTAAAATTTCTTAATTAGGGTAAGCATTAGGTCCAAGAATTTAAGGTCTTATAATTTTTTATATTTATTTTTAGAATATCTCCAATATCATCATTTTGTCCCAATCCAATCTTTATTTCCATTTTTTTTAATTATCAATGAAAATCTAACATAAACTATATAAGTGACCAATTTATGAAAGCACTGAAAACAAAGACAAACAATCAAGTCAAAAGAAATTAACTTAGAAAAAGTAGAAAACAAGAAAAAGAAAAGAAGCTTGGAAATATCCATATAATAACAGTGAATGAAAAATATTTTTGAGTAATTATAATTATAATTTTTTCATTAATTCTGAACTTTATAATTTGATTTAAAGATTAATTATTTTCATTACATTTTTTTATATTCAATTATCATTTGTTTTCAACCAATAATGATTAGGACTTTCACTCTTTAAACATGTAGTCAGAAATTTCAATGATTGATGCTAAAATGCAAAAGAAAAAAACAAAAATATTATCATATTTTTCATGTTATAGATTCTACTATTAGTTTCATCTTAAAATATTTGTAACCAAATATAAATAATATACCTTCACTTTGCTGATTAATACGATAATACCACTGCATACTTTTAAGTTTTAAATGTCATAACGTATTAGTATTAGCATACTAATTGATTAAGAATATCTTGAAGTACAATACTAAAATAATAATAATAATATAAAATAATGTAAATAGTGTAATGATTGCAATAAAATATATAATGTAAAAATATCCAAAAAATAATAACACATAGAAATAATAATTTTTATCTAATGTAAGTAAAAGAAAAAGTTAGTAAATATTTTAAAGATAAAATAAATAAAAATATAAAAATAAGCTAGAAGTTAATGTCTAAAAAATGTTTATCAAACATATTTCATCTCTAAAAAAAAAAGTTAAAAATTAAGTAAAAATACTTGCCAAACATACTATACAACAAGAGAAATATTGTTATTACTTATTTTTGTTATAATGACAAGTCTATTTTTTTTAGAAGAAGAAGATTATCTCATTTTATTCCTAACTAAAAATTCAATACGCAGTGAAATAAAATAATTGCTTTAGAAAAGAAAAAAAATTATAGTGACAAACAAAAAAAAATCTATAATTTTGTGCTATACTTTAAAAATATTATAATTCACATTTTTTTCCAGAAAAATATACCAAATAATTTAGTTAATTGAATATGATTTGTGAGTATTATAAACTCTTTCATACTATTTTCAATTTTTGTATATAAAAAAATTTGCAAAAAATATTCTTTTAAACCACTTTTGTAAAAAAAAAAAAAAACTCTTACAATCTTACATCACTATATAAATACTAAATCTCCTCATAAATCACATAATTAAGATATCTTTATCGACATTTACATGTATACCTACAAATATTTTTTTAAAATTACCTTCTACACCGTGTACGGTAATGACATTATTTACATTCTATTTATAAATCATGCTATATTATTTTTTTTTAAGAAACTCATGCTATATCTTAATACCACTATACCAGCACGTTTTCTGAATAAGCAATTGAGAGTAAAACAATCATTTTCTTTGTGAAATTGTGGCATCTGAATTTTCTGCTTTCATTTTTATGCATAATGTGCAGTTAACAAATTACAACCGTTAAAAAAAATGAATAACTCAAATTCTATTATAATAAAATAAATTAAAAACATGAATTTAAGATATGAATTGTCTTATTTTCATTTGTCGATTTAGATTTAATGATTACATTAATGCCTAAATTTAACATTACACAAAATTAGTTTTTACCACAAAAAAAAAAAAGTTTTATACGTATGTGCAAGGCTAGTATCTCATCTGCACGAATCATCAATTTTCTTTTTGAATTTTTTATTTTAAAAAACCATAGTTAAAAATGAATAATTGTTACTCGAATATCAAATAAAAGAAATAATTTCTATAACTATTTGTTGGCTTATTTAACAATACTAACATCTATACCTGTCATTTTTATTGTTTTTTTCTTTTTTTTATAATAATATTTATCTTGAGTAAATAATATTTATAAATAATGTAATTTTTTTATAAAATCATCTAATTATAAACTATCATATATAATATATTAATTTTTATATTACTATTTAATCACAAATAATAAATTTATTCACTATCATAATAATTACCTTAAAATTTATAATCTCAAGATTGATAATTGGTTGATATTCTATTTTGTTATATTCACAATAGATAAAAATTAACTTGAATCTTTTTCATACATTAAGATTAAGACTAGAGGTGAGATATTAAACAATTTATACAAAGTTTTTTTTAAAACGTAAGAATTAAAGTTACGCATGATGAGCTTTATAATAATTTATGTATCTTTATCAACTTAAACTAAGTTCGATAAATTATTTTAGTTAATTTTTAGTATTTTTTATTAACTGAAAATTTTGTTTGATTATTTGGTAATAAGTTTTTTAAGTAATTTTTAGTGTTTTTTTTTCAATATTACTTGTTTGATAAAATTAGTTAAAAAATTGGCTGGTTAAATGAAAGTTAAAAAATTAATTTATTAAATTACAATTGTTAGTTAAAAATTGTTGAAGTATTTTAAAATTAAAAAAAATGACAAAAAAATTATGATTTATTCAAAAAAATGTAACAAGATAAATTAATAAATATATTGAGAATAAAAGTAAAAAATATATAAAAAGATAGAAATTAATGTTTTAAAATAAGTTATTTAAGTAACATTTAAAAAATGTTAAAAATTACTAAACAAAATTATTTACTGAATAATAAACTTTTCAACTAATAAAAAAACTAGAAATTAACTTAAATACTTTGTCCAACATAATCCAAAAGTAAAATTTTTTAAAATATTAACTTATAATTTTTTATATTTTATTTTCTTTTTATTTTTAAATATTTCTTTAATTTCATTATCCTTTTTAAATATATTATTTTATGTTTTTCATTTATTTCAATACTTAATTTTATTACATACTTATGATTTAATAAATTTACTTAAATATTTTTGGCTACAAACTTTTTGCTACAGTTAATTTTACAATTTTTAGATAATTTTTTAACTAATTTTATCACAATTAACCTAACTAAACTTTTCATATATTTATCCGGAGTTATATGTTTAAATTTGTAATTTATTCTTAAAAATACTTAATAAGTATTCATATAATTAATAGAATATGCAATTATGCAAAATAGTAGAAGTTTCAAGAATAAGACACCACCAGACATTTATTTATCTTAAAAAGTAAAAAATTAAAAAGTGCATTTAAGTCATTTAACATCTTAAAAACTTTTCCCCTATCAAATTATGCATTTTAATTGATTGACTAGTCAGTCATGACCTTAATAAACATCGTGAATATCTTCTTCTTTAACGTTCTAATATATGAAAAAGGGGAAATTTAAATGAGTCCCGGAAAAATCAAACCACATAAACAGCCGAGCGTATGTAGCAGAGCGAAAGGCACCCACCAGCTCAGATCAGCAGCAGCAGCAGCACCACCACCACCCCCTATTTCTCCCTTCTCTTTCTTTTACACTCTTTCTATGCAATTCCCCCCTAAATTCCAGGGTTTTATTCTTCTCCCTCTCTTTCTAGTCCATTCTTTTGTTAGAACACTCTTATTACCCCTTTCCAGGACTTCTTCACTTTTCCTCATCATTCCTCTCTGTATTTTACATTTCATCTTAAAGGATCTGTAATTTCCCTTTTTTTTTTTTTTTTCTTTTTTTCCATTTTCTTTCCCACTTGTGTTTTCTTGGGTCTCATCTTATCTCTCTGTACCTTAATATTCAACCCCCCTATTTTTTTCTGTCCACAATTTACATTTATTATTTGTTTTCAATAGACTCAGAAGAGATTTTAAGCTCAATACATCAAAGTCTCACGCTTCCTGGGGATGCGGAAAGGGTCTTTAAAAATTTTTCCCCTTTTGTTATAAGTTTTGAATCCAACCCTTGTTTTACCAAATCTTTTTTCACCCATTTTGTTTGCAGCCTCTCCTCACCTAATCTCAAGCACCCAGGTCCACAAAATGGACCATTTCACGGTTTCAGACTAGTGGATAATTTTTTTTATCTGACGAGGTCCTTCCTTTTTCCAATTCAAAAGACAACCTAGTCTGAACACCGAAACCACGCCAAACCCCCTTTGTTGTTGTGGGCTATCTTTCATTCTTTCTTGATCTGACACAAGAAAAAATGTATGGAACCAAAAGCAAAATAGACCTTGCCTTTGAATACCAATCCCAAGTTGCAGTTTTGAGGCCCAGCATCCATTCCAGGAGAGCAAATCTGACTGTGAAATTCCAAGATCTTTATGGGTTTACAGTTGAAGGGAATGTGGATGATGTGAATGTGTTGAATGAGGTAAGGGAGAAAGTGAGGCAACAGGGAAGGGCTTGGTGGGCATTGGAGGCCAGCAAAGGAGCAAATTGGTATTTGGAAACAACCATAGGGCAAGGCAGTGCCCTCACATCCTCATTGAAATTCTCAGCAATGGCTAATGCTATAACTTTGAAGAAGTTGATCAGGAAGGGGATACCCCCAGTTCTTAGGCCTAAGATTTGGTTTTCCTT